>NW_019775395.1:27572-108428 GCF_001039355.2 Lingula anatina | reverse complement strand
GGGCGATGATCGCTGGCCGCGGCCAGCCTTTCATATAATTGTAAAAGGGTGATATCTCCATGTCCAATATCAATGGCAAACCAATCCAAAACTGCGGCCCCCGTTCCTTTTGACTTTAATTGTCGTGTATTTTGAAATTAATGCTAAGAATGAATTTGACGGTAAAGTGGCCATATATTCCATAATATGCATGCGCAGAAAGCTCATTTTCCGCACTCGGAACTACTCGGATGTCTCTGCAGTCGACAATGACAGTATGGAGCTTGCGGAATTAGCTGAGGATTGCCAATTGCATTTTCCGGCAAATTCTATAATGACGTTTGCGACAACCGACCTCCTTAGGGGGGGGGGATTTTTTTTTTTTTTTTTTTTTTTTCGGTGCCCGCGCAGGATGTCATCCATTAAAAATAAAAAAAGTGTGGCCTAATATAGTACATTTGTACATAATTATTAACAACAACTTATTCACATACTAAATTTAGTTGACGTATAAATTCAGGGGGAAACTGCAAGTTTTAATAATATCTATTGTAATTCTACTGTTACAGTAATGTTTGATTTCCTGACTATGGACAATCTTCCTATTCTGATAGAAATGAAAGTATTAAATATCCAAATGCATACCAGTATTTATCATTTCAATATCCAAAACCAGTTACTATATATTTATGCTTTTGGTTACTGTGTTAGCTCATGCTTTTCCTTGCTTGCATGTGAGCAAGTATGTGTGCAAATGCGTGCGTATACAACTGTTTGCATATGTATGGGAGTGCATATGCATGTGTGCATGAATGCATTCACCTCTTCTGGGACAGGCAGCACCTTCTTATGAAGCAGCCATCTCTCAGTTTTCCTGGAGGTTTGGATTTCTATCACACCATTGCCTAGATCACGTCTGTGCATCACCTCAGTTTCCTTATTCACCTGTTGAAACATTAAAATTATTTACTTTACTGCAACCGAAATGAAAAATCAACACAATTAAAAAAAAAATTATATGCCATTGTGTGATGAAGCTGCCCATTTGGCCAGTTTGTCCACATGCATTTTAACCAACTTTCAGGTAAAATTGCATTACCTTCAGCAGATATTCTTCATGTAAGAAAAACTTGACATGGACATAATCATGTTCAAGTTGGTGTAAAATGTGTGAATTCAGCATCTGTCCTCATGCCATATATTTCCCTGTCCTGTTATTCAAAACTATATGTCATCAGCTGGTTTAATAATAAAGAATAATAATAATAATAATAACCTTTACCTTGTTTATCACTATCAGCCTCTTAAGCCTGTTCAGAAACAAGAGCAGGGAGGGGTGGACATCTTTAAAGCTGGATGTCAAGGAGCGATTCTTCAATTTCTCTTGCTCGGTCTGTGTTTTCAGGGGCAGCGTTATCTTGGTGGTCCACCTGTGTGAAAAAAAAAACTTGATTATTTTTTCTATTCATCAAACTGAATGTAATTCCAAGCAGTGTAAGTGCTTTTAAATTGAATTGCACCTTTCCCCTGAAAGTTTTTTAAAACTCTTTAACATAGTTTTACATTATCAACTAGCAAATCACAGCATATCCCAGAGGGTTAAAACTGCCAATGATATTAATACTCTTGAGAAAAATTAAAAACATAAATAATGAAAATAATAATAATAATAACTTCATGCACCAATGCATTATCACAGATTGACAGGCAAACACTTTTGCAGAAACATACATTCACACAACCACAGATACAAAATAGCTCCCAGCATTGCTTGTTTGTTTGCTTCCTTTTGGCGTGGGATCCAAGAATATAATAAAAACACAGACTTGTTGTTGTTCATTATCAATCTCATCAAATATCATAAACATCACCTTTCATCACTAAGGTCAACTAAAACCTTAGACTTCTTTTTCGACTTCTTTCCCCCTGCCAAGGTCACATAAAATGACTCGAGAGGTCTCTCTCTGTCTTCCTCTGACACCCAGTGAGGCAGGATATATCCAGTGGGTCCACTGTTGGCATCAAAGCGGATACAGTATCCGTTGGAGATAATTTCTGGGGTGTTGGTAACAGTAAACACAGACTTAAAGCCTATGCCTTTTTGACCTTGAATATGGAAAAAAAATTTGTGATATAATATGAAGAAAATTCTTGCACTTTTTGATATCTAAAAAATTAGTTGATGTAAATTGTTAACACCATATGATTTATGCTGATTGATATTTACACTCTTTTACTTTGGTTTTTGGTTATAATTAATATTATTATTCCCCTCCCCAAACCCATCCCCCCCCCAAAAAAAAAAAAAATAATTAAATATACAGTATAAAGAAATTATAGTATATTATAAAGAAATTCTTGTACTTAATTACATCTTAAAATAAATTAGATGATAAAAATTGTTAACACCATGTAATTTAACATATTGATTGATATTTACACTCTTTTTCTTTGGTTTTTGGTTATAATAATAAAGAGATTACCCCCACTTCCAAAAAAAAAAAAAAAAACAATAATGAATGATAATAAAATCTGTTGAAATCTTTAAGAAACAGGATGGGGATTTCAAAAACGGCAACACTCTCTCTCACACACACACACACACACACACACACACACACACACACACACACACACACACACACACACACATTCAACCATTATTTCTCATTTACCAATATATCCTTGCTTGTGTTTTCCCTTGGTGGACTGCCCAACATCACAAATGGCTCTGATATTCCTCTCAGAAAACCCCTTCTCATTGTTGTACAGGGTGATGCAGTCCTCCTCCACCACAAAGACCAGCTCTGGACACTCACTGGACCCTGCCTCTGACCACTGGGCAGTGGGGTAGTCATTGTCATCCGCATTCTGGAAGGGAGATTTGGATCAAATCGTGGGTCTCTGTTATCTGTATTCTTATATTATATTATGTATCGTTCTTGTATTAAATTATCATTATCACCTATTTGTTGTAGAATACATTATGTTTCTATTCAGTATTGATACTACTGTTATGTTTTAAACCACGTTTCTTGATATTATTGTTATATTTACAAATTATTCAACAGATGCGTTTTTTTCAATTATGGGGACTTTAATTACTGTTGACATGGTAAATTGCTGCCATTTATATTTGACGTTTGTAGTGCTGTTACACTCGTTTTATATCATTTATACTGATTTTTTTTATGAAACAATGACATAATATGTATTCTGGAGAAGAGACAAGCATAAAAATTAATATTATTAGTTATACACCATGCCACCCATGCAAGCTAGCTGCAACTGCAAAATTAATCTTTTCCTGTACAAGACAAATTTGCCTTACCTGTATCAATTCCAACACAAAATGGGTGTCTTTGTTATACAGCTCTTGAGACAGCTTGTCCAGGCTGCGTCCCACCAATTCATTCAGTCCTTGGGCCAGCTTCTGCCCCTTCTCATCCAATTCAAGACCAATTCCAAACTTCTCCAGACGGATGTCCTGAATGACATTGAAGCACTTAGTTTCTTTTTCACTACAAGCCTCATCCTTTGTCTCCAAGGTTTGTGTTGGTTCTACACTGGAGGCGTCACTTACATCATGGGTGTTGTTGCTGTCAACACGTTCAGTATTTTCCATCAAAATCTCTTGTTGATTGTCAACTGCTGCTTCTGACAGAAGTTTCTCTGCAGTTTCTGAAACTAAAATTTTCATGTGATCAATTTTTGCATTCATACTTACCACACAATGTTATAAATTCTAGCTTTACAATCAGATAATAATAGTCATCAAATTTCTTTAAAAAGGCGTACCTAGCGGGTCTACATTCTACTAGTAATCAGTCTGGGATGAATTTGGAAAATGGTATTTTCTACTNAATTTGGAAAATGGTATTTTCTACTGTATGTACATTTTGGACCTTATTGTTTATTTTATAATATGTATTTCCATCTAGCATCAATTAAAATACTCTCTAAGACAAGTTATTTTTAATTATTTTTGCTGCTTCAGGATATTAACTCACCCACTTCCATTTGTTCCTGTTTGGGTTTTACATCACTAGGTAATTCTTCCTCACTTTCCTCGTCAGAGAATTCCTAGTGAAAACAAAACACCAAATCTGGATAAAAAAAACAACTGGGTTAAAATATCTTTCTTCACTTCTACCAAATGATACCAAATGAAAAATAAAAGAAAACACAAGCCCAATCTGACAGTGCGTTAAGGCCTAAAGTCAAACAGTACTCAAACCTGTGTGAAAGAATCGTCCATTGGGTCGGCACTGCTATTCATCTTGTCCCACAGACTCTCTGTCCATTCAGATATCCCCAGGGACAGCCCCAGGCTTTCCAGGCACAGCTTGTCCTCTATACATTGGCTCATCTTGAGGAGCAACTGGTAGGCTTTGGCCTTGCCTACAGTATTACCCAGGGGTTCCAAAAATACCTGACAGTGTAAAAGATTCAAGTTCAATGAAAAGAAAATGAGTTGAGGTTAGACAAAAACAGCCAGAAAACTGCATGGTCTACAGTAGCTCATTTGTTTCAGATTAAATTAAATATTAGTTTAATTTTAGATTAAATATTAGTTTAATTTTATATATTTGACTTTAACTGTACTTTAGACAAAAATTGTCCCAGATGGATGCAAACTTGTGAGATTTTCTTCAGGTGAGTTTTTTTTCCAAGCACGGCATTTGGGAGACAAGTTTATCGTTGAGACAATCATCAATTCAGTGGCAAAATGGCATAATGTTTTTGTGAATAAAGGGAGGAGTGGAACTTCATTCCCACTGGTGCAAGTGAGTCACATACCTGTCTGGCTACAGCTTTACAGATCCTCTTAGGCAATTTTGTCAAGCAATCTAAAGTAAGCCGAGCTTGCACATCTTCTGCTGTTTCTGCCTCTTGTAACCCAGGGTGAATTTGTCCAATGCTGCCCTTTCCTGCCATTGAGTGCAGAACTGTTGTCACATGATTGGACAAAAGAGCTAGAGGTGCATTTTTTGACCCACCATCTCGAAGGAAAATGGAAACCAAATGCCCTGCTGCATCTCTTGTGTTTCCTTGTTCAAGGGCCAGTTTGAATTGCTTATCTGAGGTTGTCATGGTAATACGCAACAGAATGCCTGGTGCCATCTCAACGCAGTACAAGTCACTGATGTCTTTAACTGAAGAGAAAATAGGCAAACTACCAATGGATCATGCAATTCATGATCATGTAGCAAAACGCTTATAGACTGATTTTGTGTTTTGGTCACCCAATTTCAATAATTGTGTGAATTTATATATGAAGTTACATCTGAAACAGACATTTATTTAACAGATTTCTAACATTAAAAAATCACTGACATGTAGGTTATAAAACTGAATATTCTTTCCACCTATTAATTCTTGAGTTTCACAGCACTTGCAAAACAAAGTTTAACACAAAGTTATCATTTTAATGACCAATGTTTCCAACACAATCTTTGTCACTTAAACTTATGAAAAAAACACAAACTTATCATCATATTAACTGACCAATATTCCCAGCGCAGTCTTTGCTATGCTTCTCAATGAAAGTCTTCAGCGGTCCAAATTGTGGCTCGAAGATGACCTCCCAGTGTGACCAAGTGGACAGGTCAGCCAGCAGAGGGGCACTGGTCAGACACTCCAAGGCCTCCTCGATGGTCTTGTGGTGAGAGCCGCTGTTCCTGTATGAAAACACAGAGTAGTGAAGATTTTTCTGTAGAAGTGAAATACAGATGAATGATATCAGGGGCAGATTGATGCCATCTTCTCGATCTTCTGGGAGACGGTCAGAATTTTTCAAGTTTACATTGACAGGTATCAGTTGGTAGACGGTCGAAAATTAAGGATGGATCAAAAAAGACAATTGGAAAGACACAGTGACTCAGAAAATATCTCTGTAAATGCCCCTGGATATGCATAAAGAAAACATATGCTTCGATTAAATTAATTTTATCAGATGTGGCTTACTTTATAATTTGCTATTACCTGCTGAGTAATTTATACAGGTGTGACAGTTGGGGGATTAAGAAGATGCTGTAGCAATTACAGTCCAATGTGAAACACCAAATGTCCAAAATGTCCAAAGTCAAATACTGAGTGTTACAGATATCACTATCATTGTGCAAATAAAATGTAATTTTGTCACCCCCTGTTCCTGTATGAAATCACAGAGTAGTGAGTTGAGATTTTTGCTGACTTAAAGGTGGGAGTGAAATACATATGATATAAATTACAGAAACGTGATATAATTAAATTTATTTTATCTAATTATTTAATAATGGCTAAATTAGTTACTAACTAATACCTGTAAGGTAATTTATACAGGTATTACAGCTCAGATATTAACAAGTTGCTATTATAATAACAGTTACAGTAGCCCAACATTAAAAGCAGAATGTACAATATGTCCAAAATCAAATACAGGTAGCACTATCATTGTGTTAACAAAATCAAAGTTTATCACCCTCTGCACCGATTTCTTTGTTTAAATTCAATGAATCAATGATAACAGACCACAAGGTCACGGGAAATCAAATATTTCAAAGCAGCCCAAGACAATATACTTTTAAAGCGAATATATCTGATTACATTCAAAATATCTTCAAAAAATATGTACTTATAATATGCAAGAAAAAAAAAAGAGGAACAAGAAATGAAAGCTATCCTCTGGCTCTTTACTTATTCTAACATATAAGGGAGAAAACACCTTAAAAAGCAAAAAAGAAAAAACTTGTTTCACTTAAGTTCTTACCCCTGGCTATCCACAGAAGCAGCCTCATAGTACACCACACTGTGGGGCGTGGCACCATCTCCAGCACCTTCAACCAGCTTTTGGACAGTGCCACAGCCTAGGTCAGTGGGCTTCTTCACTTTAAACTGGTCACACAGCATATCACCAATGGTATCACTGGGCTGGAATGAAGGAATGAAGGAATGGATGAATAAATGAATGAATTAAAGAAAAAAACAATGAGTGATGAATGAATGAATGAATGAATGAATTAAAGAATGAATCAATGAGTGATGAATGAATGAACGAATTAAAGATTAAATGAACTACTGAATGAATAAATGAATGAGTGAACTAACAGATAAGTGAATGAATTAGTGAGTGAATGAATGAGAACTTAATCAAGTGAAAACTTCATTTTAAATTTGTTATTAATGGGTTCATGACAACCGTTATTCAAGGGCAGTAGTTTTATAACTTGAAAAGAAAACACTGTTTTAGAGAAAAATGTTCTGGCTGAGAAATTAATTTTGAAATCACACAGTGAATTTGCCATTCCCCATATATTTGGATCCATGCTTACCAGATCATTTCCACACTGCCTAATGAACTGCAGGACACTATCCTTAGTGGCTGTAAACTGCCCAGTTCCTGGCCCACCCCCTACACTGGCCATGCCAAGTTCTTCTAGCTCCTGTGATATGTACAACTTTGTTTATTGACTTACTGACTGCACAGTATTTTTCATTCTGTGTTAAAACAGTAACTATGTTTGTCATATAATCAGCTATATTTTTCAAATAAGCCAATATGTAAATCCTCTTTCACAACAAAATCAAACATTACTGTAACAACTAATCAATTAAATCTATCCTATAGTTTCTTACAGATTTTTATGAGTTTCATGTCTGCAAATTCAGAAAATGGTACAATGGGTGTTATTATGTAGGACCTGAGAAATTCAGGTTTTTCTAATTTTTTTAAATATAGCTTTAAATGTGAATCAACAGTAATATGCTAGTAATAAAAAATCTGTACTGCTTAATAAGCTGCAACTGATAAGTAAGTAGTCATTATCGAAACTCATTTTGATTTACAAGTACTCAACAGTTTATTTACCCACCTTACTGTGATGTCCCAGAAATTCTGTGAAACTACCATGACCCATGCTGTGAAAATCCTGGAAACCAAAGTATTGTGCCAGTCTCTTTTCCATGTGGGCCATGGCCCTTAGATTCATAGCACTGGTATATGAGGACAGTGTCTGGCTTAGCTGCTTGAACAGTACAGCTGAAAGTATTTTAAAAGTGTGATACACAGGGTTATTCTCCATATTAGCTGCAACTAAAAATTCTTTCAGGTCACTAGTAAAGATACACAGATCAAAGGTGACAAAAAAACAACTTAAATGTCCCTTACGAAAATTTCCTATAGGATTTCCTATAGGATTTCCTATAAGNTGTACATTTTGGACCTTATTGTTTATTTTATAATATGTATTTCCATCTAGCATCAATTAAAATACTCTCTAAGACAAGTTATTTTTAATTATTTTTGCTGCTTCAGGATATTAACTCACCCACTTCCATTTGTTCCTGTTTGGGTTTAACATCACTAGGTAATTCTTCCTCACTTTCCTCGTCAGAGAATTCCTAGTGAAAACAAAACACCAAATCTGGATAAAAAAACAACTGGGTTAAAATATCTTTCTTCACTTCTACCAAATGATACCAAATGAAAAATAAAAGAAAGCACAAGCCCAATCTGACAGTGCGTTAAGGCCTAAAGTCAAACAGTACTCAAACCTGTGTGAAAGAATCGTCCATTGGGTCAGCACTGCTTTTCATCTGGGCCCACAGACTCTCTGTCCATTCAGAGATCCCCAGGGACAGCCCCAGGCTTTCCAGGCACAGCTTGTCCTCTATACATTGGCTCACCTTGAGGAGCAACTGGTAGGCTTTGGCCTTGCCTACAGTATTACCCAGGGGTTCCAAAAATACCTGACAGTGTAAAAGATTCAAGTTCAATGAAAAGAAAATGAGTTGAGGTTAGACAAAAACAGCCAGAAAACTGCATGGTCTACAGTAGCTCATTTGTTTCATCTGGTGATCAGATTAAATATTAGTTTAATTTTATATATTTGACTTTAACTGTACTTTAGACAAAAATTGTCCCAGATGGATGCAAACTTGTGAGATTTTCTTCAGGTGAGTTTTTTTTCCAAGCAAGACATTTGGGAGACAAGTTTATCGTTGAGACAATCATCAATTCAGTGGCAAAATGGCATAATGTTTTTGTGAATTAAGGGAGGAGTGAAACTTCGTTCCCACTGGTGCAAGTGAGTCACATACCTGTCTGGCTACAGCTTTACAGATCCTCTTAGGCAATTTTGTCAAGCAATCTAAAGTAAGCCGAGCTTGCACATCTTCTGCTGTTTCTGCCTCTTGTAACCCAGGGTGAATTTGTCCAATGCTGCCCTTTCCTGCCATTGAGTGCAGAACTGTTGTCACATGATTGGCCAAAAGAGCTAGAGGTGCATTTTTTAACCCACCATCTCGAAGGAAAATGGAAACCAAATGCCCTGCTGCATCTCTTGTGTTTCCTTGTTCAAGGGCCAGTTTGAATTGCTTATCTGAGGTTGTCATGGTAATACGCAACAGAATGCCTGGTGCCATCTCAACGCAGTACAAGTCACTGATGTCTTTAACTGAAGAGAAAATAGGCAAACTACCAATGGATCATGCAATTCATGATCATCTAGCAAAACACTTATAGACTGACTTTGTGTTTTGGTCACCCAATTTCAATAATTGTGTGAATTTATATATGAAGTTACATCTGAAACAGACATTTATTTAACAGATTTCTAACATTAAAAAATCACTGACATGTACAGGTAGGTTATAAAACTGTGTATTCTTTCCACCTATTAATTCTTGAGTTTCACAGCACTTGCAAAACAAAGTTTAACACAAAGTTATCATTTTAATGACCAATGTTTCCAACACAATCTTTGTCACTTAAACTTATGAAAAAAACACAAACTTATCATCATATTAACTGACCAATATTCCCAGCGCAGTCTTTGCTATGCTTCTCAATGAAAGTCTTCAACGGTCCAAATTGTGGCTCGAAGATGACCTCCCAGTGTGACCAAGTGGACAGGTCAGCCAGCAGAGGGGCACTGGTCAGACACTCCAAGGCCTCCTCGATGGTCTTGTGGTGAGAGCCGCTGTTCCTGTATGAAAACACAGAGTAGTGAAGATTTTTCTGTAGAAGTGAAATACAGATGAATGATATCAGGGGGAGATTGATGCCATCTTCTCGATCTTCTGGGAGACAGTCAGAATTTTTCAAGTTTACATTGACAGGCATCAGTTGGTAGACGGTCGAAAATTTCTTTGTTTAAATTCAATAAATCAATGATAACAGACCACAAGGTCACGGGAAATCAAATATTTCAAAGAAGCCCAAGACAATATACTTTTAAAGCGAATATATCTGATTACATTCAAAATATCTTCAAAAAATATGTACTTATAATATGCAAGAAAAAAAAAGAGGAACAAGAAATGAAAGCTATCCTCTGGCTCTTTACTTATTCTAACATATAAGGGAGAAAACACCTTAAAAAGCAAAAAAGAAAAAAACTTGTTTCACTTAAGTTCTTACCCCTGGCTAGCCACAGAAGCAGCCTCATAGTACACCACACTGTGGGGCATGGCACCATCTCCAGCACCTTCAACCAGCTTCTGGACAGTGCCACAGCCTAGGTCAGTGGGCTTCTTCACTTTAAACTGGTCACACAGCATATCACCAATGGTATCACTGGGCTGGAATGAAGGAATGGATGAATAAATGAATGAATTAAAGAAAAAAACAATGAGTGATGAATGAATGAATGAATGAATGAATTAAAGAATGAATCAATGAACTACTGAATGAATGAATGAATAAATGAATGAGTGAACTAACAGATAAGTGAATGAATTAGTGAGTGAATGAATGAGAACTTAATCAAGTGAAAACTTCATTTTAAATTTGTTATTAATGGGTTCATGACAACCGTTATTCAAGGGCAGTAGTTTTATAACTTGAAAAGAAAACACTGTTTTAGAGAAAAATGTTCTGGCTGAGAAATTAATTTTGAAATCACATAGTGAATTTGCCATTCCCCATATGTTTGGATCCATGCTTACCAGATCATTTCCACACTGCCTAATGAACTGCAGGACGCTATCCTTAGTGGCTGTAAACTGCCCAGTTCCTGGCCCACCTCCTACACTGGCCATGCCAAGTTCTTCTAGCTCCTGTGATATGTACAACTTTGTTTATTGACTTACTGACTGCACAGTATTTTTCATTCTGTGTTAAAACAGTAACTACGTTTGTCATATAATCAGCTATATTTTTCAAATAAGCCAATATGTAAATCCTCTTTCACAACAAAATCAAACATTACTGTAACAACTAATCAATTAAATCTATCCTATAGTTTCTTACAGATTTTTATGAGTTTCATGTCTGCAAATTCAGAAAATGGTACAATGGGTGTTATTATGTAGGACCTGAGAAATTCAGGTTTTTCTAATTTTTTTAAATATAGCTTTAAATGTGAATCAACAGTAATATGCTAGTAATAATAAATCTGTACTGCTTAATAAGCTGCAACTGATAAGTAAGTAGCCATTATCGAAACTCATTTTGATTTACAAGTACTCAACAGTTTATTTACCCACCTTACTGTGATGTCCCAGAAATTCTGTGAAACTACCATGACCCATGCTGTGAAAATCCTGGAAACCAAAGTATTGTGCCAGTCTCTTTTCCATGTGGGCCATGGCCCTTAGATTCATAGCACTGGTATATGAGGACAGTGTCTGGCTTAGCTGCTTGAACAGTACAGCTGAAGTATTTTAAAAGTGTGATACACAGGGTTATTCTCCATATTAGCTGCAACTAAAAATTCTTTCAGGTCACTAGTAAAGATACACAGATCAAAGGTGACAAAAAAACAACTTAAATGTTGTAGGTGCTCAAACCCAAACCTGTAAATTAAAACAAGTTTAAAATAGCAAAAAGACAAAAATTTATATCAATTGGGGTATGCAATGATTCTAAAGTTTTAAAGTTTCTATTAAACATAAGAACACCTTCTGTTGGTCTAGTTGGCCCAGCATGCATTTCTCCCTCCATTTCTGACCCCTGACCTTCTGCTTGGCTGTCAATGTCCTCTGCTAGATGGGGGATTTCCAGATCACCAGCAGTACATAGACATAACTGGAACAATTTTCTTAAAAACAAACAGAAAATACATTGTATGAAGTTTTAAACTTCAAAGCGTCTTTTTCTAATGGTTCAGAATTTCACAGACAAAAACTAAAAATAGAAATGCATTTATTACTAAGATAATCTTGAAATAATCCTTTAAAATTACATATCATTTTTTTTAGACTGGAGGTTGAAAGTGAGAGGATTTTCAGTGCTATAATATTGTCAATGGTAGCAGGAAAATTGACTGATTAAAATACTTTAAAATCACATTGAACCTTCCGTTTCAGTAAACCATTGCAAAGGCATCATAGTGTACATGTACATGTAGCTGAAATCCGACAGCATGCAAGTCTGAAGAAATTTTCAATTATTTGTCTAAAATGGTCTAAACATCAAATTCTTACAATATATCACTGCAGAATACCTTGCAAATTCATCTGTTGACAGTATTCTCAAGAATGGCGACACAACATAATCTGGATCCACAAAGTTGGCACTGAATATAGTTTGACATCGGTTGAAAACTTCCAGCACCACATCTGCTGCAGCCATGTCTGCAAACTGGCTCTTCTTCTTTGTAGTATTGCTGGATAAAAAAGGTCAAATAACTTATTTCAAACAAAACTGAAAACTTTTTGACAAACCTAAGTTTATAAAGTAAGGCACTATGTTTTAATTTACTTCAAATTTAACTCCTTCAAAAATTTGCCTTTAGAAACACATTATAATTTATACATATCAATTTAAACTTTGGATATAAATAAAACAACATTTGATGTTTTTATAAATCTTCTATCAGGCATAGAACACATAACAATGATTACTTAAAGTAATGCTCAGTTGATTGTTTTTTAATTGTTCAAAGTTTTCAACCAAACTACATGCACCGACCTTTCATCTTTCAGAATGGACTCCTGCAACTGATTTTTTAGTTTGTGTAACTTCTTGTCCATTTGTTCAATCAGTTCATTTTTCAGCTTCCCTCTGGCCTCTGAATTCCAATTCTTTTGGTGTTTTTGAGCACTTTTTATAACCTAATTTCAAAAAGCATAAAATATATACAGCTTATAACGTATAGCTAGCTTTATGACACAGCTCTAGATCTTGCTAAATGTTTATACTTGATTTCTGAATTTACAACTTTAAAAATTAAAAACTTTCTTATTATACTGGCCTAACTACCTGAATTATGGTAAGTTATCAAATTGGGCAAAATTAATATTTTCTAGAAGGTGTGGGGGGGGGGGGCAGTTACATATAACTTACAGAAATGGCAAGCCCAACACTTTTCACCCTCACGCCCAACTGTTCCACCGTTTCACATCCATATTGTTCTTGTACATAGGTCAGAAACTGTCCCAGATTTACTCTAGCAGTCCACAGTTTCTTTTTGTCCATATAAGACTGTAAAAACATGACATGTAAATGTTTGAGACTGTAACAATAAGAGCAAACACTATAAAATGAAATGGAATAAATAATCAGAATGTTATACTGAGTAATAAGCTTTAAAGATATAACAAACCTGACATTAAGAGAGTTTCTAAGTACATACATGTACTAGCTGTATACTGATGAAGAGTTTTGACTTAAGAAGATATTTTTTTCTAAGAAAAAGTTCTAACACAATTTCTCTACTGTCAGTCTGCTTTTAAGGGAAAAAGGGTGGTACTGGCAGCTGCAGTTTATGAATACAATTATTGTAAATTTACAATACAGCTTTCAATATACTGTTTAAACCAAAATTCTTAATTAATATTTCACAAGTTAAAATAAGTCTGCTGACTTTTTAAATAACAAAACTCCAAAACTCCAAAATATGAAGGTAAACGTAAGAAAGAGGTCTACAAACTAAATATATATATCACCAGTCAGGAGTTGTAATTATGCCATTTCAGAATGTAAAATTATTCAAAATTCTCACCATAAGATGATGCAAAATGTCATCAGTAGTCACGGCTGGTACACTTGACAGAGTTGGAGGGATTCCAAATAATTCTCTCAGTTTTGGCTGCTTCACAAAGGGACCTAAGTGTAGCTCCTCAAAGCTGGTCTTCTCAAACAATTTTGGGACGCTTTCTCCAAGATCATGAGCTGTTCCTATTGCATTGACCAATGAATAGGCATGAAAATAAGCATTGACTTTGGACTGATTTTCAGTCAGTTTTTTAACACATGAAATTTCTGTTGCATATCGACATCCAAGTTCACGAATGTGTGAAACCTGAAAGCGTTCAAGAATGTATTTTTCTGTGTCTTCTGCTGTCACGAGTTTCCCTTGTTCCGATGTCGAGATGATGTAGTCTAGACCAACTTGATTGACATCATCTTTGGAAAAGTTTAGGATGTTGTACCTTGTTAACTTTTCACCAGCACGAGATCCCACTACATAGTTGTGATAATCAGCTGGCCTGGGAGACTGTCCACGACTGACCTTCATCTTTGCTGGAGAAGTTGGAGAGACATTTAAAGACTGTCTTTCGCCTGACAGATGGCGTTGTTTCTTCTCCTCTCCTTCAAGCAGCTCTTTCTGTTGTTTCTTGCTGAGCGGAGCTTGGGCTCCAAGTGTTGGAAATTCCTCAGAATCCAATCTCTCTTCTACATGTGGAAGGGAAGGTGACTTAACTAAAGCAGAAATCAAATTCGTCTTCTCCGTTTTCTTTCCTTTAGCCCCCTTTTTTCCTTTTTTCTTCGTTCCCTTGGCTGCAGCTCCCAGGGGTTCAGGGCTTGGACTCCCTGTTCGAGATGAATCACTTTCTGTCTTCCTCAGCAACTCCCTTGGCGGCATCGTTGATTTTGATTTTGCACCCCCTGCTGTCTGGCCTCGTTTAATATCTTCTCCTTTCTGTTTCATTACTCCTTCAATTTTCTGCTCAGCTGACATTTCTGCCAGTAAATTATCTTCTGTGCCAGAGGGTTTTCCAAGTTGTTGGTCCTCGCCTGAATCTGCAACAATTAATCCCCCTTGTTGCTGCAACTGCTGTATCTGCACTACCTGATACTGAGACTGTAACTGAGCCACCTCCGCCTGCAATTGTTCCAGCTGTGGACGATAATGGCTTTCTACCCTTTGAATTTCTTTCTCAGTTAACAGTTTCTGAGCCAAAGTAAGAACTGGGTTTCGTAAATTTTGCTGTAATTGTCCCCACTCTGCGCAGTACATCCGAGTCAACAGATCAAGTTGCTGCACTACATAGCCATACCTAGTCTCTATCTGTAGAAGTTGGGAATTGGCAGATACTGCTGGTGTGGCTGAAAGAATATACATTCAGTTGAACTATGCTGAGTAACTGAGTACACATGTGATTCTACAGAAACTGATAACCTTCTAAGAAACTATTTAGGGATAACTGATTTCTTATTAATGATAAGCTAAGGTTACGAAAGCACCTGAAATATTTTATATATTGTTTTAATTAAATTTAATAAGAACAATGTTTTAAAATGATATATAATATATTGCATATCAAATACATATTATAACAATTAACTTTTTACATGGGCACTTGAAGTCTTGACAGAATTGTTACAGCTCATATCTGGTGCTCCCCAGTTCCTGACACAGTCACAGTGTATTTTTAGTACATGAACACATATACACTGACATGTACCTTTATTGAAATGAAGCACTCTGCACTTTGTTTCATTTTATTACTGTATTGTATGTGGGATAAAATGTAAACAAATCATTTATCTGATACTTACAATCAAAAATGAAACAAGACACTTACAGGGGTAAGGATTAATAACTGACCAAGTTCCAAGAATAAAAACAGAAACAGCATTTAATCATCACCAAAATGTCTTAATTAACCTGAACCTAGTTCTTTAAAAATGACTGAGGTAAATGCATTGTAATATTTCTTTTAACAAATTAAGTACACATACTAATAAATTTGTTAATAGTAGATTACTCAATAAAAAACCTAGGACAGGCATTGTACTAGTACTTAATTATATGATGACTAATCAGTGTCTCTACCATTAAAGAACATGAACTGATTATTTATTTTCACAATAAACTTCATAATTTTTCGATATTTTAACCAAAAATTTTCAAGCTCTTTGACTAAACAGATTGCAACCAATTCCCTCCCCTGAAATGACCTCAACTGTAACTAATTTTCAATGAAGGGGGAATATTGCTTGAAAATCAAAATACCTACCTGCTTCAACTCTTTGTTCTGTTGCTACTTCGGTTCTCTGGTCTTCATCTTCACTGGAACTACTGGTACTCTCTTCCATGCTCCTGAAGGGGAGTTCTTGAGTATTTTACCATTAAACTGCTATAACAACAGTTTTACTAAAGTGGCTGCACATCCTAATGCTATGTAACTGGGTTGTTATTAAGTTTTTAATTAAAAAAATTTCTATACCCCCGGTAGCTAAAAAAACATGCTGATAAAATTTACCATCACTTACTTGATAGATCTTCAGTCGTCCAATTCAATCCTTTTACCTTCGAGGTTTCTTTCGTATCAATATGCGGGATGCATAATTTCTATACATAGAACTCGAAACCGAGATCCCAAGAGAAATTTTGGGTACTGAATTACAAAGCGAAAGTGGAAGTGTTTTGTCTATTTCCCTGAAAACCTCGTTTCGAAACTAGGTCAAGGCGGAAGGTGGGTTGAAGCTAAAAATAACGACATCCTTTGACATCGATTATCCTCGAATCTCAGCTACCACACGAACCGTATACTCACCTGTTATTTTACCTTGACCAAAGTGCAAAGAATACTGATTTATCATTTATTCATCTTTTTTCAACTAAATCACTTACTTACTCTCGGCAATGTCGCGATTGAGAGTCCGGCTGCGGCATGGAGACCTGTCATATCAAATCTCAAGATGGCAGCGCGTGAGCAGTGTAGAAAAACTATGCACTGAAGATGCTTGTCGACATGAATAAATTAATAGATAGGTTAACACGATAGACACATTGGCAAAGACTGATAAAAGATTGATAAAAAGACTTCTTAACAACCAGTTAATTAAAGGGATGGCAAATTGTGAGGGTCGACCCAACAATTGTGCATGTGCCTTTACTTGCGGGAGACTTTTTACGGCCACCCCGACCTCCGCATTAAATTAGATAACCCTTTAATAATGCAGGCCCGTAGCCAGGGGATTCGGGGGGTTCGAAAGAACCCCCTTTTTTGCCAGGAAAAGCCCCCCTCTGGGTAAAATTTTATGTAGGTAGGCCTACACGAAGGTTTCATGGTCAAAGGTTCACTTTTTCAGCAAAAGAACCCCCCTTTTGAAATTTCTGTCTACGGGCCTGTAATGTAAGCCCAGGAGTTGGGCACAATGGGTTCACATCTTCGGGTAATGCAATCTGTTAAACTGCTACGGAGATTCCCAGGTTCTAGGCCTGTAGCTACATATGTAGGCTCTATGTCTTAAACTCTGAACACGGAAAAAGAATAAAAACGACTCCATGTCGTAAATTTTACTTAGGCCTAATATATTTTTCTAAACTTAAAGTAACATAGTAGCCTACAATAAAATCCCTTCTCAGCCTCAGTCCAATCTTTTTTCCTTCTAGTCTCACCTCTAGTTTCTAAATTCCGTCCAGTCTCTTCCGTCCTCTCTTAATTAGGATTAACTAGTATAGTTACAGATTTTTGTGCTAAACTTTATCAGTTAAAATGTCAATGAGATAATACATAAACTGAGTGGCTAGTTCAAACACATGTCCACCCCACGTGGTGGACACTCCCAATAACTCCATGTAGGCCTAATCATGCAAGCTCTAACGGTTTACTAGCTTATAAGGACATTAAAATTTAAACTGCTAGATGTGAAATAGCGCCTATCATCTCAAGCATTTTTTTTTTGTTAAAGGTATGATTTATTCATAGATCTTAGCTTCTTGTGTGTGAATTTTAACAAACAAAGGCTTCCGCTGATTGAATTAATACTACATCATGTATGAAAGTATCAAAATACAATTACTTTTTTTTCAATACTGTGGTCCCTGACAAAGTCTTCATTTTGGTGGGGAAATTGCCATGAAACAAATTTCCCTGGGGTAAACGACACTTGTTCCATACTAAGCAATGTTTAATGAATCAGTCTCTACAAATTCAAAGTTAATTTTTTTCTCTTTTCTTTTTTTTTTTTAAATATAATAAGAGTATGTTTTGGTAACAATCTCTTGAGAGATCATTGCGTAGGGAAACAGTCTTTATCTCGCAATGTCCGGATATTACGAGTAACCGCCGTTTTGGTGGTAAAATGCAATTTATATGCCATGTTTACAATGTATTTACTGAGGAATTTGAATCCCATACGAAGTAGCTGTCATCCCTTTAAGCTAGCAATGATTCTGATAGGCAATGTGAATACTAAAATTTGCATTAGTATTTATCAAAAATTTATATGAGGCAAGAGTCTAATATATATAATGTCTGAGTTGAAAAACATTTCTATGGTAATCATGAACCACCGTTGGATTGCTAAAGTAATTAGACACATACACGGTTCGTTACTCATCTACAGTACATTGATCGCTACTCCCCCAAGCAGAATTATGTGATATTTCCCCCATCGTCCATACGTCCGTCATCGGTTTGAGAATGACCATTTTCTTAATGTCACTTTTGGGCCCAAATAATTTTGTATTTACAGCGCGGTTTTAAAAGTGACAGTTATGGTTTGTGAGTCGCATTTTTACGTTGCGGGGTAGGGAAGGTTTGGGGAAGTAATGATGCGGGAAAATAAAAAATTAGTAATAGTAGTGTTTTGGGGAAGAAAAAGGTTATTTCATTTCTATGGACTAACTATATATGTATGCCTGTAGAAAATTAAGGCCTGCAATTAATCATTGTACAATATCCAGGCACACAAAACTCAGAATTTAGCAGGCCCTTGAATGAGCCTGCAATATACCATCATTATTTCCGTCATGCCAGGAAGCGTACATGTATTATAGGAGAATGCATTATTTTTATTTCGTATGCTCTCATTTATTCATCTATCTAATTATTTTTTGTCCGCAGCGTTAGACAAATATATGACAAAATTATTGGAAAATTGGAAATTTCAATTATAAATGCTTTTCCCATAATTACCAAATTATGCCATATCCCAAACCGCTGGCTAAAGTTCGTTCGTTAAGTTCTACGTTTCTAATTTTTGAATAATTGTGTGATGACGGCGACTGGGAAATGTCGCTTGTAACGATTGTGAAATATTAAAATACTTATAGTTTACCAGTTACATAAAGCATAAAACCCTCAACCAGTGGAAAAAATAAGAATACATGCTAGTCAGGATCTATCAATAATTTGGTGAATGTTATAAATCATTCATACATTGACGGCATTCTAGCTTAGTTAACTATCTTTGTGCTTATCAAAAACGGCCCGATTGTACATGTACATGTAGTAGAGTATATTGGAGAGATAACTGACATATCTACAAGTACAAAACGGCCTGCAAAATGCATAATACGATGACAATAAATAGGAAAACATTTTAGCGACATTTATGGAGATTAACTACTTTTCTAAATATACATGACTTGCAAGTAATTATGGTGATAACGAACATTAGCAGTATCAATATAATTGTACACTGTACAGATCCTGTCCAGCCTATCCCTTGTGTGAAGAAGTGCGTCGTTCCACCAGACTGTAACACTAGTCTCAGTTCGCTACCGTCCCACTGCACTCCTCCACCGAGTTCCTCACACAACTCTGACATCTTTGCATAAAGCCAGCTTGAAGCTTCTTCATCGGCTCTGTTCACACGTAGATTTTTCATCATTGTGGGAACCATTTTTAAGTCAACAACTTCTCCCGTAAGTGGATCGATATCGGCAAAATACATAAGGCTGCGCACGTTGTGAAATGGGCGCTTGTGTAATGGGGTAGGGGTCCCTTCGTAGTCACTAACAATATCTCCACAACCGTACATGATGAGTTTGCCATTGTAAACCTCTACGCCTTTAACGTGGTGCGATGAATGGCCGTGAATTACGTCCACGCCGGCAACGTCTATGGCGGCATGTGCAAATTCCCTCTCCATAGGAGAACTTTGCCATTTGTAGTTAGGTCCCCAGTGGATGGAAAGAATCACGATGTCTCCCGGTTTCTCGACTTTCTTTACTTGATCTGCAAGTTGTTTCACCAAAACTAAAGAAGGTTCACTCCGGATTTTGTCTCTGTAGCGTTCCATTCTTCATATACGAGACCTGAAGTATGACACGCCCCAAAGACTACGATGCGTCCCTCATTCGGAATTTCAAAGATCGCCGGCTTCTGAGCTTCAAATATATTTTCTCCTGCACCAACATACTTCATATTGGCCTTTTTCAGAGTTGTAAGAGTCTCAGCCAGACCAGGGTAGCCCCAATCTAGCACGTGGTTGTTACTCAGAACACAACAGTCCACTCCGGCTGCTTGCAAAGTTTCCACGTGCCGAGGGTGTGTGCGGTACTTAACGGGTTTCCCAGCCATGCGGTTTCGCTGGTGGGGATGGCTGTTTCTAAGTTTATTAAGCGAAAGTCTGGTTGTTTTTCGTTGAGGATCTGTAGGGCATCTCCCCATACGTAATCCATCCCGATCTCTTTTGGCAGGGGACCGTTCTTGTCTATGGCAAGTTGGGCGTACTCTCTAGAATCGTTCCTAAAATCTCTGTACATCCACGGTTTACAATGGTAAGGCAGGATTTGGTCTATGCCTCTCCCGATCATCACGTCACCCACCAAGAAAACTCGAATTATGTTCGTGAGCGCAGCCGCCATTGTGAGAGCTGAAAGTAAACCAAATTTGTTTCAATCCAAGCGAGCTCATAATGACCTGGCCTGTTAACTCAGCTTAATGCTTCTGTATAATTTTACTTTAGTCGTCTTTTCTACTTTTCTCTCTTATACATATATGTGCCCGTATGTATTGCATTTTTAATAAGTAACATTAATTACCTCTCTAATAAGTAACATTAATATATTATCTAGCGACCTTATTGAATTTAACTGCATCTTGTTAGTCATTTCTGTTGGGTTTTCTATGCATGCGCTGCAACTACCGGCATATACTGTACATGGACTATTTTAAAGGAAAACGTTTAAGTTTATTGAATTGTCTTCTATGTTAGGCCTACATCCATGGGTAATTTTCCATGAGTAATCTCTACAGAATTAATATTTTAACTGTTTATGCACGAATGAAACACACATTTTAAAACTGAGCAAAATAATTTAAAGAATTGGTCTTTATTTTTTATTATATCAAGTTTTTCTTCTTTTGAAATTCTGAAAGAAAATGTTTGACGCATTGTTTCATTAAGTCACTTTTAGTAACCGTTAAATGCATATAACTACCTGAGCGAAAACATCTACAATCTACAACATGTTGTGTAAAATAGTCCGTTCAAGTTATTATTTATTAATTACAATATTTCATTGTAGACAACGATCGGCGGTCGTCAGGGCACGGCGGAGAGAGGCCGTAGTATTCTGCATAGCTTCCGCGGTGAAGGTTACCTGGGCCCCGTAACTCGAAAGCATCGCGCATTGCGACCGAATGCAAGCGTCTCGATTCCATAACTCGCCCATACTTGTCCCATATGTAATACAATGTAGCCTCTACGTGATATCGCTATTCGCGATATGCGATACTTTTGAGTTACGGGGCCTGGTCGTGGTAAACGCTAATAGCCAGTCGCCTCAACCCCGTCCACTCCTGTTTTCCTCCGCATAAACGACACTGTATTCTGGGCATCAGAATCGTTTTTTGGAAAAGTCAATGAAATTTATACTTCAAACAACAAAGGGAGACCCCAGGGGGCCCCTTCCCCCTCCTCACTTTCATCCACACACAACCAAAGGCATTTTAGCATATCAATGTAAGAAAAACGACATCAGTCTTTAGTACCCAGAACTGTTTATTATTATTACTATTTAATAAAGCCAAACTTAGACCACCCACAAAACAAGGCGAGATACCCAGGGGCCGACCTGTGCGTCATAAACAACGGCGGTCGTCTCGGCCTCCCCAGGAGAGGCCGTAACACCCTGCCCGGCTTCAACGATTAGAGGTTACTCGCAGTCAGGGGCGGATCCAGGATTATTTGAAAGGGGGGCGGGGGGTCCGGAACATTAAGCCTCGGATGCGAAGCCGACCATCTCCCTCATAGCGTGGGGTTCGGGGCCTGCTTAAGGGTCCCGAAATTTTTTTAGTGTTTTGGAGGGCAAACGGCACCCTTCGGTGCGGTTTAGAACTTTGATTCAGCTTGTCAAAATTCTAAGTTCAAGAGGGGAATATTGGTGTGATATATTTCTCAGAAACCGAAGGGGGGGTCAGAACCCCCCTGACCCCCTCTAAATCCGCCACTGGTCGCAGTAGACGTTTATCTCCGGTCACCCCTTTCTGCATCCACTCTTGTTTTCTTCCGCAAAAACGATTCTAGCATATTGTTAATAAATCAGTTAACATTAATTTTGTGTTTTTTAGAAAGCCCCCTGGTAGCACAACCAGCCGAAAGTTGGAAGAACAAGTGGCGTTATTGACTGTATCGTGTAAAATAGTTACGAGTTTCATTTTTGTTGCATTGTGCTTCTAGAAAAAGAAGTATCAATATACCTTTAATTGTAGATTTAAGAACTAATAGGATGATACTATAGTTGATACTCAGTGGATAAAAGGGCATGACGCGTTATATTAAAATTTTGACGTCAACCTTATGCATCAGAACAGACACTCATATTCGAAATCCTAAGAACATACATTTACATCAGTTTCTTTATTAAAATAAAAGTCATTTATACCATTAGTAAAACCCAAACAGAATATTGATTAAAATTGCTCCTCGGTTATTCGAAGTCAGCACTGTTTCATGGAAACATTTGACAGACAGCCAAAGAAGTGCTTCGAAAAGGACAATATAATTTAAAACAAAGCCATATATTGGTACATGGAATCAGTAAAACTGATATAATTAAAACTCTGGGTATAAAATAGTAAAATATAATTGATAAAATTGTTGTAGACCTTATATAATGCAGTTCCCTGACTTCTGATAAGGAAAGAAGGACCACTATGACAAAATGTCTTAAAACATGTTATTCAATCAGAAGCAGGTCTGCGTTTTTAATTTAGTGCCGAAATGAACATGAACTAGCGGACCATGTAGAGTGGTCAAAACAACGGAACATTTTACAGCCGATGTTATTACTTACATGACGAGGCATACCTATTTCATGGTTTTAATATACTTCATTTAGAACTACTAGGTCTCTGATAAAGCATTCACTTTTTCTCGGATCCGTTCCAAACTGTCTTAACAGCCTGGTTGCCTCACGTACACCAGACTCGCGTGCACCGTGCATTGTCCCATTGAATGCAGCGTGGGTGGCCTCGCCGGCAAAAAGAACCCTCAGTTGACCATTGCTATCTTTTAAGGGCTCAGCCAAAATGTTAAAGTGGCTGGCATCTGACCGCAATCCCATGCATGAATATGACCCCAAGGTGTACTTGTTGGTGCCCCAGGTGGACCGGATGACTTTGCACGGGTAAGGGATGGTAGGATCACCCAGGAACTGGCGCAGCACCATGGTGCAGGTCTCCGAGATTTCTTCATCGGGAACGGTCTCCACATGGAGGCCTTCGTGGCATGAAATCCACACACAAAGGCAGTTGGGGTTGAACCGTACAGCGTCAATGCAAAATATTCTCTTGAACCACTGTGATTTATGGTCTGTGATGACAAGTTCTTTGTTGTCCCAAGCGAGCCTTACACTGTCTAACGGAGTGTCTTTTGACCAAAACGGTGGATCGTACTCGAGGAATATTTTATTAACAACACCAAACGCTATTCTATCTATCGCAAGGTATTTTTCATGTGAAACAGGTGGATAAAAAAAAGTCTGGTGGTGTTTCTTCAAGTATCCTAGCGACACCGTGACGACAGCACATTTTGCCCGATAGGTGTCACCACTAGAGCACCTGATTTTAACTCCACCGTCTTCCCAGTTGACAGTGACCACTTCCACGCCGACTTTTATCCGCTCTTTACTTCGAAAGCGAGATGCAATGGCACTTATCAAGGACCTTGCACCCTTTGGCATGAAAGCATCCCCGCCGTCTATATCTTTGTACTTTATGTATGATTCGAAGGGTACCTTGGCAATATCCCAACCGAAATTTAGTCTTTGGTAATTAAAAAACGAATTGAAAATGGCCGTAGCATCATCTCGGTCAGACATGGAGAATTTCTCGAGGAATTCTGGTAATCTGTCGACATAAAAATCTTCCACGGTATAAATGGTTTTGTCTTGTTTACTAAGACAGCAGTGCATTCTTTGGGCCTCTGCATCTATCTCCATACAGAAGTCCCAGACCTTGGCACCAAGATCCTCATCAATTTTGCGACCATCACTCTTGTAAAAACATCCTTTGGACCTGCAAAAATGTCAGATTTAGTGAAGTTACCAACACAACTTTAAAATGGAGCTGAAAACTTACAGTTATGAAATACTGATGACATTAACCAATCATCTGTTCCACCTACATAAGATGCTTTTGGAAATGTACAATTCAGGGGCGGATCCAGAGATATTTTCTGACAGTCTTCCGAATTATCTTTGTTAGTCCATCCCCCATTTTTGACCGTCTTCCGACAGAAAAAAATTATATACCCGTCAATGTAAACTTAAAAACCTGGCCGTCTTCCGGAAGACCCAGAAGGCGGCCTCAATCCGCCCCTGCAATTAGTGATTTATTTGGAAGCCTCTACCGAACGCATGAGGAAAACCTTTACAGAAAGTCAAGAGGGATTGGTGAAGGGGAACATCCACAAGTTCTTTACAAATATCTTGACATCAACATTTATCCGCCATGCCAGCGCTAATATTAAAAAACATAAGTAGTCACCAGTTCATCAGCTCTTGTTTATTGGCCAAATCATTCTCTTCTGCCAGCACCATGATGGAGTTCTCTGAAGTGGTGCCATGGATCCAGTTGGCACCAAGTTCTACAAATGAGCCTCCGAAGTCTTCAGTATGACACCTGCCGCCAATCCTGTTGAGAGATCATCATTGGAATAAAGTTATATTTCCACTGATTAAATAATACGCCTGCTTCTCTCTCTCTCTCTCTCTCTCGAGGATGGGTGAAAAAGAACATCCACAAGTCCCTTCCACAAGATATCAGTGCTAATATTTATCTTTCGAGAGAGAGAGAGAGAGAGAGATAGAAAAGGGGCGGCTGATAAGAGAGAAAGATAAGATGTCGCCTCTCGATAGCGAGAGAGAGAGAGAGGGAGAGAAAGAGATGGCGCCTCAGATGGTTTGTATAGGGCACGCAAGTTTTTTTTCCACTGTTTGATTTGACTCGTGGCCCATGGTATCCATCGTTTCTTATACTGTTTGATTCCACAACGTTTCTTTCAACTTCAAATGACTATTAAGTCTTGATGTAGATGTAGATACGTGCTGTTACCGCTCCATATAAAGAACAATTAGAGAAAGTTTTTCTGCCAACTTCCGCGTGTATTTCTTTTATTTATTTTTACTTAAAATCCGTCGTAGGACTTGGACTTATTAACGGATTGATAGAAAGAGAAAGCAAAGTTAACAACAACGCGAAATAATCGAGCATGCAAAATCTACATAATTTGTACCCCGTTCAGTTATTCGTTACTTACGGCTCTTACTTTGCTACCTTACCGTGGTTATATTGCCTGCCCCGTCTTAGATTTTAAGAAAATAGGAAATATTGACTGTACTGGCCGGGTTTCAGTCAGCAACGAGTACACTGACAAAGCTCGTGCATACGTATAGAACAAAAAATCTGTTAATTTGCTGCTGGACGTTTTAAAAGCGTCCCTCCTTTTAAGCAAATTTCCATTATGAATCAGAATGCCCAACCTTTAGAAATTAAAACTTATATTAGGTCATTACCTGGTCTCAAGCGACTAGATTTCAAGACGGGACTTTTTAAGGGACCATTCCCATACCCTACCGTACTAGCAGGATTCATCTATCGACGAGGGGTTTCTCGCTAAATTGCATTTAGTTTAAGCGTGCACGAAAGTTAATAACCCCCAGCTTCAGTGGGCGTGACAGACATTTAAGCCGCTTAAGTTGATCGCAATTTAGCGAGAATCCCCTCGGAGTTAGATCCATCCTGCTAGTACAATAGGTTTATAGGAACCCAGTCTAAATTCCAAACTAAGTTTTTTTTTCGGTGTAACGTGACAGAGTCCCCCATGATAGACAGTCCGTTACCTCTTCATTTGTATACGTAAACCTTGCCCTAGATTTTGACCCACTAAGGTCAGGCTAACCCTAACAATTATTACTAAATGGAGGGCGTACTTTCTGTTACACGGACCGTCATGTTCGTTACAGCGTTACGTTTATACTTAACAACGTATAAAGTATGGGATTTTTCTACTTTGGAAGCATCGTTGAACGTCAGTCGAATCATATATCTTATAAACCGCATTGGTTTTAACCTGCGTCCCAATTCGGTTTCAATTTGCAGACGACAGTATTTGGCCCCGTTCAGAATAGGGGACTAATTAGTCCAAGGGTCAAATATGGCCGACCCACTATTCAGTGTCTATTAGCGGATTGGACGGCAAATTTTGTATCGTGGGTCGCCATATTTGACGCTCGGACTAGTTAGTTCCCTATTCTGAATGGGGCCTTTCAGGTACATCAGCTGTAGACTGTCTCACACTTTCAATGCGTATAACATACACGACATTGTGTTAGGATGTCTTCAGCGTTGAATAAAATCTTATGGGCTGGAATTTGGGAGACAGTTCATGTTTCTAAGATCAGTTATTTATTTTGCCGGCAGGTTCTCGATACTTTTTTAGTAAAAACAACACACTACTGCAACAATAAGGAAAGTAATAGGTATAAGTAAGAAAGAAGTTAGAAAGGAAGTTGTTAAGCCCAAGGATCTTATATGTACCTGTCACTAGCTTCCAGAATTATGAAGTCCTCAAAGCCCGCTGCTGTAAAGGTCTCCGCCACACTAAGTCCAGCGATTCCTGCCCCAATGATGACCACGCCATAAAATTTGTCCGAGGTTTTATCTGATGACATGGTGGCACTAACAACTTGTACGTTGTCTAATGTCTAGTCAGTTCCGCTTGAAGAGTTAATTGGTCTACCTAACCTGAGCAAAGATATCAGCAGTAAAACCCTTAACCAGCTACATATTGTATTCTGTTAAATTGGCTGGAAACAAGGAGTTGTACAACTCCTTGTTGGAATTAGTCTATACTGTATCTCATACTTTTCACATTCAGACCATGTATATAAGCCACTTCATAGGTTAGTACTTCTATTAAAAATCGTAAAATAGGAAATACAGATGCAGCATATGCGAAGTCTTGTGCTGGATGTATATATGTCGTAATGATATCTAGGTAACCGAAAAAAAAAAAAAAACAGGTCTTTTTCCGATGAGTTGCTCATAATTGTACAAAAGCGGGGGCGGATTCAGAGGTATTTTATGACAGTCTTTTAAATTATCTTTTTTGGCCCATCCTCTTTCGCCCCCACCCGACCCCTGAAGACTCTCTCTCTCTCTCTCTCTCTCTCTCATATTAAGCGCGTTTGGACCAACTAAAATGCAATTTATTGAAAAGCAAATAATCCTTGTAGTCAAATGTAAATTGTATCCAGTGTTTGTCACTTACGAAAATACATTGCTGGTTCCGTCGGGAAGCTTGTCCTACAAGATGCTGGACCATACAAGCGGGCATATTTTCAATGTTCACCTTTTTGTGGAACAAATAATCCTAATCTACTCCCGGCAAAGTGTGACAGTTGTTGAAAATCTACATTCTAGATTGCATATCTACATTTTTATGCTCATATATCAGGATGTACTGTCTTTCAAGACTACCAGTAAGCACGCTTTAAGCGCACCGGTGGGCACTTCACATACCATAACTGGTTATTGACTGAATAAATTGGCAATTACAGTGATGACACAATTATAAAATAAAAAAAATCGTATTGGCGTGACAATTATTTTTAACCTTTAAATACTTTGAATGCCAGGGCAAAAATAAATTACGTGAAATTGTTTCAATCCAATATTTGCCTCCACCCGCAAGAAAATGCAGTAGTATCGAAGTAGCAAAGAAGCATTAACGCAGTAGTGGTGTGGAGCATATTTGCAGTAGAAATGCAGTATAGCCTACTGCAATTCTACTTCAAAAATTACATAGGGTTGTACAGAGGAGGAGCATTAATGCAGTAGATTAGCAGCATGATGGAAGCATGTTTCAAATATGCTAATTAGCTCTCACATCGAAGCAGATTTGAAGCATGTTTGCAGTATGATTGCAGTAGTCTACTGCGCTGGAGTATCTACTTCGTTTTCGTGCGGGCAAGCATATATCAAAGTCTTTACATGTTGATAAAAATGTTTCCGCTCCGGTTGATTCTTCGCAAAATCAAACTAGCTACCATTTGAAGTTCTTGTGAATAACCGTAACGTACATGTACATTGTACATGAATAGTCCAGTGAAGGGCGACTAATCACCAAGGACGATCAACACCTACAATATGTAAGTGTAAAATCGCACACGCTGGGAAAAGCAAGGGTCAGGATCTGGTGAGGATCAAATTCTGCTTAATAATCTCAAATTCCACAGAGGCTCTTTTACAATTTTGTAACAGTTACAGGAAGAACACCATCTAGTGGAGAGTTAGAAACGCCCAGCAATGCATATATGTTTAAAACAAATATGTTGAAAATTATGCTCTATGTTACTTAATATTTGTCTGTATGTTTTAGAATATTTAACCGAGTAACATTCACAGTAATAAATCATACCTTTGCTCCTGTTTCTGTGCCCGCCTCCAATGGCTATTGTGCCTCCCTGGAAGGTCCAATAAATGTGCGTGTCACCGCCTTCAACAATCTGCCTGTAATATCCTGTAGTTTCAGCAGTGCTTTAAACAGGTCATTAATAGCTTATTACGCATGCGCAAAGTGCAAAAGAGAGCATGGCAGCAGAGGGAAGCAGCACGTGTAAAGTTAGTGCGGGGGAGTTTTTGTCATTTCTTGTTTTAAAACGTGTTAATCCATAATCACCATGTCAAGGTTCGTTATAAGTACCTCGTGACTTCCAGCCCAGATTATGTCTTGAAATTTTTAATGACTTAATGTCTGATTATACCCTTATCTTTGTCCAATCAGTATATGTGCACCTTACATTTGATCAAATTATGTTCAGTTAGAGAATTTAGCCCTCATGTGCAGATTTTGTATTTAAGAGAGACTTAACTGAAGTTGTGGGAAGAAGAGAGAGATGGAGTAAAAATAACTGAAAACACTTCAACCTCCTGTTGTTGTATTTCCTTTCCCATGCTCCAGTGTCAAGTTTTTTTTTAATGCAGAACCTGGGTAGGAAGTAATACCGACCCCTAAAACCTGTACTAGGGATTAATCTCCTTCAATACACGTTTCTGACACATCGGACATCAGGGATATAGGACAACAGCAGATGTCGTGCTTTAGTGACATTGTCTCTTAAACAAAAGTGCCGTTCTGATACACTGTAGGCCTACATGTACAAGCTGGTGATACTTTAAATGGCGGCGTGTCGTGTCATCAAGATCATATCAATTTAGTATTATATAACGCAATCACAGATGGTGTTGTCGATCATGAGACTTCCTGCATCCTTTGTGCACATATAATCTAGGGCCGGAAACATAATATCTTCTATCCTAGATTTAATCAAATGTAAATGACAGTATACATTGTACACAGTATACCGATACCTGTAATTTAAAGTTAACAATTTTGTAGCTACATTGTAGAACCCTAAGTGTTATGATTGTTCCCAGATTGTTTGTATCGCCAAAACCCAAATTGTGTGACAAATGTCTATCTGCTAGCCCATGCGTTACATAAAGTGTTGGCAGGTGTGTGTGTGTGCGCCACACAAGACTGTAATTGTCGAGGTTGGGCATTTTATTTGCATATTTGTCCTGAATATTTGTACATGTATGTCGCATGCACCGTTATGTACAGTGAACGACGAGCACTTGTAACCTCGGACACAAAATACACATTGTGTCCGAGTTGTAACTGACCTTGGAGGAACCGTTTTATCGTCCAAGAACACATTCGGTGGTTCGAACAATATAGGATAATTACAATTGCATTGTAATTGGATCACATTGAAGCGTTTTAAAATACTGGTACAGCCAAGAAGACGCCTCTGTTTTACAAGGTACGTGTATGTACATGTACTTGTTGTAAGTGAAAAACTGCAATTATCCTATTGTTCAAAACGTCGGTGTGAGAGTACTAGCAATGCATTTCCCTCAGAAATGTCTATTTGGACATGCATTTTCTTGGTTGAACTGTCCTACCTAGATCTACATTTACAGGATATATTCTTGTCTGCTATAATTCCCTTTCACATTGATGCCTGTGCAGAAACGCAAGTCCTACATATTTAATGTCTGTATAATTATTTTAACACGCAGCGATAAGTATCGGTAACATTCGAGTCTTTTTAGCAGCGTCCACACAGGCTCATGGGTAAGACGTTTGGATGAAATGTCAATTACGGTGAGAGAAAGGAAGTGGATTCAAGTCTAAAATAGAGAATTGTCTCTCTTAAATATTAGAAAAAAGTGTATAAATACTCTACCATTGTATGTCTTTAGGTATTTTGATTACCCGTATTGCGTTTCTGCTTTCCTAGAGACAGTTTTTGATTGTACAATATCTTCTATTTATTACCCAGAGATGTGACCCTGTGCTCTTTTGCGACGATACATGTACATACTAGAGTCATACAAGCAGAATTTTCTCACTATAAGTGCTCCCTTTTCTCACTATAAAAAAAAATAAAAATTGCCGTTCGTAGTATATATTGTTAATAAATCAGTTAACATTTTGTGTTTTTTTGAAAGCAGTAGGTCTTTAAGCATTGATGTCCCCCTTGGTAGCAGAACCAGCCGAAAATTGGAAGAACAAGTGGCGTTACTGACTGTATCGTGTTAAAAAACTTACTAGTTTTATCATTGTTGCATTGTGCTTCTAAAAAAAGGAAGTATCAATATATCTTTAATAGTAGTTTAAAGGACAACTCAGTGGGTTAGATTAATGTATAGAAGCAGGTTCTATGTAAAACTTTGATCAGATTTGTGTTTTGGGAGATTGTTTATTATTATATGAATAAGTCTGGGTCACAAAAGTCCTGTTAAGACAACTAGAATAAAGAATTAGAAAACGAAAACTATTTATCATGATTTCGGAGCACAGCCAGAAGTACTTCCGGCTCAAGGTCACGACCTCGATTTTCCCACGCTTACGACCAATCACAGCAGGCTTCAGTCAGCATGAGATAGACGTCACGACTACACAGCGAAACTTGTCAGACATGTAAGTGCCGCCTGTCCATCTTTTCGGTACATGTACCGATCAAAAACAGAAAACGTAAAGCCCAAAACGCTCTTATACACGTAACCAACTTTGTATGAGCACAAATATTGTCATTTATTGTGAACAGGATAATATGATAATCAGACACACTTGAGACCTGTGAAGCGCATACTCACGTGTCGAGGAGTAGTTTCGCCATTGCCTCGTATGTGAGTCCTAACTCAGCTTTAAGTGTCCTCCACCGCCCCACCTCCCTCCCAACATACACAGTCTGAGTGCTTCTTCGTCTGTCTCTAATTTTCTTTCGTATCTTTCGAACTGGAGTGGCTATTTTCTTTCGCCCCCTTTTGTCGCTCTCCTGTTCAGACTTGACGCGCGTCTGAGCCATGTTTGCTGTTTTGGCGCCAAATAGTAACATCCGGGTCTCAGCCGTAGTACTTCATTCATAGTAAACCGCGAGACTTAGCGAGAAATTGCGCGTTCTGAAGCCGTACTGTGAGGTGGTAGCTGAGTATTTAAGACGAGTCGTCTTTTATTATTTAATGGAACTTAAAAACGGTATTAGGTAGCTTCATTTTCTGAACGGTTTTGGATAGGCTATACCTTGGTCATTATGGGGAAATTGGTGAGTTTTCCAGGAAAATTCATTTTCGTGCTATTTTAAGGGTTAAACGCGCTGAGACTGTCTTTAAAGAACTGTTTGGATAAAACAACAGTTGATACTCAGTGGATAAAAGGGCATGGCGCGTCATGCCAAATTTGTGACGTCAGACTTATGCATCAGAGCTGCCACTCATATTAAAAAAAACATACGAACAAAGATTGACAGCGGTTTCTTTATTAAAACAAAAGTCATGATCTAAATCCAAACAAAATATTGATTAAAATGGCTTCTTGATTATTAGAAGTCCGCATCCAGCAAACACAGAGCGTTTTAAAATGTTACGGGTACGTTATCATGTAACGTTATGTGTTTCCTGGGCAGTGTATAATATGACGGCAAGTTAATGATTATACATGTATAAAATGTTGCCTTACCCGTGACTGAGCTTTCTTAGCTAGTATCCGAGGTATAATCATTTGCTCTGTTTCATGGAAACATTTGACAGTCAAAGAAGTGCTTCAAAAAGGAAAATAGAATTAAAAACAAAGACATATATTGGTACATGGGATTAGTAAAACTGATATAATAAAAACTCAGTGTATAAAATAGTAAAGTAATTGATAAAATTGTTATAGGCCTTATATAATTAATGCAGTCCCCTGTCCTGAAAGAAGGACCGCTATGACAAAATATTTTAAATGTTATTCAGTTAGAGGCAGGTATGCGTATTCAATTTAGTGCCGAAATCAACATGAAATATCGGACCATTTTACAGCCGATTTTATTATTTACATGACGAGGCATACCTATTTCATGGTTTGAATATGCTTGATTTGGACTACTGGGTCTCTGATAAAGCAATCACTTGTTCTCGAGTGGAAGGATCCATTCCAAACTGTCTTAACAGCCTGGTTGCCTCACGTACACCAGACTCGCGTGCACCGTGCATTGTCCCATTGTATGCAGCGTGAGTTGCCTCGCCGGCGAAAAGAACCCTCGGTTGACCATTGCTGTCTTCAATGGGCTCAGCTAAAACGTTGAAGTGGTTGGCATTTGACCGCAATCCCATGCATGAATATGACCCCAAGGTGTACTTGTTGGTGCCCCAGGTGGACCGGATGACTTTGCACGGGTAAGGGATGGTAGGATCACCGAGGAACTGACGCATCACCATGGTGAAGGTTTCAGAGATCTCTTCATCTGGAACAGTCTCCGCCTGGAGGCCCTCGTGGCATGGGATCCAAGCATACAGACAGTTGGGGTTGAACCGTACAACATCAATGGAAAATATTCTCTTGAACCACTGTGATTTAGGGTCTGTGATGACAAACTCTTTGTTGTCCCAGGCAAGCCTTACGCTCTCTAACGCAGTGCCGTCTGACCAAAACGGCGGATCGTACTCGAGGAATATTTTATCAACAACACCAAACTCTATTCTATCTATTGCAAGGTATTTTTCGTGCGAAAGAGGTGGATCAAAAAAGTTCTGGTGGTGTTCTTTCAAGTATCCTAGCGACACCGTAACGACAGCACATTTTGCCCGATAGGTGTCACCACTAGAGCACCTGATTTTAACTCCACCGTCTTCCCAGTTGACAGTGACCACTTCCGCGCCGACTTTTATCCGCTCTTTACTTCGAAAGCGAGATGCGATGGCACTTATCAAGGACCTTGCACCCTTTGGCATAAAAGCATCCCCTCCGTCTATTTCTTTGTGCTTTATGTATGATTCGAAGGGTACATTGGCAATATCCCAACCGAAATTTAGCCTTTGGTAATTAAAAAACCAATAAAAAATGACCGTAACATCTTCTCGCTCAGACATGGGGAATTTTTCGAGGAATTCTGGTAATCTGTCAACATAAAAATCTTCCACGGTATAAATGGCTTTGTCTTGTTTACTAGGACAGCAGTGCATTCTTTGGGCCTCTGCATCTATCTCCATACAGAACTCCCAGACCTTGGCACCAAGATTCTCATCAATTTTGCGACCATCACTCCTGTAAAAACGTCCTTTGGACCTGCAAGAATGTCAGGTTTAGTGAAGTGACCAACAAAATGCAACTTTAAAATATATGGAGCTCAAAACGTACAACAGTGCAATGGTGATGACTTCAACCAATCATCTGTCCTATCTACATTAGATGCTTTTGTGAATATACGAATAGGGGTTTATTTTAGTTACCACGACCGAACGCATGATGAACACCTTTACAGAACGTCAAGAAGGTTTGGTGAAGGGGAACATCCACAAGTCCCTTACAAATATCTTGACATCAACATTTATCTGCCATGCTAATATCAAAAAGACATAAGTATTCACCAGTTCATCAGCTCTTGTTTGTTTGCCAAATCATTCTCTTCTGCCAGTACCATGATGGAGTTCTCTGAAGTGGTCCCATGGATCCAGTTGGCACCAAGTTCTACAAATGAGCTTCCGAAGTCCTCAGTATGACATCTGCCGCCGATCCTGTTGAGATAACATCATTGAAAATAAAGTTAAATTTTCGACGATTAAATAATAAGACTAAAAGAGAGAGAGAGAGAGAGAGAGAGAGAGAGATGGCGCCTCAGTTGGTTTGGGCACGTATTTACATCTATAAGAGGCTGATAAGAGAGAGAGGGGGGGGGGGGAAGAAGCGACTGATAAGAGAGAGAGAGAGAGAGAGAGAGAGAGAGAGAGAGAGATGGTACCCTCAGATGATTTGGACACGTATCTACATCTATATAGAGACCTTATAGTCATTTGAAGTTAGATTGTGGAATCAAACAGTATAAAAAAACGGTGGATACCAGGAAGCCACGAGGCAAACCAAAGAGTAGAGGAAAAAGTAGCGTACCACCTACGAACATGCCTTTACCACCCCATATGTAGACAAACTACATGCGTAGAGTAAGATTTTCTGCCAATTTCGAAGTTTTTTCCTCTTTTTATTTTTATTTGACACCGGTCATAGGGCTTGGACTAATGGACAGATGGATGGAAAAGGAAAACGAAAACGAAGTTAACACCAACGCTAAATAATAGATTCTGCGAATCTACTAAATTTGTTCCAAGTTCAAGTATTCGTTACTTATGGCTATTACTTTGCTCCCTAACCGTGATTATATTGATCCATCTAAGCTTTTAAGAAAATAGGAAATATCGCTTACTGGCCAGGTTTCAGTCCGCAACGACTACACTGACAAAGCTTAAAATCCGCGTGCATCCGCGTAAAGAACAGAACCATGTTAATTCACTACTGGACATTTTAAAAATCCCCCTCTTTTTAAGCCAATTTCCAAAATGAATCTGAATGCCTCACCTATACACCTATAGAAATTCAACTCACGAACCATATATCTCAAAAGCCGCATTGGTATTAACCTGCACGTCCCAATTGAGTGTCAATTTGCAAACGCCAGTATTTGGCCTCATTCATAGTAGGGGACTAATTAGTCCGAGGGTCAAATATGGCTGACCCACTTGAATACATCCCCACGTGATATTTATTCGATGCTCATTAGCGGATTGGACGGCAAGCTTTGTAGTGGGTCGCCATATTTGGCCCTCGGACTAGTTATTCCCCTATTCTGAAAGAGGCTTTTCAGGTACAACAGCTGAAGACTGTGTCACACTTTCAATGCGCATAAGATACACGAGATCGCGTCAGGATGTCTTCAGCGTTGAATAAAATCTGATGGGATGGAATTTGGGAGATCATCCCAGCAGGCATAGTGACGTTGGATCAACGTTGAAAACAGGTTGATACGTTGAATTGCCGTTGATCTACCTAAATTCAACGTAAAATCAACGTTGATCCAGCCACGTCAAAACACCGTCATAATGTGACGTTGACTCAACGTTGTATTTTGGTCATTGGCTCAACGTTGTTGTTTGGTCGTCGTGATGCAAGACATGGATTATAATTTAAAATATTAATTATTGAAAACGTGATACTTTGTTTATCAATACTGTAACTAACTTTATCAAAAATTTTAAAAATGTGTTTTAAAGTAAAAGAGACGGCATGTTTTGTGTCTTTAGTGAACTAGTGAATTTTCTTAACTTGTTATTCAGAAATACATTCCAATAAGCTTCCTTGCAAGGTCAGCTAACACTAGGATGAATATGTTGCTGTAAATGTGATGGAGTGAAGTTAACAGAATTGACAGTTCTCCGTACCCTGTTGTAGATACAGGTAGACAGGTTGAGGTGCCTGTGACTTATATATATATAAAACTAAACCTTGGAAATCCTAACTTAAAGGCCATACATATATTCCCTACATATATTTAGCCATCAAACATATCCTACTGCTAAACACATCCAAGCTGAAAGGATGTACCATGCTTAGGTGCAAAACATGTTTAGGAGTTAAATGCGTTGAAAAAATCAGACAAAGCAGGCACTTGGGCGTTTTTACAGTGTACGTTATAATTGTGTACCTGTGTTTTGTACCAAAAATAAAAACATTTCAGGTCATTTTAATGTCTTTTCATGCAAGAATGTTCTCTAACAACTGGGGTTGATACAATGTTGATATCTGACGTTGATCCAATTTTCAAATCCAATGTTAATCCAACGTCTTATTAACGTTATGGTTAAACGTTGTTTCAACGTTAAAACAACATAATTTGCCCGCTGGGATGTTTCTAAGATTGGTTGGTTGTTTTGAGGGCAGGTTCTCGATTCATAACTACACACTTCTGTAACAATATGGAAAGTAATAGGTATAAGTAAGAAAGAAAGTTACAAGGAAGTTTTTAAGCCCATGAATCTTTATACACGTACCTGTCACTAGCTTCCAGAATTATGAAGTCCTCAAAGCCCGCTGCTGTGAGGGTCTCCGCAACAGTAAGTCCAGCTATTCCGGCCCCAATGATGACCACGCCGTAAACCTTGTCCGAGGTTTTATCTGATGACATGCTGGCACTAACAGCTTTCACGTTGTCAGAGTCTTGTCAGTTTCGCTTGAAGAGTTTATTGGTCAACCTAACCTAATGCAAAGATATCAGCCGATTTTACTGTTGGTAGGGTGCATTTTCCCCGTTTTTTTAATATTCAGTGACAAGCAAACTTAAGTCGCTCAAAAACAATTAACTGCTCTATACAGAAGATTATTATAATTTTACAACGTTATACTTGTAGGAGATCAATCAAAGAACAAAACTAGTGATGATTGAATTTTCAAAGTGAGTACATCGTTTCACAGCTGGACGCTTTGCATTTGTGACAGTGAAGTATGTTCCTTTTTGGGGGATTAGTCGATGAATTATCTTTTATTATTCATGGTTCCAGGAGAGTGAAACTTTGATACAAACTTCTTGACGTGGGACCCTAAAATATTCAAACATAGTTTGCATATTTCAGAACCCAACTAGATCAGATATCCCTGTTCCTACATGGCCATAAAACACTAACATCTGGACAAAACAATAACATTTTTGAAATAGTGTCGAATTTCTTAATCAAAAATGTCTGAATCTTCTTCCATATCTGTTTTGGCGCCTACCACTCTCTCCTGATGGCCTATTGCCCCCCCCCCCCACAAATACCTTTCCCCCATGCCCTGTCCCTCACTCCCCTCAAATGTCACTCATGTTCTCGTCACTGTCTTTTCTTTGAATATTATTATTATCTTTTTTTAGATAATAATAATAATAATAATAATAATAATAATAATAATAATTATTATTATTTAATTTCAAAGGTGAGCATGTAATGCCTTGGCGAATTGCCACCTTCAATTATACTGCAATCAGTATTTAACCTTCATGAGAATAAAGATGTTTAAAAAGAATAATTTGTTTTCTAAATATTTTTTAGAGCAGGCCTGTGACCTCAATTGCACCTCTAGACTGGATTAGGGTGAACAATGTCTCCGCCCCGGTTGGTTTCTATATGCCGACAGACCCTTCGCAAAACTGAAATTTACCACTTGAAATTCTTGTGCATAACCGTTAAGTGCATGTATACGTAAAGTTCAGTCAAGGGCTACTTGTAACCTACATATAGGACAAATTTCTTCGTCCAAGGTGACACCTACAATATGTAAGTGTGAAATCGCGCCCAGTGGGAAAAGCAAGGGGTATGTCTGACGAAAAACGCGTTTTGCCGAGTAATCTCAAATCTCACCGAGATCCTTTGTACAATTTTGTAAAAGTTACAGGTAGAAAAACCATACAGTAGAGAGTTAGAAGCGTGTAGCACCCATGTTTTTTTTTTTCATAATGGAATTTGTTCAAAATAAATATATTGAAAATTATGCTATATGTTACACAAAATTATTCTCTATGTTTTATAATATTTAACTGAGTAACACTCACAGTAACAATGCGTACCTTCGCTCCGGATTTGTGCCCGCCTCCAATGGTTATTGGGCCTCCCTGGAAGGTCCAATAAATGTGCGTGTCACCGCCTTCAACAATCTGCCTGTAATATCCTGTAGTTCCAGCAGTGCCTTAAATAGGTCGTTAGTAGCATGCGCAATGTGCAAGAGAGAGAGCAAGGCAGCAGAGTGAAGCAGCACGTGTAATGTTAGTGCGGGGAGTTTTTGTCTTTTTTGTTAAAAAATATGTGTTAATCAATAATCGCCATGTCAAGGCTCGTTACTTCCATCCCAGATAATGTTTTCATTTTTTTTACTTACTTAATGTCTGATTATACCCTAAATCTTCGTCCAATCAGTACATGTACCAATACACCTGACATATCCGGAACTGCGTTTTATCAAATTATACTCAGTTATAGAATCTACTGTACATGCGGGTGATACTTTAAGCGACGGCGTATCGTGTCAAAAAGATCATATCAATCCAACATTATATAATGCAATCACAGATGGTGTTAATGATCAGGAAACTTCCTGCATCATTTGTGCACATTTAAATAAAACATATATTGTCTTCTATCCTAGATTTCATCAAATGGAAATGACAATATGCATGGTACAGTACCATCGTATACATTTCTGTTTCTATCGCGTGTCAAAAGATACCCTGTACCTGATCAAATATCGTTAAGGAAACCACGATGATCGAAAACTCGGCCCTTACTATTAGGATGAATATGAAACAAATTTCTCTCTACCAGTATTTGTTTTAAAGATGTTTTCTTAATTAGCCGTGTCTTGTCTTGTCTTAATTTATTTCTTTTAAAGAAAACCCATTTATCAAAACGAAGTTAATGCATTTAGGTTAAAACGTGTCTGCCAACAGCTAATGCAGTCTCCACCCGGACCCCACACATTAAATACGACCAGGGTTCCAAGATAAACGTGACCAAGATCCATAGCTGGTCGGCCATAGATTTGACTAATATTATACATTAACGAATGACTTTGTTTTATCGTTTTGGATTTTAAACAGTTAGTGATAAATAGTTTTGAAGACAAGGCTGTTTTTTCTTAATCTAGAATTGATTATTTTTTCTTAACAAACATACTTTTGTTATTTACTGTAAGTGCTTTTATGTGAGAATCCGTATGTTTTATTTAAAGTATGTTTTATTTAGAATACTCTTATATTTTTTGTCGTTATGATTTGCAATTTTTCATTTATCTATTCCTAATAATTAATTTCTTAATTGATTGTTTTATGTATATATAAAGTCTTCTGAACATGTAATAATGGATTTTAGACTCAAAATAAATGTATTATTATTATTATTATTATTATTATTATTATTATTATTAAGATTTCCTTATTATCAAATTGACGACTGAATTGATAAAACCTTGAAGATATAAAATCCTATGCTATGGGTTTGGAGGCCAAAATATCATTGGGGTTTAGGACAAACGTCAAGGCATCAACGATGGCTGAGGAGTTTCATCTGTACAGCGTATGCATGTTGCACTGACATGGCAGTATGTATGTTATCAGATATGCATACATTAAAGAACAAGTAAATTTTCGACGAAACCTCTGCAATTTTTCTAATCAAGATAGGACCGTGACATTCAGGCATTATTTTTGATTATCGATATCATTATTCAAGGTGTTTGGTGGGTGCTTTAATCCCTCCAAAGTATCGGAGAAGTCTCGTTGCTTCCCGCACGCCAGACTCGCGTGCTCCATGCATTGTAGAATGGTACTTTGTATGAGTAGCCTCACCGGCGAAAAGGACTCTTAATCGACCATTGGAATCCGTCAAGGGTTCGGCTAGGCATCCGAAGTGACTGGCGTCCGACCTCATCCCAAGGCATGAATACGAACCCAGTGTGTGCTGGTTGGTGCCCCAGGTTGACCAAATGACCTTAGAAGGTTTCGGGATAGAGGGGTCTCCGAGGAACTGGCGTAGAAGGCTGGTGCAGGTTTCTGAAATGTCTTCCTCAGAGAGGTGCTCCATGTGATACGCCTCGTTGCATGAGATCCACACGCAGAGGCAGCTAGGGTTGAAATAGACGTCATCAAAGGAAAATATTCTCTTGTACCACTGGTTCTCTGGGTCAGTGATGACAGCCTCATCGTCGTCCCATGCAAGCTTGACACTGCCAAAACCTACTTCAGAAGACCAAAATGGATGGTCATAATGAAGAAATATTTTGTCTACTAACCCAAAATCCAAGCCATCAATCGCTTTGATTTTGTCATGTGGAATGGATGGTTGGAAAAGATCCCGGTGATGTTCTTTCAGGTATCCCAGCGACACCGTGATGACGACACATTTTGCTCGATAGATGTCTCCACTGGAACACCTGACTTCAACTAGATCATCTCCCCAGCTGATCGAGGTCGCCTGCTTTTCAGTGTAAAGCCTCCCCTCACATCTAAAGCGAGACAGGATTGCATTAACTAACGACCTCGTGCCCTTTGGAATGAGTACGTCTCCTCCTTCTGTTTCGGGAGTCATACTGCATAATTCGAGCGGAATGTGGGCGATTTCCCCTCCCCAGTGAAATCGAAGATAGTTGGAAAAACAGTTAAAGATGGCAATTACATCTGGTCTCTCAGCTCCTTGGAACTTTATAAGATTTTCTTCTAATCTCTTGACATAATAGTCTTTCATGGTGAAAACGGTTTTATCTCCTTTACTGGGGCATGGGTGTCCTGTTTCCACTTCGGCCTCGATCTCTTTACAGAGAGTCCAGACTTTGGCACCCAGTTCTTTATCAATTTGTCTGCCATTACTCCTGTAGAAATGTCCACGGGCCCTGTAAATAATGAAAAGAGTACATAATACGCCTTTACAAGATAGTGGTTCTCATAAAAGTATGTCAAAGGGTCGAATTTAAACCATAAAACAAATATTCTTAGCGCTGTCTATCAATTCGGTTTCCTATTAGTAAATAAATGTGAAAATTCAATCAGAGAGCAAAGATATCCGACAAGGCATCTTATTTCTCGTTATAACCAATAATTCATTTATTTATTTTAGGAATTTAATCGATTTTTGACCTATCTTGAAAAATCAAACTTGTCAACCAAACAGGTTCAAAAGCACACTGGTATTTTTATTGGTGGAGGCAATAGTGTGCATACTGCGTGCTGTGTTTAAGGTTTCAAACGGATGGGCAAGCAATATAGCAGACCAGGTTCAAAGGAGAGATACCCTTCTCGTTTAAAGGGGGATTCAAAGCTATTTTCCTACAACGCTAAGTACATTGGCTCGATGCAGATCGGCCATGTCGCCTTTTATTGGCCAACATGTCTACATAAAATTTTTGTAGTGAAATCTAAAAAAATGTAACCTGTTCATCAGTTGATGCTTGATGGCCAAATCATTCTCTTCGGCCAGCACCATGACGGAGTTCTCTGAAGTGGTGCCATGAATCCAATTGGCACCAAGTTCTACAAATGAGCTCCCAAAGTCCTCAGTACGGCACCTGCCGCCGATCCTGTGCATAAACAAAGAAACACCATTGTAAAACAGAATAATACTCAGGCTTATATACAGGGTATTATACTGTTTGCTTCGTACGACAAGGCCGATAAACTCTTGAAAAGGGAGAAGACACAAATCGGTTCTCAAATCATGATTTAAATTTAATAGCAAACAAAGAGAGGTGCATTTATTCTTTTTGATGTGTCTTTTCCCCTCTAAATTAAATCTCTCTCTAAATAGCGGCCAGCACTAATTAAGACATCAAAGTCACTGGTTAGCTAACTTGTGTTGTAAATTCAACATAAAGAAGAAGACACATCTGATCTTCTGTTTCTTTCGTCAAAAAATTAAAAATTAATAAATAAATAAATAAATAGAAATAAAAATAAAAAACACACCTCATGTAACGGGTAGTTAAGGGATCCATATTTAACGGAAACACAGTGTGTAGGCCCTGTACATCAGGTACATAAACATGTATATGTGCTTGAATTCACTGTACCTGTTACTGGCTTCAAGTATCAGGAAGTCCTCAAAGTCCGCTGCTGTGAGGGTCTCCGCCACAGTAAGTCCAGCGATTCCGGCCCCAATGATGACCACGCCGTAAACCTTGTCCGAGGTTTTATCTGAAGACATGCTGGCACTTACAGCTTGTACGTTGTCAGAATCTTGTCAGTTCCGCTTGAAGAGTTAATTAGTCAACCTAACCTGATGCAAAGATATCAGCAGTATAATCTTCAATCTGCTAGGCTGGAAACAAGAAGTCTTACAACTCCTTGCTACAACTAAGCTATTATAGTCTATAATCTCATGCTTTGTTCAAGTACAGTGTTTTCTGTTGCTGACCGTAAATATTTTATTGTGACTCCATGATAGTTTGACAATTCTGATATAATATTTTGATCACGAGGGGAAAATGATTTATTTAATGCTTATTTTACTGTTGGTAGGGTGCATTTTCCCCGTTTTTTTATATTCAGTGACAAGCAAACTAAAGTCGCTCAAAAACAATTAACTGCTCTATACAGATGATTATTATAATTTTTTACATCGTTATACTCGTAGGAGATAAATCAAAGAACAAAACTATTGATGACTGAATTTTCAAAGTGGGTACAATGATTCACAGCTAGACGTTTTGCATTTGTGACAGTGAAGTATGTTCCTTTTTGGGGATAGACGATTGTTCATGGTTCCAGGAGAGTGAAACTTTGATACAGACTTCTTCATGTAGGACCCTAAAATATTCATACATAGTTTGCAGACTAAAAATTTTTAAGAGCAGGCCTGTGACCTCAATTGCACCTCTAAACTGGGTTAGGGTGAACAATGTTTCCGCCCCGGTCGGTTTCTATAAGCCGACAGGGTTTTCACAAAATTGAGCTACCACTTGAATTTCTTGTGCATAACCGTAAAGTGCGTTAAGTTCAGTCAAGTGCTACTTGTCACCTACATATAGGACAACTTTCTTCGTCCAAGGTGACACCTGCAATATGTAAGTGTGAAATCGCACCCAGTGGGAAAAGCAAGGGGTATGTCTGACGAAGAACACATTTGCCTGATAATCTCAAATCCCACAGAGGTCCTTTGTAGAATTTTGTAAACGTTACAGGTAGAAAACCCTCTGGTTGAGAGTTAAAGCATGTAGCACTCATGTTGTTGTTTTTTCATAATGCAAATATGTTCAAAACAAATATGTTTCAGATGATGCTCCATGTTACATAAAATTAGTGTTTATATTTAATAATATTTAACTGAGTAACACTCACAGTAACAATGCGTATACCTTCGTTCCGGTTTTTGTCCCCTCCTCCATTGGTTATTGTGCCTCCCTGGAAGGTCCAATAAATGCGAGTGTCACCGCCTTCAACAATCTGGCTGTAATATCCTGTAGTTTCAGCAGTTCTTTATTGGGTGGTTAATAGCTTATTACGCATGCGCAATCTGCAAAAGAGAGCATTGCAGCAGAGTGAAACAACAAGTGTAATATTAGTGCAGGGCAGTTTTTGTCATTTCTTGTTTTAAAACGTGTTACTCCATAATCAGCCTCCTGTTGTTGTATTCCCTCTACCATGCTCCAATGACAAGTTTTTAAAATCCAGAACCTACGTAGGAAATGATACCAATCCCTACAACCTGTACTTGGGATTCTAATCCAACACACGTTTTAACACATCACACATCAGGGATATAGGGGAATAGCGGATGGCGTGTTTTAGATCCCATTGCCATACTTAGATCGATCTAAAAGGATCTTTGGGGCCATTCAGAATAGAAGATCCGATTATCAACTGGTCCAAGGCTCAAATATGGCGGACCCTACATGAAAGGTCGAATGGAACCGAGATTTAATTACTGTTCCCCTGCAGAGACGACGCGGGGGGGGGGGGGAGCGTGTGGGAGGCGGCGAGACCATTAGAGGATTAAGCTGTCTTCCTTTCACGTAGGGTTCGCCGTATTTGAGCCTTGGACAAGTTGATACTCGGATCTTTCATTCTGAATGGCCCCTTAGTGATATTGCCTCTTAAACAAGGGTGTCATTCTGATACACTGTACAAGCGGGTGCTACTGAAAGTGACGGCGTGTCGTTTCATGAAGATCATATCAATCCAATATTATACAACGCAAACAGAGATGGTATTGTCGATCATGAGAATTCCTGCATCCTTTGTTCACATTTAATCTACGGCCCACAATACAGGTATATTATCTTCTAACCGAGATTTAATCAAATGTAAATGACAGTACATATTGTACAGTATACCGGTTCTTTTAGTTTAAAGTTAACAATTTTGTAGCTACAATGTACATTGTACAGCTGTATGTACAGTGGACTAGGAGTGCTTGTAACTGCGGACACAAAATACACATTGTGTGCGAATGTCATTGTAACTGCAGGCCTTGGAGGATTCGTTTGTTTTATTCGTCTTTGGACACGTTTGGCGGTTCGAACAATATAGGATAATTACAATCGTACATGTATTTGAAAGTTCGCAGTTAACGAATTTATCAATAATCCCCCCACCACCACCACCAAAAAAAAAAAAAAAAAAAAAAAAAAAACTTGCTCCTCTTACAAGCGAACAAATTTTAGCAATCCGTGTATATGTTGCCTGTCAAACGTAAACGCCTTGTACCTGCTCGAATATCCACTGGACATATGCCATGATGGATTAAAACTTGACTCTTAGTAATAGGGTGGTAATGAATTCAATCAAAACATGAACAAAATCTGATAAGCATTGAGCCTAAACTTGTCTGCCAGTTATATATTCTCTAATCAGTTTCAATCCGGACCCAACGCCCACCTCACTAAACCGAGACCATGGCCTCTAAGGTCGTGACCAAGATCCATAGATGGTTGACCATAGATTTGACTAATGTCTTACAGTTTTCCAAGTAACGAATAACTATGTTTTATTATTTGTCTAGAGACACTGAATACCTTCTTTCAAAGGATTTTAATAATTGATTAATGATTATTACGGTTTCTTTCATATCAAATTGACGGCTGTTTGATAAAAAGTGAAGATATAATACCAAATGCATTTATAACAGTATGAGGGCTGCTGAGTTTCATCTGTACACCATATGCATGTTGCACTGACATGCCATTATGCATGTTATCATTTATGCATACATAAAAGAACATGGCAATTTTTGACCAAACCTCTGAAATTACTTTTTTAATTTAGAAAGGACGTGACCTTTTGATTTTGATTTGCAATTTTGATTTTTGATATCATTATTTAAAATGTTTGGTGGGCACTTGAATCTACTCCAAATTTTTGAAGTATTCTCGTAGCTTCGCGAACGCCAGACTCGCGCGCTCCATGCATTGTAGAATGGTACTTTGTATGAGTGGCTTCGCCACCAAAAAGGACTCTTAATCGACCATTGGAATCCGTCAAGGGTTCGGCTAGAGAGCTAAAGTGACTGGAATCTGACTGCATTCCCGGGCACGAGTACGAGCCCAGTGTGTGCTGGTTGGTGCCCCAGGCTGACCAAATCACCCTAGCAGGTTTCGGGATAGAGGGGTCTCCGAGGAACTGGCGTAGAAGGCTGGTGCAGGTTTCTGAAATGTCTTCCTCAGAGAGGTGCTCCATGTGATACGCCTCGTTGCATGAGATCCACACGCAGAGGCAGCTAGGGTTGAAATAGACGTCATCAAAGGAAAATATTCTCTTGTACCACTGGCTTTTTGGGTCAGTGATGACGGCCTCATCGTCGTCCCACGCAAGCTTGACACTACCAAAACCTACTTCAGAAGACCAAAATGGACGGTCATAGTGAAGAAATATTTTGTCTACTAACCCAAAATCCAAGCCATGAATAGCTTCGATTTTTTCCTGTGGAAGGGATGGTTGGAAAAGATTTCGGTGATGTTCTTTCAGGTATCCCAGCGACACCGTGACGACGACACATTTGGCTAGATAGATGTCGCCACTGGAACACCTGACTTCAACTGGATCATCTCCCCAGCTGATCGAGGTCGCCTGCTTTTCAATGTTAAGCCTCCCCTCACATCTAAAGCGCGATATGATTGCATTAACTAACGACCTCGTGCCCTTTGGAATGAGAACGTCTCCTCCTTCTATTTCGGGAGCCATACTGCATAATTCGAGCGGAATGTTGGCGATTTCCACTCCCCAGTGAAATCGTAGATAGTTGGAAAAACAGTTAAAGATGGCAATTATATCTGCTCTCTCAGCTGCTGGGAACTTTTTTAGATTTTCTTGTAACCTTTTGACATAATGGTCTCTCATGGTGAAAAGGGTTTTATCTCCTTTATTGGGGCATGGCTGTCCTGTTTCCACTTCGGCCTCGATCTCTTTAAAGAGAGCCCAGACTTTGGCACCCAGTTCTTTATCAATTTGTCTGCCATTACTCCTGTAGAAATATCCACGGGCCCTGTAAATAATGATGAGAGTACATAACACTCCTTTACAAGAAAGCGATTCTTAGAGATGTTTGTCAAAAGGTCGTGTTTAAACCATAAAAAAGAGATTCTTAGCGCTGTTTATCAATTTGGTTTCCCATAAGTAACAACAAGAAAATCATAGCAAGATAGCAAAGATCTCCCCCAAAGCAGCTTAATTATCTTTATAGCTAATAATCTATTTAACCATTTTTAGGAATATAATCGATTCTAAAATGAACCATTTATGACCTATCTTGAAAAAATCAAACTCATTTAAACTGTCAGACAAACAGAACCAAAAACATGGCTTTGTCGGCGGAGGCAATCGTTCGAAAGCGGCATTCTGGGTGTAAGGTTTCAAATGTATAGACATACAGTTCTGACAAGATCATGGGTGAGATATCTTTCTTGTGTAAAGGGGGATTTGGGGCTTTCAAGGGTGAGTAGCGTTGCCTACAAAGCTGTGTTTATTGACTCCATGCAAATAGGCCATTTTGTTGTCCATCATATCTACATAAAACCTTTGCAGTGGAATCTAAAAAAAATATGTAACCTGTTCATCAGCTGATGCTTGTTGGCCAAATCATTCTCTTCTGCTAGCACCATGATGGAGTTCTCTGAAGTGGTGCCATGGATCCAGTTGGCACCAAGTTCTACAAATGAGCTTCCGAAGTCTTCAGTGCGGCACCTACCGCCGATCCTGCCAATTAACCAAGAAAATCATTGTCAAACGGAAAAACGCTCAGACTTTTATATTATACTGTCTGTTTCATACGACAAGATCGATAAGCTATTGAAAAGGGAGAGGGTTCAGAAAGGCTCTCAAATCATAATTTGAAATGCTTCAAATCTAACTATGACCAAGGAACATGATTTGATCGACTTAATTACTAGAAAACAAAGAGACGTACATTTGTTGTCTTTGCTGTCTTTCCCTCCTTAATTAACCCTTTTCATGGTGCTCAGCACAAATTAAGACACCGAAGTCACATGGTAGCTTGTTTATTTTAAACATATTGAAAAGAAAACTATTTTATTTGAAATTATTGTAAATGCAACTTTAAGAAGACACACCTGACTGTCTTGTGCCAAAAATTCCATTTTTAAAGCAAACATTGTCAAAGTCGGTTTGGCCTCCAATAATGATATGGACATGCATTACAGGCAAAGTCAAGCCACAGTAAAGCACTCTGAGAACTATCTTAAAGAAAAATTGATTAATTTGGTACGTGGTATTTATATGTTTTTCAGTCCTCTCCTCGCTTTTGATCTACCCCCCTCCCCCGTTTTATTGAGCCAAATATTACCAGTACTAGTATTACAGTCTATACTATATAATTGCTCTCTATCCTCACGGTTAGCGACACCACACCTCTTGTAACGGGTAGTTAAGGGATCCACATTTATCGCAAATACGGTGTGTATATACCCGGTACATCAGAAACATGAACATGTATATGTGCTTGAATTCACTGTACCTGTTACTAGCTTCAAGTATCAGGAAGTCCTCAAATCCCGCTGCTGTGAGGGTCTCCGCCACAGTAAGTCCAGCGATTCCTGCCCCAATAATGACCACGCCGTACACCTTGTCTTGGCTCTCGTCTGCACTGTTTGAAGACATGGTGGCATCTACTAGTACAGCATATCCTCAGACAGTCTGAGTTCTCTGTACATGTAGCTTGTGCTACGGTGTATCGATCTGAGCTAAAACAAATTGCTCTCTAAGATCTGACCTTTGGACCCCAGTTATATAACTGAGGGTATCATAGTGTTTGCCTACCCTTAGGTGATAAGCACATGACACAGGGCACACTGAAGGCTTGCACCCCATTTCCATAGATTAGATCGACCTACTTTAGATCGACCTAACTCCCTGGGGGTTCACGCTAAATAGCTGTCAGCCGGGCGGACACGAAAGTTAATTACCCCCTTACTGCTTGTAGTAGGCGGGACGGACATTTAAGTCGGATTATCTGAAAGTAATCTAGTGAGACTCCCCGCGGGGATAGATCGATCTAAAATCTATGGGAATAGAGCCATAGAGCACACAGATGGCTTGGATACACAAGGATCTATTTACTTAAGATTGTCGGCATGGGGTATCTGTAGGAAAATGAAAGCTTGTCTGCAACATCTCTTACGCAATGCACGTACATGTACTAGTATAATGATTCGTGACTAAACACTCTAAGTAAAAAACCATATTAGATGCGGGGACTTGGATGACGAGGTGCGATATTTTATTTCCATGCTGTACCGACATTATGTTTGCACGCGTAAATTTACACGAGTCTGATTCAGACGCTTGAGGGCAAAAGTTTGCAGTCAGCACTTTAATCAACAATTAGAATACGTGGTGGAAATACAAATATACCCTTTTAATGGCGACGAACACATTTTTAGCACTTTGTGCACCTGTTGCCTGTCAAGGCGACACCTGCTCAGATATTCACTGCAAAGATCACGGCACGACCCTTAGTAAAGAGAGTGAATAAGAAACAGACTGTTTTTCTCTCTTTCTATTATTATTTTTTTGGGGGGAGGGAGAATTTTTTTATTCATCATCACAGATATCAATCATATCAGTAGCCATTATAATTCATTAAAATAAATGTGAATTCGCATGAAATGCCTGAAAATTGAACATAAATCGTACAAATTTCATTTGATTCTGACGCATTGCGCCATTTGGGAATTTTTTTTTATTTTAATTCTTATTTATTTATTTTTTTTAAACATCTTTATTCTCAAGAGGGTTAAATATTGATACAGTATAAATAAAGGTGGCAAATCGCCTAGGCATTATATGCTCACCTTTGGAATTTAATAATAATAATTTGGGAAATGAGGCACCAGGGGGTTATGGAATATCAATCAAAATGGAGATATAGGAGTAAGTCTGTACTCTAGTACAGTACTTGGAACCAGGTACAGTATAACCACATTAAGCCGGGTTATTTTCACCCATACTAGGTCCTCATGTGACTAGAGGCAATGTTTTGTTATGTACATAATCCAAACCTGTTTTTGACATGCTCCATAATCTTGCGTGTCTTGTCTTAATGCATTTCTTTCAAACAAAATCCGTTCCCAAAAAGATATTGAGCCATGCATCTGACTCATCTACTAAAGTCTCAAAGCAAAGCATAACTCTGCTTTATCATCTTATTTAAAGGTCACGATAACTGCTTACATATTATTCTGAAGCTGTAAGTAATAAAGGTCAAAGCACCTTACTTTATTTTTTTAATATGGTTGCACTTGTGATGTTTAGTTTCCGTATTCAAAAGACACTTATTATATGACCTGTCAAACATTAAGACAAGACAAATGACAACCAAATGCTTCTTCCTTACGCACTGATTTTGAGATTCCCGCGGAGAATTCATTTACAATACATTTGAACGAAAATTCTGCATTGCAGAGGTGTTTTACATATGGTTTTATTTGCTAACTCCTGATATCGATACATGATAATCAAAAATAAGGGACACGTGTCCAATACGTGTATCAGCATACAAACTGGCTTATCGCACTTTCACACATTATTTACAAGTTCTACTATAAATGGCTTCTACAGTATAAGGCTTCGNGATTCAGACGCTTGAGGGCAAAAGTTTGCAGTCAGCACTTTAATCAACAATTAGAATACGTGGTGGAAATACAGATATACCCTTTTAATGGCGACGAACACATTTTTAGCACTTTGTGCACCTGTTGCCTGTCAAGGCGATACTGCTCAGATATTCACTGCAAAGATCACGGCACGACCCTTAGTAAAGAGAGTGAATAAGAAACAGACTGTTTTTCTCTCTTTCTATTATTATTTTTTTGGGGGGAGGGAGGATTTTTTTATTCATCATCACAGATATTAATCATATCAGTAGCCATTATAATTCATTAAAATAAATGTGAATTCGCATGAAATGCCTGAAAATTGAACATAAATCGTACAAATTTCATTTGATTCTGACGCATTGCGCCATTTGGGAATTTTTTTTTATTTTAATTCTTATTTATTTATTTTTTTTAAACATCTTTATTCTCAAGAGGGTTAAATATTGATACAGTATAAATAAAGGTGGCAATTCGCCTAGGCATTATATGCTCACCTTTGGAATTTAATAATAATAATTTGGGAAATGAGGCACCAGGGGGTTATGGAATATCAATCAAAATGGAGATATAGGAGTAAGTCTGTACTCTAGTACAGTACTTGGAACCAAGTACAGTATAACCACATTAAGCCGGGTTATTTTCACCCATACTAGGTCCTCATGTGACTAGAGGCAATGTTTTGTTATGTACATAATCCAAACCTGTTTTTGACATGCTCCATAATCTTGCGTGTCTTGTCTTAATGCATTTCTTTCAAACAAAATCCGTTCCCAAAAAGATATTGAGCCATGCATCTGACTCATCTACTAAAGTCTCAAAGCAAAGCATAACTCTGCTTTATCATCTTATTTAAAGGTCACGATAACTGCTTACATATTATTCTGAAGCTGTAAGTAATAAAGGTCAAAGCACCTTACTTTATTTTTTTAATATGGTTGCACTTGTGATGTTTAGTTTCCGTATTCAAAAGACACTTATTATATGACCTGTCAAACATTAAGACAAGACAAATGACAACCAAATGCTTCTTCCTTACGCACTGATTTTGAGATTCCCGCGGAGAATTCATTTACAATACATTTGAACGAAAATTCTGCATTGCAGAGGTGTTTTACATATGGTTTTATTTGCTAACTCCTGATATCGATACATGATAATCAAAAATAAGGGACACGTGTCCAATACGTGTATCAGCATACAAACTGGCTTATCGCACTTTCACACATTATTTACAAGTTCTACTATAAATGGCTTCTACAGTATAAGGCTTCGTTCACATGCAATGTCTATTTTCTAAATTCTATTTTCTATTCGCGGCATGTGTTGTGATCACGGTCTGTGCCCTGAATATCCCGCGGCGTAATTACTGGCAGCACGAGCCAGTTACTATAAGTTACTATAAGTAACTGGCTCGCGCTGCCAGTAATTACGCGGCGGGATATTCAGGGCACAGACCCTGATCATAAGATAGCGCGAATAGAAAATAGATTTTTAGAAAATAGACATTCCATGTGAACGAAGCCTAAATGTACTTTAAATGCAGCGGGATCTTTCGACCCTCGTGAAAATATGTAATAAAGATCGCACACTCTAACTTGCCCCAGCCGTAGTCAAAACATATCTCAACACTAACACCCCATTTCCATAGATTAGATCGACCTACTTTAGATCGACCTAACTCCCTGGGGGTTCACGCTAAATAGCTGTCAGCTGGGCGGACACGAAAGTTAATTACCCCCTTAAAGCTTGTAGTAGGCGGATCTTACATTTAAGTCGGATTATCTGAAAGTAATCTAGTGAGACTCCCCGCGGGGATAGATCGATCTAAAATCTATGGGAATAGAGCCTAACATTAAATACGATATAAGATACATTTGTTCTTATATATTTATATGAATTACGTAAATAATTGCAGTAATATTTTTGCTGCTAGACAGTCTGATTAATTTTAGACTTACACTTGGTTCCCATACCTACATCGATCTAATAGATCGATCCAACTCCGAGGGGTTTCTCTGTAAATTGCTTTCAGCTTAAGCGGCTTTCATGTCTGGCACGCCTACTGAAGTTGCTAAACGACAATTAATTACCCCCAGCAGCTTCAGTTGACGTGACAGAAATCTAAGCTGTTTAAGCTGATTGCAATTTAGTGAGGGTCCCCCCGGAGATAGATCAATCCACAGTTATTACGATAGGGTCTGGGAACGGTCCCTTAACTTGTACAGATAGGCCCATCTTTCTGCCACCAGCTGCATTACAAGTGATCATCTCTCAGTTTTTATGTTTGAGACGGCATAAGACAATGAGTGGTTGATAATTTCATTTTACGGCCATTTATATGGCGTCGAGGCCGTAGGCTGTATTACATATCCATGCTTCTTTGCAGCTTGTGCCGATTGTCTTATTTCAGGAAGACGAATTTGGCGATATATTAGAAATATATTGTGCAAGCCATATAGGCCGATGGAATTTCAGCTTACTCCAAGGCGACGTAGAAAATGGATGAGTAATTTGCAATCCCCTGTCATTTAAAAGTCACCTGGGGGCTGGAGATAATTATAAACCATCCTTTTGTAATTATTGATACCATATCTGATTAATGTGATCTGCTCATGTTTGTGCTTCCAGAGTGGAAAAAGTTAATTCATCCAGAAAATGTGAACATCATCAATTTCGTAGATTCACATTTACGTCAGTGTACTTAGTTAAGACAACGCTATTCAAAACAAAACCGGCATGTCCACCATCCTGTGCAAGCGTCAACCACAATGTGACAGTTGTCCTTTGGATCATTTGTGCCAAAAATATAGCAGTTTGCAGTTAATCATCAGTATAGGTTTGATGTAATGATTATTGATGATCAAAAACATCCGTTCATCTTTTTCCGCGCTTGCAGCAAAGGCAGCAGACGGTCACCGACAGGATGACGATGAAGACCATCACTGCGCAGACGATGCCGATGAACCCGCCGATTCCAAGCTGAAACAGGCTCCCGATGATAATTTCCCAATCTGAAATTGAATACGGACTACTTAGATAAAATTTTGACATGAAATGATTAAAATACATGCGTACGTTTTAAGACGAGATTGGTAAAAAAAACTCTGTATTATAACATTGAAGATGTAAATAAAAACAAAATGAAAAAGTAAACATTATATCAAAGTAGTTTTACTCTAGATCAACCTAGAATATCCATATAACTATACATCTCACCACATAACTATACACTTCGGCAAAACAATCACATTATGAAACAACACTATTAGTCTGCTTTAAAATAATGCTAGTAATTAATCTCATATAAGGTGAGGGTAACTTGAACCTACGTCCCATACTTGCGCAGTATTAAATAATCTTATCCTCATGAAATTTGTGACTCTTAATCTCGCAACAAAAACAGCATCTGTATTCAGTTAACGGGCGGGATGCTGACAACCAAGAACTCCTACCTTTCTTTCTAATTTGCTGGCATCAGACAAAAATATTTAAAACCACCTCCCCCACCTCCCCGTATTGACACCAGAGGACAGGTGGGTACATACCTCAGAGTTTATAATATTTCAAACTACAGCATTATACATGAAAAACTGTCTTTACAGTTACACACATGTATATCAGCCTTAGTCATTAAATCAGGTCTGATGTAGCCGGGGGAAGGGGGGTCCAAAGAATGACCTTTTTGCTGGGAAAATGTCCACTCTGTGTTAATTTGATCTAAGTTAACACAGGTTTCATGAAAAAAGGTCCACATTTTCAGAAAAATTAACCCCCCTTTTGCAATTGCTGGTTAAGGGCCTGTTAAATTGACTTAATTTGGTTTTCCTGTTTACTATTAATGAACTGGTTTAAAGTTATAATGTTATTGGAAGATAATTTATCGAGGATAATTCATGACAAAAAATATTTAATGGCAGGTGCCTACTTGTACACATCTCTTCGTCCTCTCCCGCGTTGCACTGGTGTATTCCATCACAACGCAATCTGGCGTCTATACACCTGTTCTCTGCCTTACAGTCAAACTCCTGGTCCAAGCACGGCGCTGGGATATAGGGGATAATGTGACAGGTGTGACAGGTGTAAATGTCATAATAACAACGTTATTGAGGAGAGAAAGAGAGAGAGAGACAGAGAGAGAGGAAGAAGGAAAAAAGTGATATTTTTTTGAGGACATGTATAAATAATTTACGGAGAAAATTAAAGTTATGTAAGTGCGCGCGCGTGTGTTTGTGTGAAAGAGAGAGAGAGAGAGAGAGAAAGAAAGAGTGAAAGACAGAGAGAAAGAAAGATAGTACAAAAGATAGTGGCAATTTTCAAACAAAAATTAAGCTTTTACTTCCTCGACTTAATTAACGAACACACATCATCATCTATCAATGGTAATTATTTGAATAAGGAGTAAACCAGTTTATTCACACTCTCCGTACATTATTTTCATCTTTGATTTTTATGAAAAAAAAACAAAGATAAACTATTAAAACTCTATAAAATTAATTTGGCACGTGTAGGAGTAGAAGTCACAAATACATGGAAGCTTTTCGGAGGGGAAAGTTTTGGTCCATAAAATTAAACACACTCACGTGGTCCTGTCTTCACCGCCAAAAAGACGAACCCTTTGGCTTCTGCCTTGTTGTCGGTAGAGAACACAAGAGTGGTGTACCTCTGCGTGGAGCGGTCCCTGACGTTAGGGAAACTCGTGCCGCAGAATCTTCCCAGCAGAGCCAACCGGTTGTTAGCGTCTGCGGCGTCGTAGATATCTAAGTAATCCGTGCAATTGCGGCCGACAGGGAATTGCAGAGAAAATTTTTCGAATATTATCTTGTATCTGAAATGATGTATCTAAAATTATTCCATATGTCTCATGATAAAAGGGAATTACTACGTACTCATTTAGGTCTACATTTTTAGATATTTTATTCGATGATGGATTTTGTCACATGAGCATTTCAATTGTTTTCAAATGTACTTTCACCTCTAAAAATCCCGAAACAATCTACATGATTTTCAATACGGCATGTTAACACATAAACGCGAAGCTAAATTCTGTACGCTATTTTGACCATCTGTTTTATTTCCAATTGCTACTATCCATAATGATGATAATAATATCATAAACAAAGAGTCAACGCTGGTAGGCCCCACTCAAAAACATATATATATATATATATATATATATATATATATATATATATATATATATATATATATATGTTTTTGAGTATATATATATATATATATATATATATATGTTTTTGTATATATATATATATATATATATATATATATATATATATATATATATATATATATATATATATATATATATATATATACAGACTTGACATTTAATATGGAATATTTCAGTTTCGAAGGTATACCTAGTTAAAAATAAGTTATTTTTTCAAAAAACTCCGATCTCATATAAGNACACCCTTAAAGCTTGTAGTAGGCGGATCGGACATTTAAGTCGGATTATCTGAAAGTAATCTAGTGAGACTCCCCGCGGGGATAGATCGATCTAAAATCTATGGGAATAGAGCCTAACATTAAATACGATATAAGATACATTTGTTCTTATATATTTATATGAATTACGTAAATAATTGCAGTAATATTTTTGCTGCTAGACAGTCTGATTAATTTTAGACTTACACTTGGTTCCCATACCTACATCGATCTAATAGATCGATCCATCTCCGAGGGGTTTCTCTGTAAATTGCTTTCAGCTTAAGCGGCTTTCATGATAATTAATTACCCCCCAGCAGCTTCAGTTGACGCGACAGAAATCTAAGCCGTTTAAGCTGATTGCAATTTAGTGAGGATTCCCCCGGAGATAGATCAATCCACAGTTATTACGATAGGGTCTGGGAACGGTCCCTTAACTTGTACAGATAGGCCCATCTTTCTGCCACCAGCTGCATTACAAGTGATCATCTCTCAGTTTTTATGTTTGAGACGGCATAAGACAATGAGTGGTTGATAATTTCATTTTACGGCCATTTATTTGGCGTCGAGGCCGAAGGCTGTATTACATATCCATGCTTCTTTGCAGCTTGTGCCGATTGTCTTATTTCAGGAAGACGAATTTGGTGATATATTAGAAATATATTGTGCAAGCCATAGGCCGATGGAATGTCAGTTTACTCCAAGGCGACGTAGAAAATGGATGAATAATTTGCAATCCCCTGTCATTTTAAAGTCACCTGGGGGCTGGAGATAATTATAAACCACCCTTTTGTAATTATTGATATCATATCTGATTAATGTGATCTGCACATGTTTGTGCTTTCAGAGTAGAAAAAGTTAATTCATCCAGAAAATGTGAACATCATCAATTTCGTAGATTCACATTTACGTCAGCGTGCTTAGTTAAGACAATGCTATTCAAAACGAAACCAGCATGTCCGCCATCCTGTGCACGCGGCAATCACAATGTGACTGCTGTCCTTTGGATCTTTTGTGACAAAAATATAGCAGTTTGCAGTTAATCATCAATATAGGTTTGATGTTATGATTATTCATGATCAAAAACATCCGTTCATCTTTTTCCGCGCTTGCAGCAAAGGCAGCAGACGGTCACCGACAGGATGACGATGAAGACCATCACTGCGCAGACGATGCCGATGAACCCGCCGATTCCAAGCTGAAACAGGCTCCCGATGATAATTTCCCAATCTGAAATTATGTAAATTAAATAAAGACTATTTAGATTAAATTTTGTCACGAAATTATAAAAAATACATGCGTACGTTTTAAGACGAGATTGGTAAAAAATACTATGTGTATAATGACATTGATGATGTAAATAAAAACATTCTGTCAAAGTAGTATTACTCCAGATCAACCTAGAATATCCATATACATCAGGTCCTTAAAGCTGACATCCCTCGGCAAAACAATAACATGAAGCAACAATATTAATCTGCTTTAAAATAATGCTAGTAATAAATCTAATACCAGCATTAAGCATAGGTGAGGTAATGTTAACTTAAACCTACATCCCATACTTGTGAGGCATTAAAAAATGTCTTATCCTCATGAAATGTATGACTCCTGATCTCGCAACAACAACAACAACAACAACAGCAACCTCTGTATTCAGTTAACGGGTGAGGATTCTGCATCATTTTCTGAGAATCAAAAACTCCTACCTTTCTTTCTAATTTTCTGGCATCAGACAAAAATATTTAAAACCACCTCCCCCACCTCCCCGTATTGACACCTGACGACAGGTGGGTATATACCTCAGAGTTTATAATATTTCAAACAACAGCATTATATGCATGTATGAAAAACTGTCTTTACAGTAACAGTCGTACCCAAATTAAAATCAGCCTTAGTCATTAAATCAGGTCCGTAGCCGGAGGGAGGATGGGGGGGGGGGGGGTCGAAAGAACCACCTTTTTTGCTGGGAAAAGGTCCACTTTGGGTGAATTTGATCTAGGTTCACTAAGGTTTCATGACAAAAAGTCCACATTTTTAGAAAGTCATATGTTATTGGAAGATAATTTATCGAAGATAATTCATGACAAAAGATATTTAATGGCAGGTGCCTACTAGTACACATCTCCTCGTCCTCTCCCGCGTTGCACTGGTGTATTCCATCACACCGCAATCTGGCGTCTATACACCTGTTCTCTGCCTTACAGTCAAACTCCTGGTCCAAGCACGGCGCTGGAATATAGGGAATAATGTGACAGGTGTGAATGTCATAATAACAACGTTATTGAGGAGAGAGAGAGAGAGAGAGAGAGAGAGAGAGAGAGGAAGAAGGAAAAAAGTGATATTTATATGAGGACATGTATATTAATGTAAAATAATTTACGGAGAAAATTAAACGTGAAGTTTTGTAAGTGCGCGCGCGTGTGTGTATGTGTGAAAGAGAGAGAGAGAGAGAGAGAGAGAGAGAGAGAGAGAAAGAGAGTGAAAGTCAGAGAGAAAGAGAGATAGTACAATGGCAATTTTCAAACAAAAATTACACTTTTACTCCCTTGCCTTAATTAATGAAAAAACATCATCATCCATCTCGATGGTAATTATTCGAATAAGGGGCAAACCAGTTTATTCACACTCTCCGTACATTTTTTTCATCTTTGATTTTTATTAAAAAGTAAAGATAAACTATTAAAACTCTATAAAATTAATTTGGCACGTGTAGGAGTAGAAGTCACAAATACATGGAAGCTTTTCGGAGGGGAAAGTTTTGGTCCATAAAATTAAACACACTCACGTGGTCCTGTCTTCACCGCCAAAAAGACGAACCCTTTGGCTTCTGCCTTGTTGTCGGTAGAGAACACAAGAGTGGTGTATCTCTGCGTGGAGCGGTCCCTGACGTTAGGGAAGCTTGTGCCGCAGAATCTTCCCAGCAGAGCCAACCGGTTGTTAGCGTCTGCGGCGTCGTAGATATCTAAGTAATCCGTGCAATTGCGGCCGACAGGGAATTGCAGAGAAAATTTTTCGAATATTATCTTGTATCTGAAATGATGAGAATATCTTATTCCACATGTCTCATGATAAAAGGGAATTACTATGTACTCATTTATGTTTAGGTCTACATTTATAGGTATTTTATTCGATGATGGATTTTGTCAAATGAGCATTTCAGTTGTTTTCAATTGTCCTTTCACTTCTAAAAATCCCGAAACAAACTATATGACTTTCAATACAGCATGTTAACACATAAACGCACAGCTAAATTCTTTTGTCTGTAAGCTATTTTGACCATCTGTTTTAAATCAATTGCTACTATCCATAATGATGATAATAATATCATAAACAAAGAGTCAACGCTGGTAGGCCCCACTCAAAAACATATATATGTTTTTGAGTATATATATATATATATATATATATATATATATATATATATATATACACACACACACACACACACACACACACACACACACACAGAGAGAGAGAGAGAGAGAGAGAACAAACCTGAACCCTTCCCCTGCGTCCAGCACAACCTTACACCAGTTCTTGGAGGCGTAGTTAGCCAGCCCCAAGGTGTCCGCGTGCGACATGAGGCGCATGCACACGTCCGTCAGCGTCTGTCCACACACGCCGTTAAACGCTTCTTGCTGATGGACGTCCATGTAAACTGTAGAGAATGATATTTATTAAACTACAAGAATGAAAAAAAAATTACTCTGTTTAATAATTACTTGAAAACTTTTATGGCGAAGAGTGTCACCTGGACACTCGACATGGGGGAAGAAATGATAATTATTCGATAAGGTTTAAGAAATCATAATAAACGTTAAGAAATTATAATAACGTTATAGCTTTGCAATAACCTTGTATAAGATTCAGGTATAAAAAGTCAAGAAATGGACACTTCATACTAATAATTCGGTGAGTGGTGTGAATTAGGGTCGTTAAAGTCTCATTTCAAGAGGTGTTCGTGTGAGCTATTTTTAACGCACGCACACGTATACACGTACGCACACGCGTGCACAAAAAGTGAAACATACCACCCACAAACACAGCCATGAACACGCACGTGAACACGAACATACACTAATGGACAAAGAAAGAAGATCAATCAATAAATAAAAAAATAGATAAGACAAATAAATAAATAAATAAATAAATAAATAATTCGGAAAAGAAGTAATCCAATACTCGTAGGAAGGACAGGGAACTGTAAGATGTTCATCGTTACGGAATTTTAGGAGGAAGATAACAGTCAGGAAAAACCACACAGTGGTGACAAATGTATCCTATAACAAATTAATGTCATAAAAATGCCAGGTAGTCTGATTTATTGATAGGTAAATTTAGCGTGTGTACGGCGCAATAAGTCATATATAAGGGTTATCAGTTAAACGGAATGATGTCTGAATTAGGTGAGGAGCTGTCCAAGGATATAGTTCAATAATCCACATCATATTTTTATCATAAAGGACACATTTACCTATTTACCAAGTGATGTCATGAAACGGTTTCTTTGTTTATCCGAAATAAACCATTCATTTTTGTAAAATATCTTTACGGCTTCGACTTTTGAAAGATTTTAATATTTTTGCTTAATTGCATATTGTACACTCTACATGTCCGAACTTTATTTTCATTGACTCAATCAATGTATATATATACAATACTTATATTCCTCGCATTAAAGGAAAAGGGAAAAAACTCTCCTAAGTGCACCGTTAGTTCCGTTACTTGTTGAAAATCTCCACAGGCACAAATTGTTCCCACTTTGTTACTTTCAAACGATTAAAAATTAATTAATTCCACTTGCAGTAGGAAGATATAATTCAAAAACAATGTCACGACTCTACAAATTCGGGGTTTTAACATAGCGCTACTCTTTCCCGCATATTGATATGTTATGTTATTATATTATGTTAAAACATTTGTTTTTTTCTTTATCTTTATTTCTCTTTTTATATGACCATCATAAAAATAAGGATTGTTGTAATAAATTGCCTTAGCTATGACTTTATCAATAAAGGAAAAAGATGTTTATTTTCAAAGGCTACTCGAGGGAGGGGGAGGGTGCAGTTCCGGCTTCTCGTCCTCAAACGGATCTTCATCGCATAAACATGAAGAGACCCTAAATCGCTATCTAGAGGGCTTGTCACAGGAAAATACAAGCCGATGACCTCTGCAGTGACCCTTACGGTTAGAAGATGTGGTATCGCACGAACGTTCAGTTTTGGGCTTAACAGGAAGAGGGGGGTCTAAATGTAGAAAAACACGTCGCGGTTCACCTGTCGTGGGAGTAGGGTCAACTTTATCGTGTTGATTATCCGCCTAAATGTTGGTCTCTTCCTTAATGCTTGTCTCTCCCTCGGAAGGAATATACGTTATGGAAAATGTGTAACAAGACAAGCGTGTTCTCACTGAAAATCCAAAGAAAAATTCACTGTACCTTTGCTAATGTTACAGCTTATAAATGTTCAGCTGCAAGCCACCTACACCGCCTTTTAATTAAAGGGCATTGTTTGTATTTAATTAAAATTATTCGACTTTTAAATATGACTATCAAACATCAAATTACTATGACACACAGCCAGGCTTTAATATTGAGATAATTGTTATTGCTTGATATGGAAAAAAACTTATTTACTACAGCAGTATAGAAACGTTGTTGTACCTTTTTAAGGGAAAAGTAAGCGAAAGGGAATAATGATCGTGGGGCATTTTCACCGCTTGTTTGTCCACGCGACCTTTGATGCAAATCATACGCGTAACAACAGGAAGAAAGGGTAGCTAAATTAAGCTATGGAGTACTTCACGGGTGAGGGAATACGGAAACACTGTCCACTTTATTAATTTTCGTCACGCAAACCTTAGGTATGGTACGGAGAAATCGACTGTCCAGATTACACATTAGTGACCCTGGGATTTCATAGAACTTAAAATAGCCGTAAACGGATGCATAGTGGACATATCCAAGTACATGTATTGAAACGCCCTCATGGTCGAATGAATTTTCTGCGAAATATTTTTTTCCTGATAGAAAAAAATTCGATCAAACGATAAAAAGTGAGTCACCCCCGAGGCATTTTATTTTCCTAAATTATCTGTTATATACAAAGGTTGATTAAACATGCTTTTGTTGACAAATAAATCTCTTATATTAATTGTATTTGTTTGAACGGATATTTTTTTGTAAAATGTGAATTAAAGCATTGAAATTCAAATAATTGTGATTGCTTTCTGAATGGAAACATTGTGCATTTCTTACAAAAAGGCTTCTCTACAAATCATTTTAAAAGTAAATTTCTAAATTATCATAAATTAAGGTAGCATTAACAACTTTTAGTGCTACCTTTTTAAATAAAGCGATAACCAGGGAAAGATGTTTAATATTAACTGATTTTGTGAATAAATATTTTGCGCGATGAAATATGGACAATGCGTTTATAGAGTAAGACAAGAACATCATGGTCACCTAATTCTACGACCAACCCTTGTATTAATTGCCATCATTCCTTTCCTTTCCCTAATCGTGGACGCATCATTGTGCTTTTAATGCAGTAAGAGTTATAAAGCCATTAAAACAAAAATGCACTTCCTTATGGGGCGTGCTGTTTTGAAATTCATACATAATTGTTTCGGCGAACCTCGCTGAATATGAAGAAGGCTTGTCATTACGCGGTTTTTCCTTTTAAACGTATGAGGAAATTTATCTTGTCAGTCAGGTGAAATGATTGGTTAAGCCATGACAGAAAAAGTATAAAAAGGCAGTCGCGAGTCAACAGCACACGATAACCAAGATATAAACAAGAAATAACCAAGAGAGAAATAGAGATGCAGACGATGAAAGCGTTCGTGGTTCTTGTTGCCGTATTTGCAATTGAACAAGGTAAGACAATATGAACCTTAAATAATTAGTTAGCCTGTCTTAACCCATTTGTTGTTATTGCAGAAATAAATACAGTTCACAATGTTTTTCGGACTATTTGTAGATACATGCACTTACACACGATTTTAATAGCAACTCTCATATACTCTCTCTCATTTTCTCTCTCTCTCTCTCCCACATACACACACACACACACACACTGACTAAAAACAGCGAGAAATCATAGATACCTAATCCAACATGTTGTATAATGGTATATGCTTTCTTTCACAGCATCGGCGGCAGTGAATACAAATACTCTTGCCAGAGCATTACACAATAAGCTATCCAGTCTTCTGAAGCCCGAGCTTGTGTTTCCCCCGGTACCGCCAGGGGGTAACTTTAAAGTTCTACCGAAACCTGTGACGCCCAAGCTTGACTTTCTTCTTGTACTGGACAGCAGCGGGAGCATTACTGCCAAGCATTTTGAAGCGGCAAAGGACGCGTGCGAGGTAATTTTTGATACATGTGTATGTATACAGTTCACACACACACACACACACACACACACACGTATTTTTACAGGTATAAACATTTTCACTAAGAGGTACCACACAACGATCGAAAATGAATTTTTGCGGACAGGTCAATCATATGAAGTAAAAATAATAATAAGAGAAGTTACTTAGTCTAGCATTGAAAACATGACTTTTACCTTTGAAAGTAACAACATGAGAAATTATCATTCACCTCCTCTTTCATCATCATTATTATTAGTTGTCTTCTGTAGTTATACAAAATATCCTATACATTTTACGCCACAATTAAGCATTTCACAACTGTCTTTTTTTTTCAATGCGCTATACTTATTATTCAGATTCTAGTAGACTACATTCACGGCCAGTCACCGTTTGGAATGTATGGATCACGGGCCGGCCTCATCGAGTACTCCACCCAGAGCAAAACCCACGTTGAATTTTCATTCGGCGACTACAACACTGTCAGTTCTATCAAAAGCAGGATCAATCAAGTAAATTTTGATAACGGTAGGGCACGTTTTAATTCTCTCTCTCTCCCCACTTAGAATATTTTTAATGCCACTATTTTTGCAGTCCTCGCAATAGTGCTTGGAAAGTTATCATAATTGTAGACATCGCAGACCTCGTGTTGCGTGTTGGATCATCCTAATTCAATAACTTTGCTTCATAACTTATCTTACTATTTGGAAAGGTGAGAACTTCTGACGTGATTTACAACGGAATCTATTTCAGGCGGCGCCACTGCAACGGGCCCCGCACTACAGTTGGCTAAAACGGAACTGGATGTCAAAGGTCGCCCAGGCAACGTGGGAGTGGTGTGGGTAATCACAGACGGCAAATCAAACTCCGGAGTGAAACCTAAAATACCCGCCGATATTCTCAGGGCAAATGGTAAAGAAATTAGCCTCATTTTTGCTTAGTTACAAGGATAGTTATGAAGTCATTGTTGTAGCTCCAGTATCAATGTTTCAAGGAATCTCCTTCCCATTTAGTGTATCTATCTACTTATAATCTAGCAGTTACCAAATTTGCATTTTCATATCATGCTTGTACCCCTTTTCATCAAGTTTGTGCTAAATGAAATAATTTCATACATAAAAAAAAACATTTTTACATGTATGAGGTGGTCTTATACTCGAAAGCTGTCATGCTTTTGCACTGGGTTTGCTTAATTCGTCGATTGCACACCATGGTATATTTTGGCAACTATATTTATATTATTTTTCCCCACTTACGTCAAAATAATATCAAGTAGCCTGAAGCCACTATATTTATTTAAAAAAACGTCCACAATTTTGTTACAGGTGTAACGGTTTGTGTTGTTGGCGTCGGCAATTCCGTCAACGCCGTGGAGCTCAATCAGATCGGCGACAGCGGCTGCGTCTACCGAGCAGACTCGTTCGCTCAGTTGAAGACGGCAGCCAGAATGGCTTACAACCTGAGCCAACCCCGCCTGAGTTCCGGTTTCTTCAACAACCTCTCATTCAAGCGTGTTTAATGAAAACGTTTTGCGATTTCGATGCAATCATTCGAAAAACACGAAGCTTAGCTTTGCACTGTACATTCCCCAACATTTATTTTGATCACTTGGATAATCATGCAAACAAGATGGATTTGTATTTTAGCAAAGTCAATTGAGAAAATATTATTCTGACTGTGAGAAAAACATAAGCAGTAGGATTTTTTATTTATTGGAATGGTTCGTTAGACATTAAGGAAACAATACTCTGATTTATCATTCATTAATTTTATCTGTTATTTTAATGCACAAGTGTGTATGTATTTTCTCAGTGTGCTTTTGAAAGATCTCTTTTGTTTCATTTATGTTATGTCGTGTCACTTTTGACAATAAAAATGTGCTAACTGATTAAGTAGAACTTTGAATATTCTATACACACAGAAAATCAATCGAGGCGACATGGGGGTTGATAATTTAAGGAAACTCAGGACAAAGTTAAACGTGTTCAGCGAAAGGTCGATTTATAATACAGACTTGATAATTAATATGGAATATTTTTTTCTAAACCATATTTTGTCAGTTTTTTCCTACTTCGCTGACTGATAAATGAAAATAAAGATTGAAATAGTGTTTTAATAACTTTTAATAATATCTTTGATGTCATGGTGACATCACCTAATTAATTGAATTCGCCAGTGAAGCAACCAAAAATACATTGCCTATTCTAAGTCATACGACAACCATTGAAATCGATATTTTGGATCTCCATATTTTAGCGTCTTTACAAGAGTTACACGTCACACAAAGGACCTTCATGTCAATGTCTTGTCACAGCAAAGGTCGCTGTTACGCGTGACCTCATTTGGCTGCTACCAGAGCTTTCAAGCAGCAAGGCATTCCTTCGGATAGGTTTTTAGAGTTTAATCTGGAATAAAATTTGTCTAATTTGGTTCAGTATTGTTGCAGGTCGTTGATTTGGCGAGAAATGACCTACCCAAATATTGTCTAAGACGATGTGGCTCAGAAATGGCGATTTTGATGACCAAGGTAGCTGCTCATTCCCCAATGTGCACCAATGTGGTACCCTCTCCAAATACTGACGCTATTAATGACCCTTGTCCCTTAAGAAGCGGCAGACGCTTATTCGTGGGCCTATTCAGGATGTCAGTAAACTCTGTTTTGACTAGATGAGCAGTACAGATGAAAGCTGACATCAATAACGAAAGCCACGCGGTTTCAGTTAATTCATTAGAGAAAGAATCGGCACTGTTTTGCTGTATATAGTAGCTTCCTCAGAGGCCGTCTGGGATCCTTACCTGCTATAACCAGTTTCGTGTTTGCTGAGAGCCTTGAAAACGAGTGTTGGAGGCAATTTGCCCGTTATTCTAAACGGACTGGATGTTTTTTGTTTAGTTGCAGCAGCATATCCCGAAGAACAGTGAGTCCCGTACCCTGGTGATAAGATTTCGATACATTGGGCGTGACCTCTGGTACACCAGTCTGGGCATAACTGTATAAAGCTGTGCGGACCGTTCAGTGTGTCTGGCAATGCCAGTCTTTTTCGCGCCATTCTGGTACAGCTTAACAATTTTGCAAAAAGCTGCTTAACTCATTTTACTCACTGCAAAACCGACCACTTGCATGCAAAAGTTCAATTTCTTCGATGCAGTAGATGCCGACATATGGATACTTTTTTGACAGAACCGTGCTTCGTCAAAGTCAAGCTTTGACCAGCCCAAAAGAGCACTACCCAATTAAAATCACTGCCTAATACACAATGCAGAAGTGCAATAGACATGGTAGTTAATTAATTGGTAACGACACACCTGACTTCACATTTCTCAAGTCATATATCTTATATGAGATCTTAATTTTTTTTTTTTTTTGAAAAAAAGAATGCATTTGTACCAAGGTATACATTTGAAACTGAAATATTCCACATAAAATGTTAAGTCTGTATATACCTTCAGCGATCGAGTTCATTCTGCAAATGTTAAGAGCGTCCAGATTTCCTCCCTCCCACGCGTTCTAAAATGTAATTTGTAAATATGCATCTCCTAACCCGTTGACTTGTCGCTTTTAACCCCTCCTCTTATGACGAACACGTCTATTGCAGTATGGTAATAATTCATTTCATAAGAATTGCTACACAAAAGCAAATAAATATTCTTACGTTTATGACCTTCACGACCTACAATCTTCCACGTCTGCAGCAAAAGGTACAACCTAGCGCCATAAAGTGTTACCGAGATCGATACCTGTTCATATTTTCATCAGCTCTCTCTCCATCTCTCTCCCTTTTTAACACACACACACACACACGCGCACATACGCGCGCACGCACACCCGCGCACAAACAAACACTTAAATATCCTCGCATATCAAGAGCGTGTGTACGGCGCAATATGTCATATATATGGGTTATCAGTTAAGCAGTCGGTTACTGGGAGAATACGGAATGATGTGGGGGTCCATGTCAAATGTCTGTTTTGGGTGAGGCGCTGTCCAAGGATATAGTTCAATAATCCACATAATTTTTTATCATATATGACACATTTATCTATTTACCAAGTGATGCGGTGAAACGGTTTCCTTTTTTTATCCGAAATAAATCTTAATGGTTTCGGCTTTTAAAAGATTTTTATTTTTCCGATATACACATTGTAAACTACATGCCGTACTTTATTTTCATTGACTCAATCAATGTATAAATATTCAATACTCCTTTTCCTGACATTATAGTTAAAGGGAAAAATTGCCAGGTGCACCATTTGTTCCGTTACTAGTTATGAATCTCCACAGGCGCATAATATTTCCATCTTGTTACTTTCGGACGATTAAAAATTAATTAATTCTACTTGAAGTAGGAAGATATAATCCAGAAACAATGTCACGATTCTACATGTTCGGGTTTTTAAACTTAGCACTACTCTTTTCCGCATAGCAACTATATATATATTTTAATGTTGAAACATTTGCTTCTTTTATCTTCATTTCTTCTTTTCTTTTCTATGGCTATTGTAAAAGTAGAGATTGTCATAATAAAATGTCTCATTATGACTTTATTAATAAAGAAAAAGATGCTTATTTTCAAATGCTACTTGGGGAAGGGGGGAAGGTGTAGTTCCGGCTTCTTGTCTTTGAAAAGATCTTCATAAACATGAAGCATAAACATAAACATAAACATGAAGAGACACTAAATCGTGATATAGAAGGCTTGTTACAGGCAAATACAAGCCAATGACTTCTGTAGTGACCACTAGTGAGCCTTAGCAATTAGGCAATTAGCACTTTCTTGACAAAAGACCACCCTTTGCTACTCACACAATGGCCCTCTTCTTGATTTGATTGAATTGGCTGCTACCTTCACCTGGCTGGCTGGGAAGTCTGTCCAAATTTGGACTGAATGTATGAGGGGAGATAATTGCTTTAGCACTTCAGTTGAAGTCAGACTAATTATAGTCTTAATCACTGGAGTTTCACTTCGTTTTTAGTCTTAAGATCACCTCCTTACTTAATCTTTAGGACCGCGACAATCCAGTTTTGGTCTTAAATTACACTTCAAGACCAAATCAGGCGCACTAGTAGACCCTTACTGTTAGAAGATGTGGTATAACACGAACGTTGATAACACATCAAGCTGACCCTGGGATTTCATAGAACTTAAAACAGCCGTATAAACGGATGCATAGTGGACATATCCAAGGGCATGAATTTAAACGCTCTCATGTTAGGATGAATTTTCTGCGAAACGTTTTTTCCTGATAATAAAAAAAAAAAAATTCGACCAAACGGTAAAAAGTAAGACACATACGTGGCATTTTCTTTCCTAAATTCTTTGTATACAAATAAACATGATTTTGGTGACAAATATATATCTGATGTTAATTGTATCCGTTTGAACAGATATTATTTTCTAAAATGTGAATTATAGCTAATGAAATTTATAAAGCTACTGAAATTAATGATTGCTTTCTGAATGGAAACATTGTGCATTTCTTACAAAAAGGCTACTCTACAAATAATTTTTAAAGTAAATCTGTAACTTATCGTAAATAAATAACAGTATCCTTTAACTCAAAGTGAAATTTTGATGCAACTTTTTTCAATAAGGTGATAACCAGGGAAAGGTGTTAAATGTTAACTGATTTTGTAAATTAACCATTGCGCGATGAAATTTGGACAATGTGTTTACAGAGTTAGACCAAAACATTATGGTCGCCTAATTCTACGACCAACCCTTCTATTAATTGCCATTATTCCTTTCCTTTCCTTAATCGTGGACGCATCATTGTGTTTTACATGCAGTAGGAGTTATAAAGCCATTAAAACGAAAATAAACTACTTTATGGTATTTCGAAATTTATACATAATTGCTTCGGCGAACCGCGCTGAATATGAAGAAGGCTGTGTTTACGCGGTTTTCCTTTTAAAAGTAAGAGGAAATTTATCTTCAGGTGAAAAATTTTGTTAAGCCGTGATAGAAAAAGTATATAAAGGGAGTAGCGAGTCAACAGCACACGATAACCAAGATATAAGAAAAAACAACCAAGAGAGAAACCGAGATGCAGACGATGAAAGTGTTCGTGGTTTTTGTTGCCGTATTCGTGATTGAGCAAGGTAAGGCAATATGAATCTTAAAAAAATTAGTTAGCCTGTCGTAACCCGATCATTGTTATTACAGTGATAAATACAGTTCACAGTGTTTATTTCGGACTTTTGGTAAATACATGCACTTACGCATGATTTTAATAGCAACTGACATATACTCTCTCTCATTCTCTCTCTCTCTCTCTCTCTCTCTCTCTCACACACACACACTCACTATAAAAACAGCATTTTAACATAGATTCTGTATCTAATCCAACATGTTGTATAATGGAATATGCTTTCTTTCACAGCATCGGCGGCAGTAAATACAAATGAACTTGCCAAAGCATTACACAATAAACTATCCAGTATTCTGGAGCCCGAGCTTATGTTTGCCCCGGCACCGCCTGGGAGTAACTTTAAAGGTCGACCCCAGCCTGTGTCGCCCAAGCTTGACTTTCTTCTTGTTCTCGACAGCAGCGGGAGCATTACTGCCGAGCATTTTGAATGGGTAAAAGACAATAGCAAGGTAATGTTTGTAAACACACGCACCCTCATGTACGCGTGCCCACATGCACAAAAACGCACAAACACATACATTTACATTTATATAATCTTTTCACTAAGAAATACCACACGGAGATCTAAAATTATTTTTCCGCATTAGTTCATCATATAAAGTAGAAAAATACTTAACGTAGGTACTTGGACCAGCACTAAAAACACGTCTTTTAGGCCCCATTTCCAGAGATTAGATCGATCTACTTTAGATCGACCTAACTCCCTGGGGGTTCACGCTAAATAGCTGTCAGCCGAGCGGACACGAAAGTTAATTACCCCCTTACAGCTTGTAGTAGGCGGGACATACATTTAAGCCGTATTATCTGACAGTAATCTAGTGAGACTCCCCGCGGGGATAGATCGATCTAAAAGCTCTGGGAATACAGCCTTACTTTTCAAATCAGTCACTCAAAGTAGCTACATTTTCATGAAACAATCAGTCATCCTCGTCTTTCAACATCATTATTATCATTAATTGTCATACAAAACACCGGTACATTTAACGCCTCAATTAAGCGTTACACAAGTGTATTTTACCTAAATTTTTCACTATGACGTACATATCATTCAGGTTCTAGTAGATTACATTCACGGTCAATCTCCGATTGGGACGTATGGATCACGGGTCGGACTCATCGAGTACTCCACCCAATGCAAAACCCACGTGGAATTTTCATTCTGCGACTACAACACTGTCAGTACTATAAAAAACCGGATCAGTCAAGTGAAGTTTGATAACGGTAGGACAGGTTTTAATTCTCTATAAATACATGGTTACTACTTGATATGGAATATTCTTTATCATTGTTATTTTTGAGTGCTGATTAAATCTTTTTTGACTTGATTCACCAAAAAGTATGTCATTGAGTGATAAAAATATCTAGTCTTCTATTGTGAGATATTTTGGTCAAAAATATCAAATCTGACATAAGATGTCATTCAAAAGAAAAGAACACCCCCAGAAAACCATATCAACAGTTTGATGCCAGTATTAATTTTAAGCTAAGATATTAAAGAAAATGATAGCCTCCGGACAGTGATATCTAATACAGTCAAAAAAATTATTACAGTAAATCATGAAAAGTCATTAATAGCGGGCGTGACCTCCAGCAGCCGCTTGCATCGCCCTCATCCTACATTGCATACCCTGTGACAAGTTTTTTAGAGTTTGGATGGGGATATCATTCCACGCAGTGATATTTGCATGTCGAAGTTCATCACCATTTACCGGCCGATGACCATAGCTGTTAATTTTGTGAGTTATTTCCGCACACAGATTTTCAATTGGGTTCATATCTGGAGAATTTGCAGGCCAGGGGAGTTGCAGAACCCATTGGTTTTGAAGAAGAAATCAGTGGTTCTGTTAGCTCGATGTGGGGTTGCGCAGTCGTCTTGGCACACAAAGTTGTTCCTGAAGATGACTCTTACAAATTAAAGCATTGTTGTCTGTAGAATGTCTCTGTAGGAACCCTGGTTGAGGTTGCCTCCTAGAAAAACCAACTGGTTCTGGGCACCGGCATGAAATGCTCCCTAAACAGAGGTGTTACCACCCCCTGCTTGCACCCTAGGCAGTACACAATCATCGTTTTATGCCTCTTGTACACGTCGGAGGACAGAGATTCGACATTCAACCCTAAAAACTCCATACCCGGCCTCATCACCGAAAACGACGTGATTCCAGTCTTTTGGCTGCAAATGCACGTGGTCAACAGCCCATTGCAGACGTTGCCGTATATGACCTGCTGTTAACAGTGGTTTCCCTACTGGTCGTTGTGCAAAATAACCGGCTTGTAGTAATTTCTTGTGAATTCCATGAAACGGTCGTTTAAATGTCATTCTGCCACTCTTTTCTGAGGACACTGGTTGTCTTTGTACGACCAGCACGGCGCACTCTAAAGAGAAGGCGATCCTGTCTTCTTGTTGTGATACGCGGACACCCTGGTCGAGGTATTGGAGTAGGTGCCCCTGTTGTAGCTTTTCTTTACTAACAGTTCCCGATAAATGATGCATTGCCTGGCAATGGCTGTCCATTTCTTGTCAAATTCTCTGAGAGGAAGAATCCCATAGTAAGCTGCGTTACTTAGCTGTCGAACCATATCTTCTCTAAGGCACCTGGCAATTTTCAGAGCGACCCCTTTGTTGCTTCTCTAAATACACTCCAAAGATTGGCCAAAGCCATGCGTTTTTATACAAGGGCAGAAATTGTCGAAAAGACCACCCCTCACATTACTGATCACAGAACATGCAACTGCATGCACCAATTGTTTCGAGAGTTGTGTGGTAATAAGGTAACACACCTGGCTACACATGGAGTGACACCTTAGTATTTTGTAGAAAATTTACTCGCCAAAAATAATATTCCATATTAAGTAGTAACCCTGTATACGTTTAAATTGGAATTAATATTTCAAATCTTGGGACTATTTTTGCAGGCATCGAAATAGTGATCGGAGACTTATCATACTTGAAGATATTGCAAACCTTGTGTTGCGCTTTGGATCATCTTAACACGATTACTTTGGCTCCTAACTGATTTTACCATTTTTAGAGGTTAGAAATTCTGTATCACAACGGAATCTATTTCAGGCGGTTCCACTGCGACGGGCCCTGCACTACAGTTGGCTAAAACGGAACTGGATATCAAAGGTCGCCCAGGCAACGTGAGAGTGGTGTGGGTGATTACAGACGGCAAATCGAACTCTGGTGTGAAACCTAAGATACCCGCGGATGACCTTAGAGCGAATGGTAAAGAAACTAGCTTCATTTTGCCTAGATCGCATGCAGATCAACGGAATAACAGATCCGCGGATCAAATATGGTCGACCCACTTGAATGCTTGTTGCGTAATTCCCGCCAGGAATATATTCAGTGTCTAATTGGAAATTAAGCTGCAATCTTTTAAATGAGTCGCCATACTTGATCCGTGGATCTGTTTGTCTGCCGTTCTGAATGTGCTCTTAGTTAGTAGGATAGTTTAGAAGTCGCTGTTTTAGCTACAGTATCAGTGTTTCATGGAATATTTTTCCCATTTAGTGTATATGTCTACAAATGATCTAGCAGTTACCAAATTTGCATTTTCATATTTTATTTGCACTCATATTTATCAAATTTGTGCTGCATAAGATATCCCCTCCAAAACACACACTTTCATGAAGAGGTCCTATTCCTTAAACCTGTACTGCTTTTTGCACTGGGTTTGCTTAAATCGCCGATTGTACACTATGATGTATTTGGGCAAATAAATTTATATTACGTCAAGGCGTTAATGTTGGAGTCCGAGTCTGGAGTCACGATGTGTAAAAATAACTTCCACAATTTTGTTACAGGTGTTATGGTTTGTGTTGTTGGCGTCGGCAATTCCGTCAACGACGTGGAGCTCAACCAGATCGGGGACAGCGGGTGTGTATTCCGCTCAGACTCGTACAGTCAGTTGAAGACGGCAGCCAGAATGGCTTACAACCTGAGCCAACCCCAACTGAGTTCCGGTTTCTTCAACAACCTTTCGTTCAAGCGTGTTTAATAAAAATGATTTGCAATATCGGTGCACTTACCAAAGCCAATCGAAAAACACATAGCTTAGCTTTGCACTGTACATTCCCGAACATGTATTTTAATCGCTTGGATAATCATGCAAACAAGATGAATTTATATCTTAGCAAAGTTTATTGAGAAAAAATTATTTTGACTGTGAGAAAAACATAAGCATTAGCAATTTTATATTTATTTGGATGGTTCGTTAGACGTTAAGGAAACAGCTACTCTGATATATCATTGATTAAGTTTATCTTCTATTTAAATGCACACGTGTGTGGACGATTTTTTTCGATGCAGTTTCGAAAGATCTCTTGTTTGTTTCATTTATGTTATGTCGTGTCACTTTTGACAATAAAAATGTGCTTACTGATTAGAACTTTGAGTATTCTATACACATAGAAATTCAATCGAGGCAACATGGGGGTTCATAATTTAAGGAAACTCAGGGCAAAGATAAACGTGTTAAGTGAAAGGTCGATTTATAATACAGACTTGACATTTAATATGGAATATTTTTTCTAAGCCATATTTTATCAGTTTTTTTCCTTCTTTGCTGACTGATACTATGACCGATGACTACCATTGGTGTTTTGGCACCAAAGTGGTACCCACTCCAAATACTGACGCTATTAATGACCCTTGTCACTTAAGAAGCGGCAGACTCTTCTTCGTGGGCCTATTCAGGATGCCTGTAAACTCTGTTTTGACTAGTTGAGAGGTACAGGTGAAAGCTGACATCAATAAAGAAAACCACGCGGTTTCAGTTAATTCATTAGAGAAATGTTTTGCTGTATATAGTAGCTTCCTCAGAGGCCGTTTGGAATCCTAACCTGCTATAACCAGTTTCGTGTTTGCTGAGAGCCTTGAAAACGCGTTTTGGAGGAAATTTGTTCCTTTATTCGGAACGGACTGGGTGGTTTTTGTTTAGTTGCAGCAGCATATCCCGAAGAACAGTGAGTCCTGTACCCTGGTGGTAAGATTTCGATACATTGGGCGTGGCTTCTGTATAGGTACATCAGTCTGGGCATAACTGTATAAAGCTGTGCGGACCGTTAGGTGTGACACAGCAATCTGTCTGGCAATGCCTGTCTTTTTCGCGCCATTCTGGTACAGCTTAACAATTTTGTAAAACGCTGCTTAACTCATTTTCATTCACTGCAAAACCGACCACTTGCATGCAAAATTTTCAAATTTTCAAATTCTTTGATGCAGTAGTTGTCGACATATGGATACTTTTCTGACAGAACCGTGCTTCGCCAAATCAAGCTTTGACCAGCCAAAAAGGAACACTACCTAATACCCAGGGGCGGATTGAGGCCGTCTTCTGGGTCTACTGGAAGACGGTCAGATTTTCAAGTTTACATTGACGGGTATCTGATTTTTTTCTGTCGGAAGACGGTCAATATAGAGGATGGATCAACAAAGATAATTTGGAAGACGGTCAGAAAATATCTTTGGATCCGCCGCTGTAATACCCAATGCAGAAGTGCAACAGACATGGTAGTTAGTTAATTCGTAGCGACACACCTGACCTCACATCTCTCTAGTAATATACCCTTTATGAGATCTGAATGAAAAAAGAATGCATTTTTACCAAGGTTTACATTTGAAACTGAAATATTCCACATAAAATGTCAAGTCTGTATTTACCTTCAGCGATCGAGTACATTGTGCAAATGTTTAGAGCGTCCAGATTTCCTCCCTCCCACGCGTTCTAAAAAGTAATTTGTAAATTTGCATCTCCTAACCCGGTGACTTGTCGCTTTTAATCCCTCCTCTTATGGCGAATAATTTATTTCCTAAGAATTGCTACACAAAAGCAAATAAATATTCTTACGCTTATGACCTTCAAGACCTACAATCTTCCACGTCAGCAGCAAAAGTTACAACCTAGCTGGCACCATAAATTATGTTACCGAGATCACCTGTTCATATATTAATCAGTTCTCTCTACCTCTTAAACACACACACACACGCACACCCGCGCACACACAAACACTGGAATATCCTCGCATATCAAGAGCGTGTGTACGGCGCAATATGTCATATATAAGGGTTATCTGTTAAACATTCGGTTACACTTGGACAATACGGAATGATGTAGGGACCCACGTAAATGTCTATTGGGTGAAGAGCTGTCCAAGGATATAGTTCAATAATTCACATTATTTTTCATCATATAGGACACATTTACCTATTACCAAGTGATGCGGTTTTAAACATGTGGTCATATATGAACTATGTTTGGAAATATTTAAGTTTTTACTGTTACCTTTCCTATTATTGGAAGATTTCTCAGGGACCAGACTTCGAAAATATTTTTCACTTTTTCAATATTTTATAAAAAAGTTCTCTCACAATGTTTTTTCTTTCAACTCGTATTTTATAACAAGTTATGCAAGGCTGACATTTGCACGACCTTTGGCCCCGATTTTGTCGTGGCATGTCGTGTCATTTTGGGGCACGAACTGGGAGGCTCCCGCACTGTTCCCTACTAGTTCACGTATAGTTCACGACGACACTGTAGAATTTATACGCAAGAAAATAACTTACCCCATTGATGTAGCAGTCGGCAATTGTATTGTTGATCCCTGCTTGAAGTTATACGGAATCTTTCACTGTCGTAAAATGTTGTAAACGTGCTGTAAGGCTTCAATAGATCTAGTTAACTGCTGGATAGTTTTCATCAAAGTAAAAGCCGATGGAATTTTTTTAACTGAAGATTTAAGTTGAAGGTTGGAGATAACTTGAAGCTTAATCGTATTGTGCGCGTCAACAAAATGAATCGAGCGCAAAATGGGGTCAGGCAGTGAGGCCCCATGATATAAGTAGCAACATGTGCCTCAATGGAGACTATCCCTCTAGGGTAAAATTGAGCATGTGCAGAATGCGCATGTGCGTAAATAAGCTCTGGGGAAAGTTGTCGCCATAAAATGTCGTTTGACCACACCAAACTTTTCTTTATTTCCGTCACGCAAACCTTAGGTATTGTACAGAGAAATCGACTGTCCTGAAAACACATAAAGGCGTCCCTGCGATGAAATTTGGACAATGTGTTTACAGAGAGAGACAAAAACACTATGGTCGCCTAATTCTACGACCAACCCTTCTATTAATTGCCATTATTCCTATCCTTTCCTTAATCGTAGACGCATCATTGTGTTTTCCTTGCAGTAAGAGTTATAAAGCCATTAAAACGAAAATGCACTTCTTAATGGGGCGTGCTATTTCGAAATTTATACATAATTGTGTCGGCGAACCTCGCTGAATATGAAGAAGGCTTGTCATTACGCGGTTTTCCTTTTAAACGTATGAGGAAATTCATCTTCTCAGTCAGGTGAAAAATTTGGTTAAGCCGTGACAGAAAAAGTATATTAAGGCAGTCGCGAGTCAACAGCACACGATAACCAACATATAAAGAAGAAATAACCATGGGAGAAACCGAGATGCAGACAATGAAAGTGTTCGTGGTTTTTGTTGCCGTATTCGCGATTGAGCAAGGTAAGACAACATGAATCTTAAAAATTAACTAGCCTGTCTTAACCCAATTGTTGTTATTGCAGTGATAAATACAGTTCACAATGTTTATTTCGAACTTTTGATAGATACATGCACTTATGCATGGTTTTAATAGCAACTGTCATATACTCTCTCTCCCTCTCTCTCTCCCACACACACAATGGGACAAATCATAGATATCTAATACAACATGTTGCATAATGGGATATGCTTTCTTTCACAGCATCGGCGGCAGTAAATACAAATACTCTTGCCAGAACATTACACAATAAGCTATCCAGTCTTCTGAAGCCCCAGCTTGTGCTTCCCCCGGTACCGCCTGGTCGTAGCTATCAGTTTGTTACGCCCAAGCTTGACTTTCTTTTTGTTCTCGACAGCAGCGGGAGCATTACTGCCAGGTATTTTGAAGAGGCAAAGGATGTGTGCAAGGTAATTTTGTACACATGCACGCACGCACACACACACACACACACACACACACACACACACACGTGTACACCCACACACACGCACAAATACGCATATTTACAGGTATATAACATTTTCACTATGAGGTACCACGCAACGGACAGGTCCATCATATGAAGTAGAAAATATTATAAAATAAGATACTTAGTCCCGAAAACATGGCTTTTACCTTTAAAAGTAACTACATTTGATGAGAAAATATCATTAACCTTGTCTTTAATCATCATTATTATAAATTGCCTTCTGTAGATATACAAAATATTCTTATCTTATTTTTTTCAATACGACATACTTATCATTCAGATTATAGTAGACTACATTCATGGTAAGTCACCGATTGGAAAGTATGGGTCACGGGTCGGACTCATCCAGTACTCTACCAAGAGCAAAACCCATGTTGAATTTTCATTTGGCGACTACAACACTGTCAGTGCTATAAAAAACAGGATCAGTCAAGTGAAGTTTGATAACGGTAGGACAGGTTTTAATTCTCTATAAATACAGGGTTGCTACTTAAGTGTGTGTCCACGAGAAAACCAGACCAAATGTAGAAAATGCGGCAAGGCGGGGGTGAACGGATTTACACCATATTTGATGTGTTTGAACTTTTATATGAACAATATCTGAGGCTGCAATATTTCCTGAAAAAAATCCCTACCTACAGAGATATGGGCAGTCACAATTTGGGGGGTTAATCAACCAAAAATTCATCTGAAAAACGGGGTTATATTGATTGGCCTTACAGTTGATACAGGTGTGACTTAATGATTTAGTTTGGTGATATGTTATAACCTAAAGATAGGGTATTAAAATGATATACACTTTTTTCACCCTCTTTGTTCCCATCGTAACAAACTAAACGTTTTTCTCAGGGCTACGAACCACGTGCTTTGAACACCCCCCTTCTATTGTTAACAATATCTTCATCTTCACAGGTCTTTGGGGTAAAGCGTGTTCAGGACTAACAGATAACTCATTAATCTATTTATACATGAAATCAAAACTTACTGCTGTTCTACAACTTGTCCGTTGTAAGAGATAGAACATGACCTAATTCCTTCATTTTTCGTAAATATATCCGGACTTATATATCGGTGCACTCAACTTCAGCTATCTCTTTCAAGTCAACAAATGGTTTAAAACACTGTTAGTTGAGCTTTATATCTTCATTTTACCTATTCTAATTTTTTTCTGGTTAAAACAAGCATCTAACACATTTTAAAATCATGTGAAACTAATGTACTAACGACAGAACAACACAGCGTGATTATCCAACATGGCGGAAAGCGCAGACTGTTTCTTTGCAAATCTTCCTCACCGAAGTCGTATGTCATGTGGTTTATACCTGTCTACAGATATGAAAAAACATGTAGTGTATTGAAAAACTGCAACAGAGATATACAGTCATCTTTGTCGCGTTTACGTGAAGCAAAACTGCGTGAGTTACGAAAGCAAACTGATTCTTGTCAGGTGTGGACTCTTTTGTCTCCGATGACCGCAATTGGACATTTTCAAGTATCTTTGGGAGAATGAATGGGTTACACCATGTGACCAGCATAGGGATATGGGCTTGGTTTGTGCTGGAAACCATCCACACAGGGAAAAACGAGCCTATAACGAAATATGTCATGGGATTAACTTGCAGATGTCAGTGTAGACAAAAAGCCATTTGAATATACTGGTACCACTTGCTTCAGGTAAGAAACGGGTTTGTTTGTATTTTAATACAGGTTAAAGGCCAGAAAAAAGGTCACTCAGAAAAATGATCTAGGTGCAATTTTTTAATGGTAAACGGTCCATTTTTTTCTTCTTTTTTTAAAAGAAAAATGCCCCCTTTCAAATAATGAAATTTCAGCCTAAGGACCTGTGATAATTCTATCTTTTAAGCTATATTTGTGTAGGTATTTAGGTTGGTTTAAGGGTATTTGGGTAAAATAAGTTTAAGGGTAACAATTGGAGTTAGATTGAAGCTAGGGCTGGTCTTGGCAAAATTGCTAGTCTCATCATAATTTATATTCGAAACCATGTCTTACTTATAAAACATTGACACATGGGATAATAATTTATTTTTCATCAACGTATCAATTAACTTTGAGATAAGTGTTTTCATGTGTCTATAGTAAGCTATATTTATATTTCAGGCACATTTGAGAGGTGTTATTTGACACAGTGATCTTATGGTCAGCAAAAGAGTCCAAAGCCTTGCAGAAACTGAAACTAGTGTGGAAATGACGGATGTTGTAGAAAGGCATGTATGTAAATGAAAGCCACAATATAACAAATGCTGAGGAGTTGCATGAGGCCTTAGTTTCTGCAGATGGAGTGGAGGGGTGCTCTTTTGCTGCCATTTTCTACATCCAGCTAGACAGACATCTTCTAAACCTGCGTGGACTGGAGTGTCCAATTACAACAATTTGGCTTTCTTGATTCCTTCAACATGAGAAAAGGTGTCTCTCTTCCTTGAGCAGTTTTAATATGAGTAATACTGATGTTAAAGTTAATTTGGGTTTTTCTGAGGCAAATGTGCCAACTGGGACTATACCTAGAGAACTCCACCCTCTTGAATATCTCACTGAGTTACACAATGGATGAGCTTTAAAGTCATATAAACCTTTGAAACTATATTCAAATAAAGTAAAGGAGTTTTTACTGAAGGAGTTTAGAAGGGCACAAGAAACAGGCCAGCAGAACCTAGCATTTGTGAGCATGAAGATGAGATTGAAATGTCAGTAAGGAGGGTTACAGACTATTCAGGAAGAAAAAGTGCAGTTATTTTTGAATGTATTATAAACTTTGATGTTATGAGCTGTAATGTTTGATATAAAACTGTCAAGATGTTTCATAACACCAGGTTATATTTTGCAGTTGTGTTAGTTTTGCTTTTTGAATAGAAAATTATCTTGTTTTGCTACATTATGATATAGGTTGTAATGATCACAACTAATGTTGCACTGCTTTGCATGTATTGCTGTATTATAATTTTGTGATTTTTTTATTATTTGTAATTATTCATCTGAGACAAAAATAAACTAATTTGAATATTTTTTAGTTACTGTTTGCTCATAAATAGTCACCAAAAAGTGGTGTGGATGATAAAAAAAATTTGTTCTGGCTTTGATCTCATAAATACTATATGGCATATCCTGATCTCTAAATGATAAATATTGCACCAAAAAGAAATCTTTTCTAAACTAAGATTTTAATTTGTATTCACCAAATTGATGATATATATATATATATATATATATATATATATATATATATATATATATATATATTATCATGTAAACTCTCAAGTTAATTGCCAGTGCTTAGCCAAAGTAATAGAATCAAAGATTTATTTCCTCTTAACTTTTTGTCCATGCAAATGAAAAAGTCCATATATGACAATTTACAAAAATGAAGCCCAGTGACCTTGACCTATGGCCCACTGACCTGATATTCATTAGTACACATCCACTTTCCATGCTCACCAGCCCTATTAATTTAGTAACAACATTGTAGAGCAAAATGTTTTAATAAATTAATCAAACCCATTGTCTACATAGACTTGAATGAATCCACCACG
>NW_019775395.1:11410-27464 GCF_001039355.2 Lingula anatina | reverse complement strand
ATATGGAATATTTTTTATCATTGTTATTTTTGAGTGCTGATTAATTTTTTTTGACTTGAGTCATTAAAAAAGTATGTCACTGAGTGATAATAACATCCAGTCTTCTGTTGTGAGATATTTTGGTCAATAATATCAAATCTGACATAAGATGTCATTCAAAAGAAAAGAAAACCACAGAAAACCATATCAACAGTTTGATGTCAGTATAAACTTTAAGATAAGATATTAAAGAAAATGATAGCCTCCGGACAGCGATATCTTAGGCTCTATTCCCATAGATTTTAGATCGATCTGTCCCCGCAGGGAGTCTCACTAGGTTACTTTCAGATAATCCGACTTAAATGTCCGTCCCGCCTACTACAAGCTGTAAGGGTGTAATTAACTTTCGTGTCCGCCCGGCTGACAGCTATTTAGCGTGAACCCCCAGGGAGTTAGGTCGATCTAAAGTAGGTCGATCTAATCTATGGAGATGGGGTGTTACACAGTCAAAGAACTCACTACAGTAAATCATGAAAAGTCAGTAATTGCGGGTATGACCTCCAGCAGCCGCTTCCAGCGCCCTCATCCTACATGGCATACCCTGTGACACGTTTTTTTAGAGTTTGGGTGGGGATATCATTTTACGCAGTGATATTTGCCTGTCGCAGTTCATCACTATTTACCGGCCGAGGACCATAGCTTTTAATTCTGTGAGTTACTTCCGCCCACAGATTTTCAATTGGGTTCATATCTGGAGAGTTTGCAGGCCAGGGCAGTTGCTGAACCCATTGGTTTTGAAGAAAAACAGTGATTCTGCGGCCTCGATGTGGGGTTGCGCAGTCGTCTTGGTACACAAAGTTGTTCCTGAAGATGACTCTTACCAATCGAAGCATTGTTTGCTGTAGAATGTCTCTGTAGGAATCCTGGATGAGGTTGCCTCCTAGAAAAACTGGTTCTGGGCACCGACATGAAATGCTCCCCAAACAGAGACGTTACCATCCCCTACTTGCACCCTAGGCAGTACACAATTATTGTTTTATGCCCCTCGTACACGTCAGTGGACACGGATTCGACGATCAACCCTAAAAAATCCATATCTGGCCTCATTACTGAAAACGACGTGCTTCCAGTGTTTTGGCTGCAAACGCACGTGGTCCCCAGCCCATTGCAGACGTCCCTGTATATGACCTGCTGTTAACAGTGGTTTCCCTACTGGCCTTCGTGCAAAATAAACGGCTTGCAGAAATCTCTTGTTCACGTGGGACCTTGAAACGGGCGTTTGAATGACATTCTGCCTCTCTTTTCTGAGGACACTGGTTGTCTTTGTACGATCAGCACGGCGTCCTCTAAAGAGAAGGCGATCCTGTCTTCTTGGTGTGATACGCGGACACCCTGGTCGAGGTATTGGAGTAGGTGCCCCTGCTGCAGCATTTCTTTTGAGGACTTCACAAACGGTTCCTGATAAATGTTGAATTACCTGGCCATTTTCTCTGAGAGCAAGAATCCCATAGTAAGCTGCGTTGCTTAGCTGTCGAACCATATCTTCACTAAGGTACCTGTCAAGTTTCAGAGCGATCCCTTTGTTGCTTCTCTAAACACACTCCAAAGATTGACCAAACCCATGCGTTTTTATACAAGGGCAGAAATTGCCAAAAAGACCACCCCTCACATTTCTGACCACAGAACATGCAACTGCATGCATCAATTGTTTCGAGAGTTGTGTGGTAATTAGGTAACACACCTGGCTACACATGGAGTGACACCTCAGATTTGGATTTAAAGTAGTTAGAGAGAAATTAAATAGTTTGTAGAAAATTTACTCGCCAAAAAATAATATTCCATATTAAGTGGTAACCCTGTAGGTTTAAATTGGAATTACAAACATCATGGGACTATTTTTGCAGGCCTCGCAATAGTGCTCGGAGAGTTATCATAATTGCAGACAATGCAGAGCTTGTGTTGCGCTTTGGATCACCTAAACTCAATAACTTTGATTCTTAACTGACTTTTACCATTTTTAAAGGTTAGAAATTCTGTATCACAACGAAATTTATTTCAGGCAGTGCCACTGCAACCGGCCCCGCACTGCAGTTGGCTAAAACAGAAATGAATGCCAAAAGTCGTCCTGGCAACGTTAGAGTGGTGTGGGTAATCACAGACGGAAAATCAAACTCCGGAGTGAAACCTAAGATTCCCGCGGATGACCTTAGAGCGAATGGTAAAGAAACTAGCTTCATTTTGCTTAGATCGCATAGAAACTCAACGGAATAACAGATCCGCGGATCAAATATGGCCGATCCACTTGAATGCTTGTTGCGTAATACTCGCGGGGAACCTATTTAGTGTCTTATCGGGAATTAAGCGGCAAGCTTTTAAATGAGTCGCCATGTTTGATCTGCAGATCTGTTGGTCCGCTGTGCTGAATGCGCTTTAAGTAAATAGGGTGGTCCTGGAATCTTCTTCCCATTGATCTAGCAGGTACCAGATGTGCATTTTCATATCTTATTTGCACTCATATTTATCAAATTTGCGCTGCGTGAGATATCCCCTCTTAAACACTTTTCTCGGAACCTGTACTGCTTTTTGCACTGCTTAAATCGCAGATTGTACACCATGGTGTATTTCGGCAACTATATGTAATGTATTTTTCCCCGCTTACGTCAAAATAATATCATTGCGCCTGATTTTACTATATTTAAAAAACACTTCCACAATTTTGTTACAGGTGTCACGGTTTGTGTTGTTGGCGTCGGCAATTCCGTCAACGACGTGGAGCTCAATCAGATCGGGGACAGCGGGTGTGTATTCCGCTCAGACTCGTACAGTCAGTTGAAGACGGCAGCCAGAATGGCTTACAACCTGAGCCGACCCCGCCTGAGTTCCGGTTTCTTCAACAACCTTTCGTTCAAGCGTGTTTAATAAAAATGATTTGCAATATCGGTGCACTTACCAAAGCCAATCGAAAAACACGTAGTACCTGTAGCTTTGCATTATACATTCCCGAACATGTATTTTAATCACTTGGATTATAAGGTCGATTTATAATACAGACTTGACATTTAATATGGAATATTTTTTCTAAACCATATTTTGTCAGTTTTTTCCTACTTCGCTGACTGATAAATGAAAATAAAGATTGAAATAGTGTTTTAATAACTTTTAATAATATATTTGATGTCATGGTGTCATCACCTAATTAATTGAATTCATACTTAATGAAAATAAAGAAAAAAGAATCTCAGCGGTGCGAGTTTTGTAATATTGCCAAAGAGACAATATATCATGTATTTTGGGAATGTCCATACGAACAAAATATCTGGACTTGCCTTATTAATGCTATAAGGGAAAGTATGAAGGTGAATATAGAGAGGCATCCCAAAGTGTTCTTATTTGGTCTTGTACAACAATTCAAAATAGAAGGCCTGTATTTCCTCACATTGATAACTAAGAAATACATAAGCATATGCAGGTCCAGATCCGACCCCCCCACTTGGGTAGGGTTAATACAATATGTCAGATGCTATGGAAATATTACCAGGTTCTCATTATACATGTATCCTCAAGCGAAACGAACTAACATACAACAGATTTGTATTGATAAGATATCAATATATTGATATAAGATATTAGCGGAATAACAAAACAAAACTGTTTATAATATGTATTTTTATTTCTTGCTCAAAATAAGATCAGTATTTCAGTGACTGAGCATCTGTATTATAAGTATTTGTGTGCACTACAGTGTGCGTGCGCCTTCGGATGTGTGAGGCTGTATGTGAAAAATGTGTGTACGAATGTGCATATACACTATATTATATTAAGACACACAATTTATAATATCTCTAGTTCTTATAGTGGTGCACAGTATCACCTTGCTTTGTTCACGTATTGTTCAGTTTGTAATGTACTCTGTAATGTACTGAAGAATTTTGTATATTGTATTGTACGTTCTACAATATTAAAATAATATTTCAGTGACTGTGCACCCATAAAAGTGTATGTATTGTATTAAGTTATAAAACTGTACTGATGTAGTGTATCGTTTTTGTATTTGTACTGAAATGTGATTTCAGATTCTGTGATGTATTGCATGTTCTTGTATGTTTGTCTTCTTTGTAATGTGCTGTATTGTGTTTATATATGTTTAATAAAAAAAAACATGAAATAAAAAAAAAATTAATTGAATTCGCCAGTGAAGCAACCAAAAATACATTGCCTATTCTAAGTCATACGACAACCATTGAAAGCGACATTTTGGATCTCCATATTTTAGCGTCTTTAAAAGAGTTACACGCCACACAAAGGACCTTCGTGTCAGTGTCTTGTCACAGCAACGGTCGCTGTTACGCCTGACCTCATCTGGCTGCTACCAGGGCTTTCAAGCGGCAAGGCATTCCTTGGGATAGGTCTTTAGAGTTTAATGTGGAATAAAATTCCAGGCAAAACTTGTCCAATTTGGTTCAGTTTTGTTGCAGGCCGTTGATTTTAGCCAGTAACCCAAATATTGCCTATGTGGTTCAGAAATGGCGATTTTGATGACCAAGGTAGCTGCTCATTCCCTTTGTTACAATGTACGTAAGTTCTCTGTGACTAAAAGTACTCTGTAAGAACTGGCAATCTCATCTCCAAATTGTTCCTAAGGTGCCCCCTATCAAATGTAACCAAGTAATTCCCAGAATATTCCTTTATTTGATCTGGTTCAGGTTTTTATCGATGACTACCATTGGTGTTTTGGCACCAACGTGGTACCCACTCCAAATACTGACGCTATTAATGACCCTTGTCACTTAAGAAGCGGCAGACTCTTCTTCGTGGGCCTATTCAGGATGCCTGTAAACTCTGTTTTGACTAGTTGAGCGGTACAGGTGAAAGCTGACATCAATAAAGAAAACCACGCGGTTTCAGTTAATACATTAGAGAAATGTTTTGCTGTATATAGTAGCTTCGTCAGAGGCCGTCTGGAATCCAAACCTGCTATAACCAGTTTGGTGTTTGCTGAGAGCCTTGAAAACGCGTTTTGGAGGAAATTTGCCCTTTATTCTGAACGGACTGGGTGATTTTGTTTAGTTGCAGCAGCATATTCCGAAGAACAGTGAGTCCTGTACCCTGGTGGTAAGATTTCGATACATTGGGCGTGGCTTCATTGTAGGTACATCAGTCTGGGCATAACTGTATAAAGCTGTGCGGACCGTTAGGTGTGACACAGCAATCTGTCTGGCAATGCCTGTCTTTTTTGCGCCATTCTGTACAGCTTAACAATTTTGTAAAACGCTTCTTAACTCATTTTACTCACTGCAAAACCGACCACTTGCATGCAAAATTTCAAATTCTTTGATGCAGTAGTTGTCGACAAATGGATACTTTTTTGACAGAACCGTGCTTCGCCAAAGTCAAGCTTTGGCCAGCCAAAAAAAGAGCACTACCTAATACCCAATGCAGAAGTGCAACAGACATGGTAGTTAGTTAATTCGTAGCGACACACCTGACTTCACATCTCTCTAGTCATATACCCTATATGAGATCTGAATGAAAAAAGAATGCATTTTTACCAATGTATATATTTGAAACTGAAATATTCCATATTAAATGTCAAGTCTGTATTTACCGTCAGCGATCGAGTACATTCTGCAAATGTTTAGTGTGTCCAGATTTCCTCCCTCCCACGCGTTCTAAAATGTAATTTGTAAATTTGCATCTCCTAACCCGTTGACTTGTCACTTTTAACCCTTCCTCTTATGGCCAACAATTTATTTCATAAGAATTGCTACACAAAAGCAAATAAATATTCTTACGTTTATGACCTTCAAGACCTACAATCTTCCACGTCAGCAGCAAAAGTTACAACCTGGCACCATAAATTATGTTACCGAGATCGATACCTGTTCATATATTCATCAGTTCTCTCTACCTCTTAAACACACACACACACGCACACCCGCGCACATACAAACACCGGAATATCCTCGCATATCAAGAGCGTGTGTACGGCGCAATATGTCATATATAAGGGTTATCTGTTAAACATTCGGTTACACTTGGACAATACGGAATGATGTAGGGACCCACGTAAATGTCTATTGGGTGAAGAGCTGTCCAAGGATATAGTTCAATAATTCACATTATTTTTCATCATATAGGACACATTTACCTATTACCAAGTGATGCGGTTTTAAACATGTGGTCATATATGCACTAAGTTTGGAAATATTTAAGTTTTTACTGTTACCTTTCCTATTATTGGAAGATTTCTCAGGGACCAGACTTCGAAAATATTTTTCACTTTTTCAATATTTTATAAAAAGTTCTCTCACAATGTTTTTTCTTTCAACTCGTATTTTATAACAAGTTATGCAAGACTGACATTTGCACGACTTTTGGCCCCGATTTTGTCGTGGCAAGTCGTGTCATTTTGGGGCACGAAGTGGGAGGCTCCCGCACGTATATTTCACGTATAGTTCACGACAACACTGTAGATTCTATACACAAGAAAATAACTTAGACTCTACCCCATTCATGTAGCAGTCGGCAATTGTATTGTTGATCCCTGCTTGAAGTTATACAGAATCTTTCACTGTCGTTAAATGTTGTAAACCTGCTGTAAGGTTTCAATAGATTTAGTTAACTGCTGGATAGTTTTCATTTTTTACTTGAAGATTTAAGTTGAAGGTTGGAGATAACTTGTAGCTTAATCGTATCGTGCGCTTCAACAGAATGAATTGAGCGCAAAATGGTGTCAGGCAGTGAGGCCCCATGATATAAGTATCAACATGTGCCTCAATGGAGACTATCCCTCTTGTGTAAAATTGAGCGTGTGCAGAATGCGCATGTGCGTAAATAAGCTCTGGGGAAAGTTGTCGCCATAAAATGTCGTTTGACTACACCAAACTTTTCTTTATTTCCGTCACGCAAACCTTAGGTATTGTACAGAGAAATCGACTGTCCTGAAAACACATAAAGGCGTCCCTGGGATTTCATAGAACTTAAAAAAAAAAACCGTAAACGGATCACGGATGCATAGTGGACATGTCCAAGGACATGGATTCAAACGCCCTCAATTTCTGCGAAACGTTTTTTCCTGGTTAAAAAATAAATAAATAAATAAAAAGTGAGTCACTCACGAGGCATCTTATTTTCCTAAATTATTAAACATGATTTTGGTGACAAATATATCTCTGACGTTAACTGTATCTGTTTGAACGGATATTTTCTTTGTTAAATGTGAATTAAAGCAGATTAAAATTCAAATAATTTTGATTGCTTTCTGAATGAAAACTGTGCATTTCCTACAAAAAGGCTACTCTACAATCCACTTTTAAAAGTAAATTTCTAAATTATCATAAATTAATAGCAGTAGCCCAGCCTTTCACGCAAAGACAACCTTACATGCTACCTTTTTTAATAAGGTGATAACCAGGGAAAGGTGTTGAATGTTAACTGATTTTGTAAATAAACCATTATGCGATGAATTTTGGACAATGCGTTTACAGAGTTAGTCCAAAACATTATGGTCGCCTAATTCTACATGTACGACCAACCCTTCTATAAATTGCCATTATTCCTTTCCTTTCCTTAATCGTGGACGCATCACTGTGTTTTTCATGCAGTAAGAGTTACAAAGCCATTAAAAATAAAACGCACTTCAATACGGGGCGTGCTATGTCGAATTTCTTTTTTCGAATTGTTTTGGCGAAACTCGCTGAATATGAAGAAGGCTTGTCTTTACGCGGTTTTCCTTTTAAACGTATGAGGAAATTTAACTTCTCGGTCATTGTACAGAGAAACCGACAGGTTTTGTACAGCGAAACCGACTGTCCTGATAACACATAAAGGTGTCCCTGTGACTTGACAGAACTTGAAAATAGCCGTAAACGGATCACTGATGCATAGTGGACATGCTCAAGGACATGGATTCAAACGCCCTCATTTTCTGCGAAACGGTTTTTCCTGGTAGAAAAAAATAAAACGATAAAAAGTGAATCACTCACGAGGCATTTTATTTTCCTAAAATATCTGTTATATACAAAGGTTTATTTTTTACTTTTTCCTGATAGAAAAAAAATCCGATCAAACGATAAAAAGTGAGTCACCCCCGAGGCATTTAATTTTCCTAAAATATCTGTTATATACAAAGGTTTATTAAACATGATTTTTGTGACAAATGTATCTTTGATGTTAATTGTAGGTCCTATCTATTTGAACGGATATTTTCTTTGTAAAATGTGAATTAAAGCACATTGAAATTAAAATAATTTTGATTGCTTTCTGAATGAAAACATTATGCATTTCCTACAAAAAGGCTACTCTACAAATCATTTTTTAAAAGTAAATTTCTAAATTATCATAAATAAAAAGCAGTATCCTTTCACTCAAAGACAATTTTGATGCTACCTTTTCAAATAATGTGATAACCAGGGAAAGGTGTTAAATATTAACTGATTTTGTGAATTAACCATTGCGCGATGAAATTTGGACAAAGTGTTTACAGAGAGAGACAAGAACATTATGGTCGCCTAATTCTACGACCAACCCTTCTATTAATTGCCATTATTCCTATCCTTTCCTTAATCGTAGACGCATCATTGTGCTTTCCTTGCAGTAAGAGTTATAAAGCCATTAAAACGAAAATGCACTTCTTAATGGGGCGTGCTCTTTCGAAATTTATACATAATTGTTTCGGCGTACCTCGCGGAATATGAAGAAGGCTTGTCATTACGCGGTTTTCCTTCTAAACGTATGAGGAAATTCATCTTCTCAGTCAGGTGAAAAATTTGGTTAAGCCGTGACAGAAAAAGTATATAAAGGCAGTCGCGAGTCAACAGCATACGATAACCAAGATATAAAGAAGAAATAACCAAGAGAGAAACCGAGATGCAGACAATGAAAGTGTTCGTGGTTTTTGTTGCCGTATTCGCGATTGAGCAAGGTAAGACAATATGAATCTTAAAAATTAGTTAGCCTGTCTTAACCCAATTGTTGTTATTGCAGTGATTAATACAGTTCACAGTGTTTATTTCGGACTTTAGGTAGATACATGCACTTACGCATGATTTTAATAGCAACTGTCATATGCTCTCTCTCTCATTCTCTCTCCCTCTCTTTCTCTCTCCCTCTCTTTCTCTCTCTCACACACTCACTAAAAACAGCGATAAATCATAGATATCTAATCCAACATGCTAGCTGTATAATGGAATATGCTTTCTTTCAAAGCATCGGCGGCAGTAAATACAAATGAGCTAGCCAGAGCATTACACAATAAGCTATCCAGTATTCTGGAGCCCGAACTTATGATGGCCCCGGCACTGCCTGGGAGTAAAGTTCAACCCCAACCTGTGACGCCCAAGCTTGACTTTCTTCTTGTCCTCGACAGCAGCGGGAGCATTACTGCCAAGTATTTTGAAGAGGCAAAGGATGTGTGCGAGGTAATTTTGTACACACGTACACACACACGAGCGCTCACACACATGCACACGCACATATACTGGTACGTGTACACACACTCACGCACATGCACACACACGTTAACACACACAAAAACATTCGCACACACATTAACAGGTATTTAATATTTTTACTAAGAAATACCACACGAAGAAAAATATTTTTGCCGATAACGTCATGATATGAATTGTTAATATAATTAACGTGAATACTAAGACCATGCAGCACTGAAAACACGTCTTTTACCTTTCACTCAAGGTGACTACATTTTCAAGAATCAATTCCCCTCTTCTTTCTTCATCATCATTATTAATTGTAATATGTATTACGACATATGTACTTATCATTCAGATTCTAGTAGACTACATTCACGGTAAGTCACCGATTGGAAAGTATGGATCACGGGCCGGACTCATCGAGTACTCTACCAAGAGCAAAACCCATGTTGCATTTTCATTCGGCGACTACAACACTGTCAGTACTATAAAAAACAGGATCAATCAAACGGAGTTTGATAACGGTAGGGCAGATTTAAATTCTCTATAATTATAGGTTTTAATTGGAATTGATGTTCGAAATCATGGGACTATTCTTTGCAGGCCTCGCAATAGTACTTGAAGAGTTTTCGTAATTGCAAACATTGCATACCGTGTGTTGCGCTTTGGATCATCTTAACACGATTACTTTGGTTCCTAACTGATGTCACCATTTTTAGAGGTTGAACATCCTGTATCACATCGGAATCTATTTCAGGCGGTGCTACTGCAACGGGCCCTGCACTACAGTTGGCTAAAACGGAACTGGATGCCAAAAGTCTCCCAGGCAACGTGAGAGTGGTGTGGGTAATCACAGACGGCAAATCAAACTCTGGAGTGAAACCTAAGATGCCCGCGGATGACCTTAGAGCAAATGGTAAAGAAACTAGCTTCATTTTGCTTAGATCGCATTCAGATCAACGGACTAACAGATCCGCGGCTCAAATATGGCTGATCCACTTGAATGCTTGTTGCGTTATACTCGCAGGGAACCTATTTAGTGTCTTATCGGGAATTAAGCGGCAAGCTTTTAAATGAGTCGCCACATTTGATCCGTGGATCTGTAAGTCCGCTGTTCTGAATGTGCTCTTAGTTAGTAGGATAGTTTAGAAGTCGATGTTTTAGCTACAGTATTAGTGTTTCGTGGAATCTTCTTCTGTAGTGCATCTGTCTACAAATGATCTAGCAGTTACCAAATTAGCGTTTCCATGTGTTATTTGCACTCATATTTATCAAATTTGTGCATAAGATATCCTCTCCAAAACACACACTTTCATGAGGAGGTCCTATTCCTTAAACCTGTACTGTTTTTTGCACTGGGTTTGCTTAAATCGCCGATTGTACACTATGGGCACATTCCCATAGATTTTAGATCGATCTATCCCCGTGGGGAGTCTCACTAGATTACTGTCAGATAATCCGGCTTAAATGTCCGTCCCGCTTACTACAAGCTGTAAGGGGGTAATTAACTTTCGTGCCCGCTCGGCTGACAGTTTTTTAGCGTGAATCCAAGGGAGTTCACGCTAAATAGATCGATCTAATCTCTGGGAATGGGGTCTATGATGTATTTGGGAAAATAAATCTATATTACGTCAAGGTGTAAATGTCGGAGTAGGAGTCTGGAGTCACGATGTGTAAAAATAACTTCCACAATTTTGTTACAGGTGTCATGGTTTGTGTTGTTGGCGTCGGCAATTCCGTCAACGACGTGGAGCTTAATCAGATCGGGGACAACGGGTGTGTATTCCGAGCAGACTCGTTCACGCAGTTGAAGACGGCAGCCAGAATGGCTTACAACCTGAGCCGACCCCGCCTGAATTCGGGTTTCTTCAACAACCTTTCGTTCAAGCGTGTTTAATGAAAATGATTTGCAATTTCGATGCACTTATCAAAGTCAATCGAAAAACACGTAGCTTAGCTTTGTACTGTACATTCCCGAACATTTATTTTAACCACTTGGATAATCATGCAAACAAGATAGATTTATCTTAGCAAAGTCTATTGAGAAAATATTATTTTGACTGTGAGAAAAACATAAGCATTAGCAATTTTATATTTATTTGAATGGTTCGTTAGACGTTAAGGAAACAGCTACTCTGATTTATCATTGATTAAGTTTATCTTCTATTTTAATGCACACGTGTGTGGACGATTTTTTTTCGATGTGGTTTCGATGTGGTATCTCTTGTTTGTTTCATAATGTTATGTCGTGTCACTTTTGACAATAAAAATGTGCAAACTGATTTAGTAGAACTTTGAGTATTCTATACACATAGAAAATCAATAGAGGCGAAATGGGTGTTGATAATTAAAGGAAACTCAGGACAAAGTTAAACGTGGTAAGCGAAAGGTCAGTTAAGTATATTAACCGCCACGATTAAGTAAACTCCGCAAATGTTTAGTACATCTAGATTTTCTCCCGTCTACGCATTCCAAAATATAATTTGTAAATGTCCATCTCCTAACCTGTTCACTTGTCCTTTTACCCCCCCCCCCCCCACCCCTTTTGTGGCGAATACGTTTAACCCAGTATGGTAATAACTTATTTCATAAGAGTTCACTACACAAAAACCTCAAAGCTGTTAATAAATATTTTTACGTTTATGACCCTCACGACCTACAGTCTCTCAAGTCTGCAGCAAAAGGTACAACCTAGCACCATAAAGTATGTGACTGAGATGGATGACTGTTCATATTTTCATCAGCTCTTTCACTCTCTTTAACACACACACACACACACACACACACGCACACCTGCGCACACACAAAAATTGAAATATCCACGCATATTACGAATATGCATACAAACACATTTCTCTCTCTTGTGACCGTTGACACGCGCATGCATATTTTCGAATTAAAGTACACACATTCGCACAAACTGATAAAGGCATGCATTCACACGCGTACGCTCACACACAATTTTGGTCCCTATCCTCTTTTTCATACAAATAGTATTGAAGTGATCTAGTTCCTGTTTTAACAAGTCTACTTACAATTATCTATGAGGTAAAACCCGTCTATTCCCTGCAAGTAGATGGTGATTAAGAGGAAGCTGACCAAGTACATGTTGTCAGCACCGCTATGGACACAGTCAAATCCTTTGTTTAAATCCGTTCAGGAAAAGATATCCTCTGAATCAATGTGGTGAGACACTACTCTCCACCAAGAGGTACAACGCGAGATAATGCTGTCAATGTATACTCCTACGAAATCGCAAGGTTGAAGCCAAACAGACACGCCGCCCTGCCCGGTGAAGATCAACTTTCTGCTGTCCATTAAGGAAATGAGTACACCCTCAATGTATTAGCAATTTTACTTGATCGAAAGCCTTGCCTGTGACAAGATAGAAGTGGTCCCAAATCCAGCCAAACTGGCGTCAAAGATACGCTTAGGAAAATGATAAATCCCTGTTTTGCTCTGCAAGTGACTTGAATATGAGTTAGAGTGGAAACCACAGTCTGCTGCGTCTTACTTTCTCTTGTTTTCTGCAGAATTGGGTGCGGTCGGGAATTATTAGAAGTAAATAACTTCGCACCATATGGTGGGAGAAGAGCGTATAAATGTCAGACTTGCGAGTAGCAGCTTGCAAACACCTCAGTAACACGACCGATTATAATGTATTTAATACATTTCTGAGAACCTATAGCTACGAGTGTGCGTACATGAATTTTAATACCACATTAACCTTTCTGTAGCTTATTTCAACTTTATCTTTCTTAAATGAATCTCTCTCTGATTAACAAAGTTAATGGAAAACCAGTTCATCATGTACTGGTTTTTAAATGCACTTTTAACTGGCTAAAAAAATTGACGAAATCTGAGAATCTTTTTTATTTTAATGAATGTGTTTTTCAAGTGTGAAGATCTAGATAATCGTGTTTCTGAAACGTAAGCAATTAAGACACAAGTAGCCGCAAATTATTATCTTACTACCTCTGCTTTTTTTCCACAAAAAGAAAGAAAATGGACAACAAGGTAAAGTTATTTTGAAGGAAAGCTAGGTGAAGTATACCGTCGACAAATCCAGGATTTTAAAAAGACTGCCTGCGGAGACACAAAGAAATGTGAGTGCGCTTTTCATCATAAATTGAATGGATTGAGCACATCAGTAAATTGAGTCATAATTATTACTTTACTGGGATTTGTACAAGCAGGTAAGTTTGTATGTGACTATTTTTAAAGTTTTTTTGAGATAATTGTTTTGTTAATTCTTTTAATAAATCTGGATTGCAGGTGTGACAGGAATGGTAGTCCCAGGAATGGAAGTCTGGGTCCCGTATGATTATTACAGGTTAGGGTTAGTTGGAGATCTGGGGTTAGTGCATGTAAATGGAACGAATGTCATTTGTACAAAGTATAGGGGAACGGACTACGGTTCCTACCGTTTCTGTCACACCGGCATGGTGAAAAGGAGGAGTTGGTCTGTCTGAAATAATGTTCGCTCAAATATTGATTAAATATAGACCCAAGTAAAAAAAAAAAGATATTCAATTTCCACATCCCTTTCGGACACCACGCATAATCTATTCTAAAAAAAGTTTTCTCCTTGGTAGAGGTAATAATAAGATATGCTATGATAAAGATGAGACGAATTTGTGTCGGATAATCCTAAGCGCCCTATATGTTACAGCTTAGGTTGCACATTCTCCTAAGGGTTGTGAGAAAGAATTATAATTGAAAAACGATCTATAACAACCAGGCATGTATGACACAGTGTGTTTGATGATTTATGGTATTTTTCTGTGTATATTTAATATATAACATACATTGCGAAGAAAGAAAGATATAAATCTTATATAATATTAGATCGGTGGGTGAATCAACTATTTTAGCTAGGAAAAGCAGGGTGGGCAGCAGTTTAGCTGATCATTTACTGTACCTACACTTATGAACGTCACTGTATCAATTCACACTTGCGAGCATATCTACATCAATACCAGCAGATTATATTTGGGATCTTCACTGTATATGAATTTTCCTTGAAATGTATCCATATTTATGAGCATTAATGTATAACAGTAGTTCAGTTAATTTATGTAAATGAACACCGGTATATTTTAACAATTAACTCTCATCCAAATATTTCCCAGTTTGTGCTGATGCAGCTATGATCTGGTATTTCATTAATATCAATGAGAGTCTCAAATGCAGGTTGATCCACTTTGGACATTTTTACCTGTAAGGAAAAAAATTAACACGTATATACGTAATTTTGGAAATGAAATAGGTCGGAAAACATGCAATTGGCGGGAATGAGGGAGCGAAGTTAGCTTTCAGCTGAAAATCGATTCTGATCAAAGTTTGCGCTCAGCATTAGGTCAGTTTTTTTAATAAACAATTTAAGTTGAAAAATTGTTGACAAAAGTTTTTTAAACTGATTCCAGCCAGCCGCGCCAAAAGCCAAATGGAACACAAAATGGCAGGCAGACCTAGATTGTCGGCGGTGAAACCGTGCCCTAAGTTTTATTTGTAGAGATCGTCTCTGAGAAGATTTATAATGAAACTTTTGGTCCAAAATAAAATCGCAACACCAGCACACATCTCAAAGGCAATAACACAACCTCGCTATAAGACATGGTGTGGTGCCCAAGGGGACGGTAGCCAAGGGAACACATCGTTGATATGGTCACTGCTCGTGGCCCTTTCATGTGATAAAGACGGCCTGTCAGCCGTGGGCATATTGGCTTGGACGGGTTTTACCTCTATCATAAATGTTTACTTTTTTCATAGCAGTATAGAGAAGTATGCATACTTTATACTGCTTGCCACACACATGTACGCCATTTTCCGGAAAAAAAAACCCTCACATGCATTCTTACTGTTGAAAACCTTTAACTGCACCCTGAAGAACTCGTTGAAAAAAAAACAATAAGGTGCTTCTTTAAACACAGAAACCCCGTCTTTCTCACCTCCTCCACCTTTCTGAACACCCTAAGAAAGTTTTTCCCGGCAAGTTTTTCCAGCTCTTCCTCACTCCAACCACGTGACATCAACTCGTAGAGAATGTTGGGGAATTTCGAGACGTCTTCTAGACCAACAGGATACCTGTGATTACAATACGTTAAATGAAACGGTGCATTTGCATTTGTATTATCAGTGTTGTTCAGTAATATATAACATAGAGTCACTGTGATATTTCTGACGACGGAAATAAATCACGGGACTGATATATTTTTTTATTTAAATCAAGGAACATTAATGAAAATAAAATATTTCTCTTTAATCTTCTTGTTTAAATACACATAATTCTAATGGTCAAAAAATTATTTCTTATTCAAATGATACATTAAACAAAGTTAGCCCATAGCGCGTTAATTGGTTTCGGTATTTTCCCCGTACGTGCAATCTCTATTCGTAAACTTTGTATTACAGCATCTTTTCTCACCTGTCTATTCCATCAAAGTCGCTGCCTAGTCCAACGTGATCAACGCCGGTTATATTGCGTATGTACTCTATGTGATCTGAAGCATACAATAGTATACAATAAGGAAAGCGCTCACTGAATTTTACAGAAGTGGTTAATAATATACAGCAGTGTTTTTCTTACAATTTCGTCTCATTTGGATAATAATAATAATAATAATAATAATAATAATAAT
>NW_019775394.1:434308-448067 GCF_001039355.2 Lingula anatina | reverse complement strand
TGTTCATCACAAACTGCCAGACAATAATAAGCATCTTTCCAATCTATGGTTGACATAAAACACTGAGGTTTCATAAGATTAATGGCTGACTGCAAACTGGTCATCTTAAAATGATGATATACAACAGAAGCATTAAGTTTCCTCAGATTTAAAATCAATCTGTACTTTCCATCTTTTTTCTCTCTTAAGAAAATATTGGAAATAAATTCACCTGCACAATGTTTGACCTTTCGTATCACTTTCTTCTCTAAAAGTTGATGGATTTCAGTACAAATTATATCAGATTCTACTTTATTGAAAGCATAAGTCTGAGGAATTCTTGACTGTTGTGTTGATTGGTCTATTTCAATATTGATACCATATGAAACAGTATTCAGTATATACTTATCTGACGTAAGATGTGGCCAAAACTTTTTGCACTTTTGTAAATTACCTGCAGTAAAATTTGCTATCTCAGTGGCCAATTTATCTTTTAAAGCATCAATATATGATGACCAATTGATACTGACCTCTTTAGGTGCTTCATTTTTTCTCTCTAATCCCGCTTGGGCTTGCCTGCGTGATTTGGCCTTGATTTCTTGAAATTTCTGTAGCCGTTTTTTGAAGGTGTGTACTTTTGAAAACCTCTTGGCCTATATGCTGGGCGATTACGCCCATGGTAATCTTTACGGCTTCCCACTTTTGTTGCTACCTTGTTTGTTTCATTGATACCTTTCACAACCCCGGCAAAATCATCGCCAAATAACCATTCGGTAATGGGGGTGTCCGGTGAACAAACGTCTCTGTACTCCCTGTGCAAGTCTGGTTTTATCAGTTCTCTCCTTCTAAGGGATATCTCAATGCTGCCATTGTCAACAAACGAAAACGCATTTAATACAAGAGACAAACCAGCTGGAATATCAAATGACTCCTTTTTATTTTTAGCCTCCAGAAACATATTCGCAGGTTGGGCCAGAGGTGTGAGCGCTCTGACCACCCTTGTCTGCGCTTTCTGTAATCTAATACAGGTATCTTTACCTTTGGTAGCAGGTAGAATTTTATTCCACACCTCTGTATTAACTTTGGGCACCTTCAGCCCACCCAAGTTCGCTGGAGGTGGAAACTTCTCCAACTTTTCCTTAATTTTCTCATCCGAAATTCTTTTTGACGTTATTCTGTTGAGAATCTCCGCCAATTCTGGCATTATACTAGGAGATGTTGCTTCTTCGTCAATTAATTCTTGGGAAATCTTCTCAAGAATTATATTCCCTTCCGTTTCACTGTGGATTTCAGTACTAGTCAGTAGGTTGTCAACTTCTAAATCCATATCAAGCGACTCCTCATCGCTAAGAGCCAACAAATCGTCTTCGTCGACTTCTAAAGGACGTTTACTGTTTTCATTGATTTGTTTTTGCATTTGCTCCATTTGTTGGAGAATTTGACCCAAAAGATCGACATTCCCTCCATTGGAGGTGTCATTCGATGTGCTAGCCGAAGCACGTGGTGTCGGCACTTTCACCTCCTCATTAGAAATCTCCTTAAACGCACTGACAACACGTTTCGCATGTGTTTTTATCTCCTTGTCAGTCTTTTGTTTAGGTCTACTCTCTTTGACGATAACTTTACTGGTTTTTGAACACGAATTTTCGGGCTGATTGTTACCTTCAGAATTTTTATCCGCCATTTTTGTCGGTGTCACTGTATAAAACTTTTACCACGCTTAATATACTTTTATTGCGCAGTACACTTGTGCGCATATAAATTGAAGCGCAGTAGCAATGTGCGCAGATGTTGCCACAGAACAGTGCTTGTAACAGTCTGAAACGCTAATCCCAACACATGAAAACAGTAGTTAGCACGATTTCGTGCATTTATTGCGATAAATATGTATCAGTGTGTATTAAATAGTCGTTTTCGTTTTCATCATGGCCCGGTTTCATCAAGGCTGGATAGGCTATCCTATGGATAACACTATCCATGGTATAAATCTCTTATCCTCTGTATTGTTATCCTCTGTATAAATTTGTGTTTCACAAAGGCTGGATAAACAGCATGGTAGTAATCCAATGGATAAAAATTTATCCAATACCATATTTGGAAAAAGACATTCCCATAATGCAGTTGGTTGCTATAAACATTATAAAAGCCATGATAGTTGCTAACAAAAAAGTGATCTTTACCATATTTGGAAAATAAATTACCCATAATAAACAATATTCTAAGTATATTTCAAGATGGTATACATTCATTAAAATAATGGGGAAAATATCTACAGGATATATTAGTGTCAGTGTCAAAAACACATCACATCACATTGCATTAGTTGTGCCTCATGCAATGTTTACAATGTGGAGGGCAAGGTCGTGACATACTTTCTAACAAAATGGCTGACTTGGCACGTTTGGCAGTTTCTGTCAAAAGCAGTGTAGAATTTTTTCGTCGATTTGAAAGGTATGTTTTAGTAAAATAAAAGATAATTGGTCTCTCACGGAGATTGCATGGGTTCTGTTCGTAGCAGGCACGATGTCAACTTTGATAAAGTCTGTTATGTAATCTATTGATTCAGTATCACCTAAAGCATCAAAAGCAAACACATATCTTCTAAAATTCTCTTTCTAATCATTCTACGCCTGTGAAATCTCATAGGATTTACTCCTAAAGCAAGCAGGTTCGCCATTTTTGATGATTTAACAGCATGATAGCAGATTTATCCCACCTATTTCTAGCGGACAACTTTATCCTGAGGATAGCGGCCATTTTTATCCATAGGATAGCGCTATCCAGCCTTGATGAAACCGGGCCAATCGGCAATCCTCGACTCATTCCGCAAGCTCCATACTAACCTCGGATGTGATAGGCGGAGAAATATGCACCAAATCCATGCATTTTGTTCGCCGGAAATGCCTTCTCACTCAATTCGATTATTCAGCTCATAAAGATGGCTGTCAATACCCCTGATATTTCTGATGCTTTACAGTTTGCCATACAATGCACTAAGATTGACTTTGATTTAAAGGATAAACAGATACAGACGTTGAAAGAATTATGGTCTAAATTAGCGCGAGGTTGAAAGTAGTTCCTTCCCAACAATCAACAATCAAATATGGCTGCCTCCGTATTACGTCCGAGGTTATTGTCGAGTGCGGAGACATCCGAGTAGTTCCGAGTGGAAACCGGGCCCTGGTCAAATATCTGTAACTAATAATAATGATCATGGTTAACACACAATAAATTGATTATCATTATATATCATAGTACATAGTGATTAAAAAAATCATAATATTTGTCAAGACTTACAAGTGTAATGTTAATTCCGTACATCTCGCACACTCTCAATAATAATAATAATAATCTGAAACGTCTGAAATCATTGAAGTAACAATAAGAACTAGACTGCAACTGGCTGAAGCCAGTGGCGGAGGATTCCCCTGCAAAATAGAAGTGGAATGGCCTTGAAGAAAAAGGTCAATTACAAGGCAATGTGCTAAATCTGATCTCATATTCTTAAAGAGCATATGTGTATTAGGGGAGGTGGGTCGACAATACATCAGTTTTAGCCCAAGTGAATATGTCACCTTGAAATATCAAAATAACCTTGAAATTGAAGGTCAAGGTCATATTTGACATTTGATTTGGGGATGTTGGGTATATGTTTGGGGTAGTTAACTATAGCATGTAATCACAAAAAATCAGTATTTCATGGAGAAACTGCCAAAATCACGATTTCTGCGACATCATAAATATTTTAAAATCTATATTTAAAAAACGTATCAAGCAATCGCTACGAAAGTTCAGTTAACTTTAGATAAGACAGTAAGGCATCATTTGCATCTAAGAACTAGGCTCTGGGCATCCCGGTTTTTTAGATATGGGAAAGAAACCTGTTTTAAGGCAGTTTGACCATTAGCGACCTTGACCTTGACCTACTAGCATGAAAGTAGGTCAGTATATGGAGATTTACCACAGTATCATTGGCCAAAAGGCCCTTAGCCATATGACTTATACTTTAGGTTGCAATTTCAAATTTTACAAATTTCGTCTTTAAATGCCCCTGTGACCTTGAAAAGTGGGTCAAGGTCACTGTTACTGGGTGTATAGCATTTTCTGGCCATAGGCTACCAATGATAATTATTTCAATCTTTTGCGAAAAAAAAAAAAAAAAACGTGTGGAAAGAAAATGCCCAAATGACATTGAAATTGAAGGTCAAGGTCAAATTTGACATTTGATTTGGGGGTGTTGGGTATATGTATGGGGTAGTTTACTATAGCATGTTATCACAAAAAATCAATATTTCATGGAGAAATTGACAAAGTCACTATTTCTGTGAAATTATTAATATTTAAAAATTTATATTAAAAATCTATTCAGTCAGTTGTTAATTTTATTAGTGACTGCACTGGATAGATTCCCGGGGCAACTTTTACATCATCTTTGTGGCTCTGTGACATCTGGTTTACCCCCTGCCGAATGTCAACCACTGGGAGCATATCGTGCAATAGGTTGACCTTGACCTGACCTACTTTTCTCAAATTAGGCCACTTGACATAAAATCATTGTGTGACCTCACTTATGAAAGGATTTGTCAAAATGTTGAAAATTCTAGGAGATATTGCATTTTGAAATTTGCAAAAAATTCACTTTAAAAGGCTCTGTGACCTTGAAAATTAGGTCAAGGTCAAAAAATTGGGTGGACCGGAATAACTTTTCATAGGCTATCAGTATGAGTTTTTTCAGAATTTTAGAAAGAAATTTTTTGACGAAAAATAATAAGAAGAATAATAAGAAGAACTAGACTGCAACTGGCTGAAGCCAGTGGCGGAGGATTCCCCTGCAAAAAAAGGTGTGGAAATGCTCTTACAAGGTCATGTAAAGGTCTTGGGTTAAATTTGACCCCATATTCTGAAAGGGCATAAGCATTGTACCCAAAACAGCATAGACTGTGTAAATTGCCAGATGTGATTGATAATATGAACAAAAGTTTATTTCTTACAAACATTTAATCCATTTAATATGTAAATATTTCTCAGATGCAAACAAACTTAGCTTTTACTGTACATATAATGTAATATCAAGGTGCATCTGCAGAGCATTGTTATACAAAGGAGTGAATTTGAAAACCTTCAAAGGCAATCATTTTCCATTGTCATATGAACACATTGCATGAAATTATTAATAAGATATTATCTTCTTACACATAAGGTAAATGGTATATGATTTTAAACTTGACATTATTTGTATATTGTGAAGGCATTAATAATAAACTACTTCATTATATGTATTTGGTGATACAAGCGTTTTTTTTTTTTTTCTTTTTGTGAATGTGCTTCTTAACATTTAGAGGGGACAAGGGCACAACACAATTCATTAACTTTCATGATACAAGTACCTTTCCAAATAAACTCTCCTGAAATGCTTAACAAAAAAATTGTCTAATTTTTTTAACATTTCCTCCACCATAACTTTGTCATAAGTGATACCAATTATTTTAATGTCTTTGAGTGTAAATACTGCAAAGTCGCACTTTTTTGTCTTTGTTATGTGCATTGCGCCTTGCACCTGATACATGTAGTCATGGTTTTGCTTTAGTTTCAACTGGCCATTGTTATCATATTCTAAGTAGGGCACTGTGACTGGGGATATGATTTGCTCTTATAATGAATAAGGACACTTCACTTCTAATATCTTGTCGTTGCTCACAATACCATCTGGAGAGGCAGCAAGATATGGACGTGATGCATCAACCCATAATCCAGTTTTCTGAACAGTTACCCCAGAATTTTTTTCATATTCACGTACTGCTTTTAACTCGTAACGTTGTCCATGGCGAATGGGCTTGGTATTCAACTGTTTCACAGATTGAAGTTCTTTGGCAGCTTTGTCAGGGTCAGCCTTCTTCATTTTGCAAATTTTTCCAAAGTTCGAAGAAATAATTCTTTTACAGCGCTCAGAATACCAAATTTTGTTTGTGTTTTGTCCCATAGTTGCTGTCTTCACTTTCTGAATTTCAGTGGCATTTATTGAGGTAATGTTTTCAGATTCAAGAAATTGATCTTCTGGTGATAGTTTATTATAATCATGGTCTGAGTAAACAGCTCTAAGATTTGCAGGAGGGAATATTTGTAAGATAGCAGGATTGGCAGATGTGTTGGCAGCAAAGTTGATGGAAGCATTGGCTACTCTTGAGTAAACAGCTGAAGGTGTTTCACTGAACTGTTCTAGAATTGGGTTAAATATTAATTTGGAATTGTTAGACCTGGATGGCACATTGGCTGTCTTGATGGGAGAACCATAATGAATTTTCTTTGGGCGATGGAAAGACTGCAACTCCGCAGTACATGTTGTTTCCAAAACCATTATGTTTCCATTACTGCAGTCCAAAATTGCTAGCATGCATGCCCTTACATGCTTACAGTGTGCTGACGGCCCTTCCCCTGCTTTACACTCACACTGGCTTTCTAAAAAATATCCATCTTGCTCCAGCTTGATATCTACGGTGTAGGTAACTGCTCTACGCATCTTTGCACGACATTGAGCTCGCACAAAAGTAAATGATTCAGTTTTGCAAAACCGAATAAATCTGATGAATCTGGAATATAATATAATATAATATAATATAATATAATATAATATAATATAATATAATATAAATTTTCTTTCTTCTAAGATTGCAACCCACTCTGATCACTAGCCCAAAATGCCGAGTACTACAAAATTTATAGTGTCCTCTGTACTTGTGATTACTTAACTTAAGGTAAAATGCAGACTCTTTCTTAAAATAATAAATTAATACTGAAACAACATACATGTCCTTGTACATATCCATCGCTAGTTTGTTGAGACTTGTCCCTAGGGGCAGAGGGAACTGATCTACAAACTCTTGGCTTGTTTTAATCACTGAACCTGCCACGTCTTTATATAACTTATCATCTGGTCTTTGCATTTGGTACTCCCTCCTTGACTCCTCTTGGCCAGTCAAGCACATTCTGTCATATGCAACTAAGCTACAATAAAATAAAAATATACAAAAACATTATTATTTTAGGGCATTTAACTTCCATATATATATAAAGACGATTTCACAGATACAGGGTACAAGTATGTTTATTGTTTTAGATTTAAATTTATTCACGATTTCTACATTTAAAAAATGCATATCAAGTACATAATTTTCTTATTTTTAATATTAATAACTGCATGTTTACCAAGATCACCCAAAAGCTACGCTCACATTTCCGCCATTAATTCAACAAAATACGACACGAAAAGGTCTTCTCACGGGCGAAGAAAAAACTATAATAATAAACAACTAACGAAATTCTGAAATTCGCATACTCTTCGACTTTCTCCTCAAATAACTGCTTCGGAAGTAATACTAGTAGATCTATTAGTAATACTAATAGTAAATTACAGAATACAATGAGATTGAATGCTACATGTACACGAAAAGCGCTTGAAAGCGAAACGCTAACTCACCGGTCTATTAAATCTTTTTTCCTGCCACTGACCCGTGCTCTTCTTCTTCTCAGTTCTTCTTTTAGTTTCTTTAACGGCCATTCATCATATTTTGTCATTTTTGCGGTACAAAGAGAAAAAACCTAATCATAAATAGCGATGACACAATCGTATTGCCCACGCTATAAACAGGAAGTTCTATTTCCTGTGCCGGTGCGGTTGTGGTGACGCGTAGCGGGGATATCTGCACGGTCTCTCATTGGGGGTGGGGGTGGGGGGGGGGGGGGTTCAACAAAACATCACCTAATGCCTTATTTAATTATAGACACGTGTAGCAAGTCAAGTCAAATTCAGATGAGATTAAAATTAATCTGCATTGTAATCAAATGTTTTGAACTGACTATAGAAAAGTGCACAGCATTAATGCGCAAAAATGTACAATATTCGCTCTTTAGTAATTTTCTGGGTTTAAAAGCTGTGAAAAGTGACAATGGAATAACTCGTTCTAAAATAATGATTTCGCTTATCATAATGTTTATACTTGTCAAGCCATGCCAATGTTTTGACAGATGTAGTCTGTAGATGCAAAACCTTAAACAAACTTGTCGAAATTATTATAGTTATTACTTCACTTTGTAATATGAATGAATCTGTGGTTCTAAGTTTCTTCGGCTTATTAATTAATTTTGTTGCGAAATTTTATAATCACTACGGTATAGTAACCGAAAAGGTCTTCTCACGGGCGAAGAAAAAACTATAATAATAAACAACTAACGAAATTCTGAAATTCGCATACCCTTCGACTTTCTTTCGAAATTTTATAATCACTACGGTATAGTAAGCACTATATTGTTTACGTGTACTTCTTTTTATTAAAGCTTCTACTGATTCCAATTGCTTGGCCTTGATACATAGTCCAATTGTCATCATGAGCAGTAAGTTCTATATCCCTAATAAATATCTGAGATGAATCATCTGTAGAAAACATTTCGTTTGCTAGAATAGCATCTACCCTACAAGTTTGCTCTATATTGTCTCTTTTTGATGCATGGGCCATTTTTTTGTAGTTTCAAATGATCAGTGGAATCTATGGCAAGAAAACGGGAAAAGTTATGCTGAAATAATTGTAGAATATTCGATTTCAAATTTAAGGGTTTATGAAATAAATCTTAATACCAGTGAAAATATCACATTCTTCCTCTGTCTCAGTGCTTTTTTTCCCAATTTTGATAAAAGAGATTCTGATACACAAGATATGACGGCACCTGTGTCAACCAAAGCATTCACATGTTGTTTGTCTATTTGAATTGATATTAGATTAATAGCTTGGCAATCGTAAATAATAGAAATTGGCACTTTTCTATCTTCAATCTTGTTATAAAACCCTTTTCGTAACCGTTTGTTTACATGTGCAGAATGACAGACTTTGGCTATGTGTCCTATTTTACCACAACAATTACAGTTGAAATTGCGAGCAAAACAGTTAGTTCTAAGATGCGTGTATTCACATCATCCTTGACACATCGGCCATTTTCTTATCGGATTTCGTTGTTGAGGATAGTTCGGATGTCCAGCTGGTGTCAATTTGTACTCTGAGAGTCGCAGATGCCTGTTACGTTGGGGCATGTGACTTATGACGTTGGGAGTGAATTTTCCTAGATACCCTATAGGGTTCGCTCTTTGGGGCTCAAAGTTTGTTTCATTTCTCACTTGGGTTTTACAGTAAATGGATTGCAGACTGTGCATTGACGGCGTCATTAATTGAACTCTGAAGAGCGTCTATTTTCTCTGTTATTATTTTTGTGTTATTTCGTTGAGTGCTTTTTGTCGGCTGGACCGCGTTTTCTGCAGTGCGCGCGTGGTGCATAAGAGAATCAAAGTCTGTGGGCTCCCTCTGCAATACAAATGGACGGATTTCGGGAAGTGAACCATTCATTACCACTGTAAAGACCGTTCTGTCATGTAAACGCGCACGTTTGGCGTCGAGACGCATCGCCTCAATGTAATCCTGTACTGGTTCTTCTGGCAGCTGATGAAGTCTGAAAAATTCCCAGGCTTTCTCCCAAGTTTCTCCGGATTTCAGTTCATATCGCTGTCGGAACTCGCAGACTAGCGATTCCCAGTTCGTCTGTATTTCCACTGGTAAACACTGGTAACACTGTTTGATTCAGTAACAGAGGAAATAAGGCGGTGATTTGTTCATCTTCTAATTTTCTATGCTGCGTATAGTTTTCAAAGTGTTTTAATCACCTTTCTACATCTTCGTTTTCGTTACCAGTAAACTTTTCTGGCGCTAAAGATAAATCTGATAACATCTTCGGCTTTTTTCAGTTATTAATTGTTGCTAGGGTAATGTTTAGGCGATTTTCAATGCCCAGCATACTCAGTTTTCTCTGCACTGGGGCACTGACGGTGTTTGCCCTTGGGTGGATGGTGTGAACCCATCGGTGTCTTCGCTCCTGCTGCCGTCATCACCATAAATGTATTGCCGTTCTTCTTGCCTCGGTAGAGCGGGGATCGATTTTTCCTCCACCACTTGTTATAGTGAGGAATAAATGACAACAAATTGGAGCTTTCGAACGTTTATTCACCGACTTTCGCTTAATACAACTTCACAAATATTTATACTCAATTTCTCCGTACTGATCACGCATTTACTTGTTTTCTTTTCCATTGTCTTTGCGTGATTACAAAATATTTTCCATTCGCACGTTGCAAGTCGCCATGCAACATTTCCTTATTAGGTAATCCCTAAGAGACTTGTTTTCAATTAAAGATATCTAAAATATTATTTTGATTACTCATGCTTGGACCTTATTAAAAACTCAGTTATCATGTGATAAATAGATGATCAAAATTAAAATATGTTATGAAATTAGCCAATCACATTAACTGTTACTGACTTTGACCTTTTCCATCTTTTTCTGACACTAAAACATGTTTACACTTGTTGACTCTTGGTGAAACTTAACTTACACTCAATATCTCCCTATCCTTTTACTCGTTTGATTCCGTTTTAATTGTTATCTGCAATTAGTGAAAGTGTAAGTAATTTGCTTTACAACATCTGTTCTGTAAAATAAAGCATTGGGGATACTTATGAGACTTCCTAGCTTTCTTATGATTCTGTAGGTAAAACATCCAGACTATGAAAAAGGGCAGTTAAAATCTGGTGCTGTTGGAAATAAAAGCTCCCTGTGCAATGAGAAATTTATACGGTCAAATAAATGATTTTTTACCATGCATTACCTGTAAAATAATTATTATTAATAATAAAAATAATTACATTAGTTTAAGCTTGTCAAAGAGTTCTCATTTTGCATTTAAAGTTTTTTTTTTTATTAATTCAATTTTTTATGGTACGTTAAACATTCAGGTTGATAAGGAATTGATAACATTTGAAGTGTACCAGAGTGACTTATCTATTTTTATCACAATTTTTTAATTTTTATTTAAATAAAGGCTCCTGCACACACTCACACATACCCTATTTATATACAAGCAAAGATATACAGATTTATATACATATATAATTAGAAGTAAACTAATAATTAATAAAAAGTAAAAAAGGCNTTTTTTTTTTTTTATTGACACAATACTTCACAAATACAGCATATATGTAGTACAAAAAAGAAAACTACAGTCACTCCCACTCTCACACTTAAGAGAAAATATACTATGTTATATTAATTAAATTATTTATGGTACGTTAAACATTCAGATTGATAAGGAATTGATAACATTTGAAGTGTACCAGAGTGACTTATCTATTTTTATCACAATTTTTTAATTTTATTTAAATAAAGGCTCCTGCACACAGTCACACATACCCAAACTCACACACACTAGCACGTACACCCTATTTATATACAAACAAAGATGTACAGATTTATATACATGTATAATTAGAAGTAAACTAATAGTTAATAAAAAGTAAAAAAGACAAACTGAAACAATAACTATATGTTTTGATTTGCTATACTCATTAAAGTAGATTTAAGTTCTGGTTTAAGTAGCAATCTAGAATTTAATTTTGTACTTTTAAAAATAAAAAATTTAGAATGAAGAATTACAAAGTTTTTAACTTTATCGCTACTTCCAAAAATGAGATCAGATGGCAGTATTTTGAAAACATTTCCTGTAATTTGACTTAACCATAGTTCAACCTCTGTCCAGAAGAGCTTCACTAATTCACAGTCCATAAATAGATGCTTTATCGTTTCAGCCTGTATGTTGCACAAACTACAAAGAGGATTCTCGATCATATGGTATTTAAACAGCAACTCTTTGGTACCCAAAATTCTGTGGATTATTCTGAAATTAAACCATTTCAATCTTATTTCTTTAACTTTAACCAGGGCATTGTTATACGTTAGTTGCCAGTCTATTTTGATACCTAACTCTTGTTCCCATTTTTCTTCACATTTTGGTCTCTGACCGAGACTTTTTATGCAAATGTCATATATGCTTCTACATCCTTTTTTATCATTACATAATGTTTTAACTGGGTTAGAGATCTGCGGTAATGGCAACATAACGTTAGCATTCAGAAGTCTAAGCACAGGGTAGGCACTAAAGGTTGCTTGCTTTAATCCATAATACAGAGTAAAAGGAATCTGAATTTCAAACTCTTCTACAAAATAGTCAAATGATAGGAATTTCCCTTCGCTGTTAAATAAATCTTGGATAATATGGAAACCTTTGTCATACAAATTCTTATAAAAAATTCTTCTGCCGTCTGATAATAAAGCAGGATTATACCAGATTGGAGTTCTGAGAATGACATCGAGACTATTACTTGCCATTTTTTCTGAATATTCTGAAAAGTATATTAAGATTTCTCTCCAAAAAGAATTGCGAATTTTAGATATTTCCTTTGCATAAGTTGGTCCAAACTGAGTCAATCTCTGAACATCCGATCCAGTGGCTTCAGCAAAAAGTTTATTTGTTATTTTATCAGAGGTTATCAATCTGCGAATCCAGGAAATTTTTAGTGCCCTCACAAAGGATTCTATATGTACTGTATCATACGGCAACCTCCCTGTTTATAGTCCTGAATAAGTGTTTTATGGGCAACTTTTTCTGTTTTACCATGCCAAATAAATTTGAATAGCATATTTTGTAAATTTTGCAGCCACTCTTTGGTAGGGCTGGGAAGAGAAAGCAATAGATGTGTTATTTTTGAAATAATTAAAGACTTCACTACAGTAATCTTACCTAAAGTAGTAATATTTCTTTTTCCCCACTGATACATTTCTAATTGTACCACCAGCGTTAGCGCTGGCGGTACACATGGTTTCGGTCCCGTCCAGATCGTTCTGCCGGCTCCGCCTGATGGCTACCGTTACCGCTTCTCCTCCTAGACGGTAAGGGCCCCCGTATCCATCTCTTGGATTTAGGTCACCTATAATCTCAACTCGTTCCACGTAAAATTTGGGCTTTGTCCGTATTGGGGTCTGGGTGTGCCACTCATTGCAATGCACCCTTGTCCAAAAATGGCAAAATTAAATGCTAATTATCTACCCTTCGGAAGGGGTTATGGGAAAAATTTCTACAGATGGCTTTCCAAAAGTCATATGTGTAGATTTCAAATATGCCCTTGGATTTGACCTTTGACCTTAACTTCAAGGTCAAACGGGCCAAAATTTTCAAAAAAATAAAATTTTTTACGAAAAAAAATTTTTTTGCCATGTTATTCAGACACCACACAGACTTAACCAATAATATTATTGGAAAGTGTTACCCTCAGGTCATCTTTCATCTCCGTGAATTTGGGGTCAATCGCTGCATTTTCATGGAAGTAGCGGCCATAAGATGCGGAAACTGAAAACTGTCTCTAATTCGGGAACCGTTAATGCTAGAGACCCATTCTTTTTTGCATTTTGTAGAGCATGTAAAGCCCAACACTGGGGGTGGTCTCCGTTTTTTTGTATTCCAAACGGTTTTCGAGTTACGCTTTAAAAAAGTACATATTGGTGGTGAAAGCAAAATGTGCAGTACGGTATAGTCAGGTGGCTCAGTCCAAATTTTATCCAGAATTGTGCAATAGATGATAAAAGCATGAAACTTTCCACGATGAATGACCATTGGGTGTTCATCTGTTTTGGATCGGGGGGTTGACAAACACCCAATGGTCATTCATCGTGGAAAATTTCAAGCTTTTATCATCTTTTGCACAATTCTGGATAAAATTTGGACTGAGCCGCCTGACTACTTTTCACCATGAACTAAACTTTGTATATACTGCTTCCCTTTCATCTCCAAAACTGGCAGAGATAGGTCCATAGTTACTATTGAAGTTGAATGGGAAGTCATATACTGGCAATC
>NW_019775394.1:407524-433851 GCF_001039355.2 Lingula anatina | reverse complement strand
TTTAAGAAAAACCATGTCACTTACTGTTCTCAAACTTACAGGAAAGAAACATGGGACTGAAATACAGCTTCAGTAGGCAATGCAGTCTGTTTGGTAATTCTTACTGCCAGTTAAACAGTTTTTTTTTTTGTGAAAATTTAATTTTGTACATATTGGCATTTTCAAGGTGTGACTTTGAAGTTCTACGGGCTTGAAGACCCATGCTAGTCACATTTGCTGAAAAGCCATGATACGTATATATTTTTTTATTAAAAATTGACGGTCATAATGCTATTAACCATTATGTAATATTGCATCAGAATAGAAGAAAACACAATTTTGGGTGTTGCCAACATGATGACCATTATGGGAAAACCATGTTACTTATGATTGCCAAACTTTCAAAAAAGAAATACAGGACTAAAATGCAGCCTGAGTTGGAAAAGCAGTCTAATTGGCTTCTTTTTCTGGAAGTTATACGTTTTCATAGTGTGAACTTGAACTCCCATGGGCCTGAAGCCTTATGCTTGTTACACATTTTACTTACATTAGTATTACCTGTTGAGCATAATTAAAATTTGATTTTGAATTTGCAGTTTAACATAAAGTACTTTTGCATCAGAATTGACAGTAGCCTATTTTGTGCATAGTTATTTCCTGATTTTTGTCTGTACATTTGACAGCTTTGCTGCCTTGTTTTCATAAAATCCCAAGATATGCTATCAAATGCTTTAAGGAAATCTACTGAGAGTATCATTCCTGGGATTTTTTTATCTTTTGTAATTTGCAAAACATCATAAACAATTCTAGTATTCTCACCAATGAACCGTCCTTTCAAAAATCCCATTTGATTTTCATGTATAAGCAAATGTAAAACTTTTTTTAATCTATTCGAAATACAAGCAGAGAGGATTTTATATGAGATGTTTAAGAGAGATATCGGCCTCCAATTTTCTAAGAATTCCCGTGGTTTATCCCCTTTGGGTAAAATTGAAATAACCCCTTGTTTCTGGGTAATGGACAAGTGACCTTTAGCAAACCCATTATTATATGATCTCACAAGAAAAGTTCCTATATCATTCCAGAAAAATTAAAAAAATTCGACAGAAAAACCGTCGGGGCCGGGTGATTTATTGTTCTTCATACTTTTTAAGGCTATTAATGCTTCCTGCTAAGTAATTGTTCCCTCTAATTGCCTAGCCGTATTGTCATCTAATATGTTTATTTTGTCTTTATCGATTATATTGTTCCAATCAAAAATTTCAGAATGGTTATCTTGTTTCGAGTAAAGATGGTTATAGAAATCTCTTATTTCTTTCAAAATTTCTGCTTGATTGGTAATAATACAGCCTGTCCCCCTTATAATTTTCTTTACAGTTTTATTTACAAAATTTCTTTTTTCCAGGGATAAAAAATATTTAGTTGTTTTTTCCCCTTCCTCTGACCATTTTACTTTGGTTCTTATATAGACCCCTCTAATATGTTCATGTCTCATTTCTTCTTCCTCTAGTTTCAGAGTCTGGTTTTCTAAATTCGATGTGGGGTTATCTGTATACATGGAATATAATTTCTTAATTTTTTTCAGCCAGGGTCTTCATTCTTATATTTTCTCCTTTTTCTTTGCTGAACTGTAAGCAATTGTATAGCCTCTAACCTGTAATAATATCTGTTCAAAAAATGCTTGCTCATCCACAAGAAGTCCAGATCATTGTCACTAATTTTACATAACTCTGCTTTGTTATATGGACTGGCACAATATTGATATTTAAGATCCTCTATTATTTTCTTTACTCCTCTCATATACTCAAAATCTTTTAGAAGGCTGTTGTTCATTTTCCAGAAACCTCTCCCTTTTTTCTGCTCAGAGAGAGTGAGTTTCAGGTGTATCATTGCGTGGTCTGTTCGGTATCCATAAGTTGTCTCCTTAAGCTCAAATTTTACCAAGAGCATACCTTTCTCTCAAAAAGGGCAGTTTGTTTGACCCAATAACCCTAGTTAAGTCACTTAAAAAATGTTACCTGTCCATTTCCTGTATGTTCTGACTGGCCATTGGTCAGACCGGCTGCATTTTGATCAGAGTCAGGAATGCTTTGACCTGTAGCTGGTTTTTGTGCCAAGTGCAGCTGATATAGACCATTTTGCTGGTCAGCCATCTGAAATCTGTAAGAGGCAGCAACATTATCATTTTCTTTTATAACCTCCAACAAGTAGGTTGTTTTTGTTACCATTTTTTTTGTCTGTGGCAACATTGGCGAGTGTAACACAGAAGGTAATGGATAGACTTTGATGAAATTTTTGAGGATAGGTCACAAATGGACCTAGAAAGAAAGCATTATATTGATGATCCATCAATTATTTAACGGTTAATTATTTGCTAGTTAACCATTTGTTAAGCTTCAAAAGGTTAGTTATTAATTAATTGTTAATTATAACTTATAAATTAATTGGAGTAGGTTTGCATTCTGAGTGCTCTTGTTAATATTGTGGCAATAATTTGATTTTCTGCAACTATATATATATACCCAACTTGTCAATGAAATATGTTTGTGTAACATACCCCAGTATGTACATGATAGTTTCATTCTTGTACAATATTTTGAGCAGGTTGATAGCTTATTCCTACTTAAGCAGTAATACTCACTTTTGCAGTCTGTCCCCTTCATTTCTGGTCTGTGCTTTATTCTGATCTTCCAGTATATCAAAATACAAGACCTTTTGAAATAAAAATGATTTAAGATTTAATAAGGAGATTGATGATGGTGTGTGAAGATATAAAATACTGGAATGTGTATTTAGGTAATGTATGTACGTGTGACTGTTCAATTTCTGTTTTGCAGTAGCGAGTTAATTGAAGATGTTCATGAACACCATGACGGAAAGCCATGATGACAGATATTATTCAAAATTAAAAACTGTAGTCTGATTGGATTATTTTTTCTTGAGGTTAACTGATGTTTTACTGTGTATTAATGTATTAATTTAAATATAAATGATAGGTTAATTTATGTTTGGGATAAAACATTTCATGCTGTTATTTACTTATATTACATACCTGATCAGGCTGAGCTGCAGCTTCAACAGTTTCTTCCCTTTGAGTCTCTTTATTTTCACCGGCGCTTGAACTTAAGCAAAAATGAGAAAAAAGAGGATGTATTAAAGAATAGGGCAGATTTGTTGACAGGTAGTTGTTTGAAATTATCCACTCTTGTCTGGATTAATTGAAATGTACTTTAAGCTAATATTTATGATAATTTTGTACTGGGAGAGTGTATATATGAATGCTGACAGTTCTTTCTGACTTTTTCAGTATAGTGCATATGATACTCACCTTTGCACTCTCTCCTCTTCATTTCTGGCCTGGCCTACATTCAACTGGATATCAACATAAGAGGGCTATTGAAATAAAAAGGTAAATTTAAATTTAGCTTCAATGAAGCTCACATAAATGTGTGAAGATGTTCTATGTGGGATTGTTTATTTTGGTTATACTTGTATCGATATTTGTTTATCATTGCAGTTATTCACTTGGAAACCTTTAATATTTTATATTTATTATGATTGTAACAGTAATAAAAGGTATGATTATCATAGTAGATAAATCAAATGGTGACGTTTGTTGGATTTAGTTGCAATAATTTGAAGTTAACTCTAGATATATATCTTCTTAAAAGTTCTCAGTAACCTCACTAAACTAATTATATTCCATTCAAGTGGATGGAAAAATTAAAGGACTTGACTATAGGCATACAGATGTTCTTAATGCTTTGAGTGTTTCTACCATATATGCAATAATGTGACAGGGGAATTTATTTAACAAGCTACATTGCCAACTGTCTTTGTGAAAAAATAAGGTCATTGTTTTAGATGGTTAAAAAGAAAAAAAAAAATCCCTGAAACTTCCAACTATATTCTCGTGAAGATTATGAATACCTTAATTACAAGAATGAATGGGCTCATAAAATAAATATCAATTGATTGCTCTTCGAGAGAAGTTTTGGCACAAAAATCAATGCAATGTTTTTTTTCATTTTTTTTTCTACATGTACAAGTGGTATTCATCTTATAAATTCTGATTGGTTCAAAGCATTATAATGACTTGCTCTAAGGGTGCATTCAGAACAATTTGATCCATGTACAAACGTAAGCAGATCTTATATGTCCAAACTTCTTTAAAAAAACAATAATAACATCCCCTAATAGACAATGAGAAGATTCCCTGGGATAGTGAACCCGTTAATTGGTCAGCTATATTTGATCTGCTGATTTGTTAGTCCATAACATTTTTTAGGCGGGTTTATCTGATGACTTTTTTTGAACCAATTGACAAAAGGCATGTTTTTGGTATGTCTTATATCTGCACATTTCAGTAAGACCAGGCCCGTAGTCATGTAACTATACTGAAAGGAGTGGGGGTTCATTTTCTGAAAAAGTAGACCATTTACCATGAAGTTCATAAACACCATGACAGAAAGCCATGATGATACAACAGTGATTGCGAAAGCCGTCGGACCACGGCCATATGCCAGCAAAAATTCTGGGGCTGGAAAACCCTTTTAACTCATCGGCCCACATGTCCGACGGACTAAAGTCGGTTTCCTTAACAGACACCTCGCCTCATATTTAAATATATCGTAAAGCTCTAAGTACGCACTGTGCGCAAGTAAAACTTTAACCTGCACCCGATGGCACGTACAAATAGCAAACACTATTTTTTGTAATAATTTAAAGGTCTACGTACATTATGATGTTGCTCGAAGTGTGCGTAGCGATGGTGTGAGGGCTGACATGTGACCCGTTTCACAAAAAATGTATCGAAACTGAAACAACTACAGGTCAATGAAAAACGTACTGCTCAAGACTCTGAAAACAGGCCGCTCAAACTGCTTACGATTGGCCACGCGCGGACCTATGAGAACACCTAACTACACGTGCTGGATAAACAAGTATGGCTTCCGTCGGACTGCATGTTGAATAATCGATAAGTGAAAAGGAGAAATATTCATTTGCTTTTTAGATGGGTGCTCTTAACTAATTTTAACGGATATTTTAAGTAATATTGCACCTTTAGCGGTGCTATAGCCTATGTCAAAATGAGGGACAACATCATTTTCAATGCGGAAAATCTGCAGTGGCACAGTCAGGATGCAAAACTGTCCATTATATTCATCTAAACGAACTAGCTTAGATATTGAATAAAAATTCTTTTCAGACTCTGGCCCGTAGCCAGGAATGGTTCAGGGTTTTCGGACAACCGCCTCTTATGCTGACAAAAGGTTCACTCTTGGTAAAATTTAATCTAGGTACATGGCGTTTTTATGGAAAAAGACCCTCCCCCCTTTTAAAATTGCTGGCTACGGCCCTGAGATATGAGAGCAATAGCTTTATTTAACAATAAAAATGGGATTTGTCTACCTTTTCCATATAGTGCAATTATTTGGCATAGTATGATTATCAATTCTGAAGATTTTTCCATTAAGTACAATTTTTCGGACAGTATGTTTATTTTGGAAGATTTTTCCACACACTACAATTATTTAGGACTTCAGATTAGTAGCATCAAGCCTTTTTTCATTGTTTTTAATCATATGAAAAATATTGAAATACAATGGATTTTCTTTAAATAATTCACGGCACACATTTTAAAAAAATGGCCCACTCTTTTTGACCAAGTGGACCAAAATGGCCCGACCAGATTTTGACCCAGGACAATCCCTGCTAACAGACAAGCATTTTTCCAAGAGTGGAAACCTAAAAAAAGTTAGAAAAGTTGGAAGCTCCACTTCACTATGACTTATGTTTTAATTTTAGTCAAAAATTGGAATAAAATTTACAAAGGATACATGATTTTGTGTTAAAAGATTAGAAATTAAGATAAGCAACCCAGACGTAAAAAGGATAAAACTTAAATGCCAGAAAGCAACCAAAATGAAAGACGTTTAAATTTAAACCTTTAAATATCCTATTACATCTGGCCTGAAAATTAAAAAGGAGCAATTTAAAATGGCAGACAATAATATTCATCAAAAATGAAGTGAAAATATACAGCTTGATTATTTTGTTGTGGTCCGGTAAAAAAAGGTGTGGGCTGACAAAATATAAGTTGCTTCAGCCCACATGTCTGGTAAGTGTTCAGTCTCTTTCGCAATCACTGTACAAGTTGACAGACATTATTCAAAATTAAAAACTGTAGTCTGATACTAATCTGATGATTAGGGGCAATTGACCTGGATTTTCATTCCAGGTGAAATGACCCTAGTCATTTACTCCCTGATGATGGTGACTGACAGTCACAGAAATATTGGAGGTAATACCCACATATTTTACAAGCTCTTGATAAAAAGAAAAACAGTAATTTGAATTTATACATACAGAGCTAATGAAACTGTTCTCTCATGTAGTCTGATAGGATTATTTTTTCTTGAGGTTAACTGATGTTTTACTGTGTATTAATGTATTAATTTAAAAATAAATGATAGGTTAATTTATGTTTGGGATAAAACATTTCATGCTGTTATTTACTAATATTACATACGTGATCAGGCTGAGCTGCAGCTTCAACAGTTTCTTCCCTTTGAGTCTCTTTATTTTCACTGGCACTTGTACTTAAGCAAAAATGAGAAAAAAGAGGATGTATTAAAGAATAGGGCAGATTTGTTGACAGGTAGTTGTTTAAAATTATCCACTCATAACTGGATTAATTGAAATGTACTTTAAGCTAATATTTATGATCATTTTGTACTGGGAGAGTGTATATATGAATGCTGACAGTTCTTCCTGACTTTTTCAGTATAGTACATATGATACTCACCTTTGCACGCTCTCCTCTTCATTTCTGGCCTGGCCTACATTCAACTGGATATCAACATAAGAGGGCTATTGAAATAAAAAGGTAAATTTTAGCTTCAATGAAGCTCACATAAATGTGTGAAGATGTTCTGTGTGGGATTGTTTATTTTGGTTATACTTGTATCGATATTTGTTTATCATTGCAGTTATTCACTTGGAAACCTTTTATTTTATATTTATTATGATTGTGACAGTAATAGGAGGTATGGTTATCATAGTAGATAAATCGAATGGTGACGTTTGTTGGGTTTAGTTGCAATAATTTGAAGTTAACTCTAGATATATATCTTCTTAAAAGTTCTCAGTAACCTCACTAAACTAATTATATTCCATTCAAGTGGATGGAAAAATTAAAGGACTTGACTATAGGCATACAGATGTTCTTAATGCTTTGAGTGTTTCTACCATATATGCAATAACGTGACAGGGGAATTTATTTAACAAGCTACATTGCCAACTGTCTTTGTGAAAAAATAAGGTCATTGTTTTAGATGGTTAAAAAGAAAAAAAAAAAATCCCTGAAACTTCAATTATATTCTCCTGAAGATTATGAATACCTTAATTACAAGAATGAATGAGTTCATAAAATAAATATCAATTGATTGCTCTTCGAGAGAAGTTTTGGCACAAAAATCAATGCAATGTTTTTTTTCATTTTTTTTTCTACATGTACAAGTGGTATTCATCTTATAAATTCTGATTGGTTCAAAGCATTATAATGACTTGCTCTAAGGGTGCATTCAGAACAATTTGATCCATGGACAAACGTAAGCAGATCTTATATGTCCAAACTTCTTTAAAAAAACATTAATAACATCCCCTAATAGACAATGAACCCTGGGATAGTGAACCCGTTAATTGGTTAGATATATTTGATCTGCGGATTTGTTAGTCCATAACATTTTTTAGGCGGGTTTATCTGATGACTTTTTTTGAACCAATTGACAAAAGGCATGTTTTTGGTATGTCTTATATCTGCACATTTCAGTAAGACCAGGCCCGTAGTCATGTAACTATACTGAAAGGAGTGGGGGTTCATTTTCTGAAAAAGTAGACCATTTACCATGAAGTTCATAAACACCATGACGGAAAGCCATGATGATACAAGTTGACAGACATTATTCAAAATTAAACTGATGTTTTACTGTGTATTAATGTATTAATTTAAAAATAAATGATAGGTTAATTTATGTTTGGGATAAAACATTTCATGCTGTTATTTACTAGTATTACATACGTGATCAGGCTGAGCTGCAGCTTCAACAGTTTCTTCCCTTTGAGTCTCTTTATTTTCACTGGCACTTGTACTTAACCAAAAATGAGAAAAAAAGAGGATGTATTAAAGAATAGGGCAGATTTGTTGACAGGTAGTTGTTTAAAATTATCCACTCATGTCTGGATTAATTGAAATGTACTTTAAGCTAATTATATATTTATGATCATTTTGTACTGGGAGAGTGTATATATGAATGCTGACAGTTCTTTCTGACTTTTTCAGTATAGTACATATGATACTCACCTTTGCACTCTGTTCCCTTCATTTCTGGCCTGGCCTACATTCAACTGGATATCTACATAAGAGGGCTATTGAAATAAAAAGGTGAATTTTAGCTTCAATGAAGCTCACATAAATGTGTGAAGATGTTCTGAGTGGGATTGTTTATATTGGTTATACTTGTATCGATATTTGTTTATCATTGCAGTTATTCACTTGGAAACCTTTTATTTTATATTTATTATGATTGTGACAGTAATAGGAGGTATGATTATCATAGTAGAAAAATCAAATGGTGACATTTGTTGGGTTTAGTTGCAATAATTTGAAGTTAACTCTAGATACATCTTCTTTAAAGTTCTCAGTGATCTCACAGAAGGAACTACTGCATATTCCATTCAAGTGGATGGTAAAATCAAAAGACTTGACTGTAGGCATACAGATGTTTTTAATATTTAGAGTGTTTAAATTTCTACCATATATGCAATAACATGACAGGGGACTATTTTACAAGTTACTGTACATTGCCAACTTTCTTCGTGAAAAAATAAGGTTATATAGAAAAAAGAAATAAAATCCTGAAATTTCAACCATTTTCTCATGAAGATCATGAATACCTTATAAGTCAAATGAATGGGCTCAGAAAAAAATATAAATTGATGGGTCTTTGACATCAGTTTTGGGGTAAAAAAGCAATTAATGCAACTTTTTGTCATTTTGATTTATCATCATTTCTGTGCTACAAGTGGTATTTATCGTATAAATTCTGATTGGTTCAACTTGCTCAAAGGGTGCATTCAGAACAAGTTGATCCACAGATTAACAGGCCAGTGGATCTTAAATGGTCAACCCACCTAAAAGCTTAATAACATCCTCCAATAGACAATGACAAAATTTCCTCTGTAACCTTTTAAGTGGGTCGGCCATATTTGATCTGCATATTAGCTAGTCTTATATATATATATATATGGTCTTTTTCTTAAAATTTAGTATAAGGGTTCTTTTGAGAACTTTTTTTTTGTTAGTTTTTTTTTAACCCATTGACCAAAGGTGCATGTTTTTGGGATGTTCTATTACTGCACATTTCAGTAAGACTTATATAGGCATTTAGCCAATTATTTTAAAGGGGGTAAGGGTTATTTTTCTGAAAAAGTGAACCATTTGCTATGAAACCTTTTGTGTACTTATTCAAATTTAGCAAAAGCAGCAGACATTTTAAAAAGGGCAGCTGTTTTTTTACACTCCCTCCCAAATGTTACCTGTCCATTCCCGGTTTGTTCTGACAGCCCAATGGCCAGACCGGCTCCATTTTGATCAGAGTCAGGAATGTTTTGACCTGCAGCTGGTTTTTGTTCCGCGTGCAGCTGATATAGACCATTTTGTTGGTCAGCCCTCTGAAATCTGTAAGAGGCGGCAACATTATCATTTTTTATTACCTCCAACAAGGAAGTTAGGTTTTTGTTACTATTTTTTTTTGTCTAATTGATAAAATTTGATGAGATTGATTTTCCAGGATAGGTGACAAATAGACCAAGAAAGAAATGATGATGGTAATTGTCTATCAATTTATGATTTATTATCAGCTTATTAATCATTTGTTAAATAATGAAAGGTTATTTATTAATATTGTGGCAATAATTTGATTTTCTGCAACTATACTCAACTTGCCTATGAACAGTTGGTTTATTGAACATATTTTACCAAGCCCACTGCTATGCCTAAAGGGAAATGTTTGTGTAGCATACACCAGTATTCATATAATTATAATAGTTTCATTCTTGTACAATATATACATTAGTATAGCAGGTTGACATTCCCACTTATATATATATATATATATATATATATACATATAAGCAGTGATACTCACTTTTGCACTCTGTCCCCTTCATTTTTGGTCTGTGCTCCATTCTGATGTAAATTTAAACACGAAGCCTTTTGAAATAAAAAGGATTATAGGTTTAATAAATTTGTTCACATTGGTGCATGCGTGAAGATGTATTTAGGCAACGCATGTATCTGGATCTGTTTGAATTCTGTTTTGCAGTTACTTACTGAAGTTTGTGAACACCATAGTGGAAAGTCGTGTAACAAACTGACAGAAATTACTCTGATTGAAACCAGCCTGATTTGAACAATTTTCTTTAAGTTAATTATGTTTCCTGTTAATGAATATATTAGTGATGGGTGAATTAATATTTTGAAGGTAAAACTTATCATCCTTATTTACTTAACATACCTGAGTTAAAGCTTCATCATGTTCTTCACTTTGAGGCTCTCTATTTTTGCCATTACTTAAGCTAAAATGAGAAAAATGGGATATATTATATAGTAGGACAGATTTGATGACAGGTATAATTAATCCACTCATGTCTGGATAAACTGAAATGTAAACTAATACTAATGATTAGTTTGTACTGGGAGAAATTGGAGAATGTATAAATGAATGCTGACAGTTCTTCCTGACTTTTACAGTATAGTACATATATATGATACTCACCTTTGCACTCTGTCCCTTTCATTTCTGGCCTGGGCTCCATTCTGCTGTAAATCTACATAGGAAGGCTATGGAAATAAAGGGTAATTTTAGCTTTAATGAGGCTCACATTTTAATTAAAATGTGTGAAGAAGTTTTGTGTGGGGTTGTGTATTTGGAAATACCTGCATGTAACATGTGTGTCTGTCATTTGTTAAAATACCATTGCAGTAATTCATTACAAAGTTTGGAATTAAATATACCATACATGTAGTTCATACACAAATACTTTTAGTTCATACACAATCTGAAAGTATGTGCATGGAAGTTTTTGGTAGGGAGTAGCTGCAATAATTTGACGTTACCTCGAGACACATCTTTATGTTCTCAATGACAATGATCTCTCACAATGAACCATATTCCAGTCAAGTGGATGTAAAAAAGGACTTGACTATAGAGATACAGATGTATATGTATGTTTTGATAGTGACTACCATATACATGTACATGTTTATGCAATAAGGCGACAGCTAGGGAACTTTACAAGTTGTATTGATAAACCTCTTTGTGACTTATTGATTTAAATGGTTACATGTCCCCTCCCCTCGCAAGAAAAAAAAAAATTACCAGAAGCTTTATTCCATTTTTTTTCAAAAATATCAAAGGGACTATATAACCCATGATGCCTTCTTAATTTTTGGGGCAAGAGAGGGTCTTGTGAGGACTTATTTTGTAGTATTTTTAAAAAATATAAGAGCCCTTTGCTACAAAGGCCAATTTTGCTTAAGATAATGCCTCCATACATACATGTAGCATGTCTTTGGTATATTTTATTTCTGCATCTTTCACTGAGACTCGCTTAAGGTCATCTAAACAATCTTTACCTGTCCATTCCCAGTGTCTGTCCTATTTTGTTTTGATTGGCTATTGTTCAAACTGGCTTCACATTGCCCAGAGCCAGGAACTTGAGACTTGAGTGCCAAGCCCAGATGATCTTGTCCAACTTGTTGGTCAGTCATCTAAACTCTGCAAGATACAATGAAAATGTGAAAATTTTCTTTCTCTACAAAAGGTTATTCAGACATCAGAAATTTATAGCATTGATGGATTAATTTTTTTTTTTTTTTGTTGAACTATTGTTTAACAAGCTTACCTTACCATTAAAACATTATTGTTCAAGTTGTGTCACACAGTTATTAAGGTGAAAAATTGGAGTCACGTAATATTATCACATTTTAAATGTTAATTAGACGGCAGTCAGATATAAAGCTGGGTCGATCCAACTCTGAGGGGATCATTCTCACGTAATACTAAAGCTAGTTCAACCCACCAGGTGGATTTAGGCCGTCTTCTGGGTCTTCCGGAAGACAGTCAGATTTTCAAGTTTACATTGACAGGTATCTAATTTTTTCTGTCGGAAGACCGTCAAAAATGGAGGATAGATCAACAAAGATAATTTGGAAGACTTTCAGAAAATATCTCTGGATCCGCCCCTGCAACCCATGTAAATAGCAGAATTGTCTGACATTTCTCCCTGAGAAGCTAGGTGGTAATTATAGCTTTCTTGTGCACTAGCTCAGCTTAATTCCAGACTGGTTGCCCTCCCACGCCCCATCTTCTTGTTCAGTTATGATCTGTGGGCCCAAATGTAAATAGATTCCTTAACCCCTTAGTTAAACCTATGGGGTCATATGGTCCAAGATTTCTATGTCAGGCCTACCCAACTACCAGACTCGGCACCTAATTATCCTGAATTCACCAGTAGATTGGACCACACTACCCATTTTCAAGGTGTGTGTCAGTACGCACTTCGAAGTATCAGACGCGACAGCCCTCTTGCCTATAGTACCCGATGTCATAGCAATGGTTCTGAGCAGTATTGGAAAGTAGTGCAACTCATCTCAAAATTTGTTCCTGGGTATGATACTGTGAAATGTGTACTGATGCACACCCGTATATCAGGCTTATCCAACAATCAGATGTGGCACAGAAGTATCCAGAATTCACTGTAGATCGGAACATGCTACCGATTTTCAAGGTGTGTATCGATCAGTACGTACTTCGAAGTATCAGACACAGCATCCTCTCGCCTGGTACACGTGCCACAACTGATACTTTGAAGCAGGTACTGATACATTGTATATTGTTCCAATTGATGGGATGGTGCCTGGATATTGATGTGCCCTGAGACTTCAAATGTTTTGGCACAACAGGGACTTTGGTGTTCATGCACATTCAATCAACCCTTCAACAACCTCTCATTCTCAGGGTCAGATAGAGTTTGTCTTCTGGGTCTTCCTGAAGAAGGTCAGAATTTTTCAAGTTAACATTAACGGGCATCCAATTTTTTTTGTCAGAAGATGGAGGATGGATCAACAAAGGTAATTTGGAAGACTGTCAGAAAATATTTCTGGATTCGCCCCTGCATTCTCCTGAATATATATTTGGTGGCAACCTCTTATATCTGGGACACTGCTAAAGTGTACCCTCTACCAGGGTGGCAGATTATATAGGGAAAAATGGGAAAATCCATCCTGTTACTTTTGGCCAGATTGAAGCAATTAATAAAATCTGCCCGCACGCAGATAGCATTGTACCCACTCTGGAGGGAGCTACTGAGGAGATTTCTCAGTTAAAGTCAATATGTACTAGCAAGCTATTCAGAAGGCGCTTTTTTTTTGTCACTAAAAGGGAAGTGATTTAAATCAGAGCAATAAACTGTCTTAATTGATGTCAAAGGGACTTAGCCTGGGTCTGTTAGGGAGCATTCACATTGAGAAGAGTCGAGGTCTAGTAAGGCCGCAACGTAAATATCATGGACCTACATGAAAGGAAGACCGCTTATCTTTTAATGGTCATTCTGCCTCTCACACGCTCCCACACATTGTCCCTCGACCAGTTGAATTGAGCCGAGATTTAATTACTGTGCTTCTGCAGGGACAATGCATGGTGAGGATTAACAGGATTAGTGGTCTTCCTTTCATTTAGGTCCCCCATATTTAGGTCATGGCCTTACTACATGTAGACCTTGGCTCTTCTCGATATGAATGCTCCCTTAAATGGCAGTGCCTGAGCAGTTATGCAAACAATTACCAGCCATGTAATCAACCTAAAGATATCATTACTGGGTCAGAGATAGTAAAATGACCGTCTATTTATCTAAAGATATATTCCTGTGAAAAGTCAATCTTTGGCTCTAGTAGAGGGTAGCAAAAGTGAGGGGTTCTTAGTAGGCTGCTCACTATACACAGTCTCTCAGTCAAGTGTAGGGATGAAAGCTATCACAGAGGGTAGGGAATACCCCCCTTAATCACCAATCGCAAAGAATTAAAACAGATCACCAATCATGTATATATATTTTCAGGTCAATCACCAAAAATTCAGGCCAATTACCATATCATTCACGAGGAATTGAAAGCTATCACCATTCATCAAGATACAAATTTGCCGCACTTGCAGGAATGCAAAGAATTTATAACATTACCAGAATGAATTATTTCATGTGTTGAATGACAGGAATTGTCTGCTTAGAGATACTCAGCCATTCATTGGTCAGGATTCCCACGACAGAGACAAATACCCCGTTCACACTGCAGTCATTTAACCGGTTAAATAGCGAATTAGGTCAAGATTCGAATTATTGTGGTAGTCTGAACGCATGAGGATTTTTGTAAACCAGTTTCCAAAAATCCTACTAGCGAGCTGGATTCTCTCCAGCGATTCGGTTACTTTACCGGAAGGGCCACCTCTTTAGATCGCACTGCGCATGCACTAGCAAATCTCGCGGGAAAGAAAAGCAACATGCCAGGTCAGTAGACCCACACTTTCCAGCGAAACCCGGCTAGTCTCCTTCTTGTATCCGTCCAGTTCTTCCTGTTCTTACTAAAATCTTCCTCTGATGACTTTTGGGTTAAATTTGATGTTTCAAAAACAAACACACGAGAAAAAAAAACTGAGTGGGAGAAGAGCAATGATTGGCGCCATATTTTTGTTTTCATGGATTCTGCGCATGCACGATTCTTCAAACCGGAACCTCCACCTGAATTTTCAGTGCACGATTCGGTTTCCCTTTGCTGTGTGTGGCCAGACAACCGAATCGGATTTTTCACCCGTAATTCGCATTGCAACAATTCGGATATTTCAGATTGTAGTGTGAACGGGGTATAAGGCTATGATATATGTATTGAACTGGAAACTAGGGAAGTACTCACATTTCTACTTTTTGACCTTCCTTGTTTGAATTAAGAGTTTATTGAATTTATATCCAGTGAGTGATCGCCTTATGATCATGATGCAAAGTTCAGGACATTCTAGAACAAATTCCTGTAACGCTAATTAAACATTTAAACATTTAGACACGAATCACGTAGATTGGAAGGGTAAATTGCGAATCACGTTGATGAATTTGTACCAATAACGTGGAACAAAGAAGTTCCTGAATCACGTGTCACGGAGAATATTGGGCTCAAATAACGCATCACACTAGAAAAATAAGGTCAATCATGCGGAACACAAAAGTATTCCCTGCCCTCATCACAAGCATGTTATCAAAAGATTGTGTTGCAAGTGAAAAGTTTTTTTTTTTTTTCAGCAGTGTTGACAATACTAAACAGATAAACTTCCATTTGAATAACCTTCTGGTCTAGCTTGTCTATCTGGGATATTGAATTATTTGTTCAATCCTTATAACTTTGTATACATTACTGTGGTAACTGGTTTTATTGAGGTGTTATTGATAGCTAGGTGTGAGGTGATTTTCTTAGGCCCTATTCCCATAGATTTTAGATCAATCTATCCCCCCGGGGAGTCTCACTAGATTACTTTCAGATAATCCGACTTAAATGTCCGTCCCTCCTACTACAAGCTGTAAGGGGGTAATTAACTTTCGTGTCCGCCCGACTGACAGCTATTTAGCGTGAACCCCCAGGGAGTTAGGTCGATCTAAAGTAGGTCGATCTAATCTATGGAAATGGGGTGTTACTGTTCAAAGGATTTATTATGAGCCCTCAAGTTATTTGTACAATCTTTACCTGTGCAAACATTGTGCTTACTGAGGTTTGTTGATAACGAGGTTATTCACATATTGTTCAGTGGATGTAGTATGAATTAACCTACAGTTCATTTTCAGAGGTAGTTTAAAAATAGTATATATTGTAGTTATCGTATATTCAACCTATATAATTTGTTTGTAAACGTTGTTCGGATACATACATCTGTCTGGTAGCACAAGCATACCCGGTAGGTCCCAGACTGATACGTACCTGCCATATTGGTTTCATATCCGGGTTATCATATCGTCGTCATTCAGGTCAAGAGGTCAAGATCGAGATTTTAACACACCGTAACATAAACGTGTCACTCTTTATTTCCATTTTATTTAGTTACATGTACTATTAATAATTTTTGGATGAATACAAATACAGGAAAAAAAAAACATGCAATATAAAACCACATTTTAAAGTTATGTGCCTACCATTAAGTAATTGTGCTCCTAAGAATCGTGAGCACTTCATGTAAAGTCATTCTAAGCTTTTCATGTAAAGCAAGTGCAGGCCTCCTGGAGTATCTGACTTGAGAATATAGTTGATATTATGGTTTGAACAGCTTATTCAGACTTTAGTTATAGTGTGCCCCATACAATACAATACAATACAATAAAGTTTATGTCGGAAAGAATGAAAGTACAAACATTAGCTGAGTAGTTATTCACCGACAGCATAAATTAAATAATGATACATCGTTCACTTCCTGTTCATGGTACTACTATTTTTAACTACTTTTGATTAAAATTGCAATAGGAAAATAAGGCCTATGATACATGATTACAGCTGGCAATTGATAAAGTATTGAGACATCACTTGTGCAGATTTATTGTTATCTGTATTCGTTGCAGAGATATGACACTTAATTGCCCTTAGGTCCTCCCCATTTTTATGTACAGACACAGATGTGAAGAGTACTTATAATCCTGTCAAATTTAGTAGATCATGGTAAAAACTAGCATTGTCATTGTATACAAAATGAAAGCCCCTTTCCGTTTTTTTTTTTTTTTTTGTTCTATTTTTTTGTATTGGCTTCCCCGCAAAAATGCCACACAAGTGGGCAGTAATTAAAATTTTGACAGGGTAAAATTTTTGAATTTTCAAAGTTTATTTGGAACATGAGTTCAAATAGTTGCTCAAAAGGAGCATTCTCAAGTTCATCCTTAAACATATGAACATCAAAAATTATAAATTTTCTATATATGTTTTTCACTACATCTACGGGTACATACAACTTAGAAACTACATGTATCTTATGATTAAAATCACTCAGACCACAATCAAAGGCCCTTAACTGTATTTAAATATTTTCTGGGATGGTTACATAAAACAACATTATTATGGTAGGGTCTGTGGATTTAAAGCAAGTAGGCACAGTACTAATATTTCTTAGATCATAAATCTCACAGAACTGTTGTGAAAGTTCACCATTTCTATTCTCATGTTTCATATATAACAATTTAAATTACCAATTATTGCAACATTTTCACATTTACATAGGACTAAATCTACAAGTCTGTCTAGAAACATTTCAGGATTTGCACAAGGTGGTCTGTATGTTGAAAGAAAGCACCATTTACTATTACCTATATTTATGACTAGCGGTATAAGGCTGCGTTCACATGAAAAATCTATTTTCTAAAAATCTATTTGTGGTATCTTGTGATCACAGTCTGTGTCCTGAATACCCAGCGACAAGAATTAATCACAGCTTTGGAAGTAACTGGCTCACGCTAACCGTAATTAAGCTGTGGGGTATTCAGGGCAAAGACCGTGATCATAAGATACCGCAAATAGATTTTTAGAAAATAGATTTTTCATGTGAATGCAGCCTTTGTTCTATGTTTGGATATTCTATATTAGCTAACCTATGAGTATAAGGATTGAAGATAGAAAATGAACAATTACCCCTCCTCCTTTGTCATTGCTGTCTTTTCTAAACAAACTGTAGTTTTCTACCTTGACTTAATTGGCTATCAGGAAGAGATGAATCCAGCTTTGTTTTAGTAATAACCCCAGTCAGTAACATTTGTTTGTAAGATATATCTCAAGTTGTATAATTTGTTTGGCAGACTGTTCATATTCACATGATTAACAATGAAGTTTTTGAGGTGTTTTTTTCCTTTGTTGAAGAGAGATACATTTTGAAGGTCTGCCATGTTTGGAACTGTGTGAGCCCTTTCAGCAAATTCTTCGAGTTAGGAAGTTGTAAAACTATATTTTCACTCATTGATTGCACTTTTTTGCTTGCACCCATGAGTAATTTGGGAGTATCATCTCAAGTGTCTTTATTGACCCTACCTTCAATAATTGCCAACCTCGCTCAAGTATCCATCTCAGTATTTTACCATTTTATTGCGCCGCTCGGTTGTCAAGGTGTTCCTGCTCAAGCAACACAGGGTGACTCCCACTCTCCTTATCAATACCAACAATTATTGAACCGAGCAAATAATTTCTTCTTCTCCTTTCATATAACAAACTATAAATACTAAATTATTGGCAAAGACTATAATTTCATTTATAGTGCAATATATTTCGGAAGTCTCCCTTGCTAGAGCAGTAACATACGTGTGGTTGGCAGACATACATGCACCTTCGTCACTCAGCTCGCTGCGCACAATCATTAAAACACTCAGGGTATCACTGACCAATCGCGGGTCAACTCCTTAATACTTCATTGCAAGGTGTCCACCGTATGCGTCCAGCATCAGATCATTCCAAGCAACGGACCACGGAGTCACAGATAGAGAACAAGATGATCACCTCAATATAACACGCTTCAATACACGATCGGCAAAAAAAGTAAGAAACTTTATTTTAACCCACCAACCCTCCTTGTACATCATATAGCTACTACATCTGCTACTCTGCTATAAACATTGAGTGTAAGTACAGTGGTCCTAGGAGAGGTGTTTCTAAAGATCTATTTGCATTTAGCCTGCTGATCTTGTTTATCTAGGATATCGGGTTATAAACCACATATGCCACTTACCATAACAAACATTGCTTTCAGTTATGCTCTTTACTGGATGGATGAATTTTTATAGGTGTTTTGAAATTTTCTTATCGTTCAATGGATAAAATGTGGTGTTAATGTTTTTCATTGTAGCTTATATGAATATAAGGAAAGGTCCAAACTTCCTGCCTCACAGGCAAAAACATGTCTTTAAAAATGTTCAGTAGTCAGCAAATGTAGATCAAACATGTATAATATGTCACTGAGGCTATAAAATAACAATTGAACCTGAGAAACTTACCAAGAAAAGTTTCAGGAAGTGCTCTTTAATTCATTAATTTGCGCACGCATCAATATATACCTGGTAACTGCACTGTACACAATATTACTTGCTATTGTTAAAAGTCAGCACACCAAATTGTATATTGATATTTTATAATATTGGCAAATTCAGTAGTAAATGACGTGTCAAAATGAATGAACAAAAATGGAAAATATTTTTGTTTGCGGAACAAGGTAGAAACCACAAAATGGCGGTTCTACTAATAACGTAGCTTGTTATTATAAGATTTTGTGGAGTAATTTTCTTGAATACCTTGTTTTTTATGTACAGACACAGATGTGTCTGTACATATAGCCATCACCTGCGTCTGTCGTCGCCGTCGCCATGCACTCAGTGATAACACGATAAGTGGAATACCGTTTTACATTTTGTATTCAAATTTACAGAACTGATGAATATTCATAATCCGCAGGTGAAGTTCGAAAATAAACATGATCGGGCCATTTTTAGGGAAGTTATGCTGTTTTTTCACTTTTTTAGCATTATTTTAACACCGATAACATGATAAGTGAAAAACCTTTTTACTTTTTGGCTTGAAACTTATAAAACTGATGAATACTCATAATATGCAGGTCAAGTTCGAAAATCAGAGCTATCGGGTCAATTTTATGGAAGTTATGCTGTTTTTTCCCTTTTTTAGCATATATGCAGCACCGATAACATGTGTCTGTACATATTGCCATTACCTGCGTCTGTCGTCGCCGATGCCGTCGCCGATGCCGTCGCCGATGCCGATGCCGTCGCCGATGCCGTGCACTTTCCTTGTAAACACGATAAGTGGAGGACAGTTTTACTTTTTGGCTTTATATTTACAGAGCTGATTATTGTAGGGCCATTATTGTAGAACTTATGCTGTTTTTTCACTTTTCAGCATATATGCAACCCTGTTAACACATTTTAAGGAACACCGTTAGGCCTGTTGTCATGAAACTCACAGGAGTAATCAAACTTACTAAAACGCAGGTCAAGTTCGAAAATCGGCATGATCGGGCCATTACTTTAGAAGTTATGCTGTTTTTTCACATTTCCTCAGATTCAATTCTTAGGCATGTTAACAGTCTTATTATTTTACTAATAAGATACATAAAAGTGTTTGTTTGCCATTTCCTGAATCTTTACAACATTGTTAGTTGATTATGTAAAAATGATGGTAAACTTGTTATCGTGTATTGTGTAATAAAGTGTCAAAAATGGAAATAAACTCATATCATTGCAGTTTGTCAGATGCAATCATTCACTATGTTCAGAATCTCAGGATGGAGGAAATTGGACATTTAACACTGTTGTATTGATATTTTTCCCATCTCATCAATTTTCTTAGTTGATCGTATAAAAATGGCAGTAACCTGTTAATTTTGTTTATGTTAAAAAAATTGTTAAAAATGGAAAAAAAACATTTCAGAACAGTGCTGTCTTGTTTACATTTTGGCATTTTCAAGTTGTGACTTTGAAGTTCCATGGGCCTGAAGACCTTTGCTAGTCACATTTTCTGAATATCCATGATACTAATATTTTATTATTAAAAATTGATGGTCATTAAGCTGTTTAACATTATGTAATATTGCATCAAAATTTGAAAAAAACTTATTTTGGGCACTGCTCCCATATATGCAACACTGTAAACACAAAATAAGAAAAACAGATAGACCAATTGTCAGTAAACTCACAGGAATGGTCATTCCTGCTAAAACGCAGGTTGAGTTTAAAAATCAGCTTAATCGGGCCATTATTTTGAAGAAATGCTGTTTTTTCACATTTCCTCAGATTTAATTCTTAGGCATGTTAACATGCATGTTTCATTATTTAATTAGTAAGATCTTTACAACATTATTTGTTGATTATGTAAAAATGATGGTAAACTTGTTATCGTGTATTGTGTAATAAAGTTTCAAAAAATGGAAATAAACTCATATCATTGCAGTTTGTCAGATTCAATCATTGACATTCACTATGTTCAGAATCTCAGAATGGAAGAAATTGGACATTTAACACTGCTCTATTGATATTTTTCCCATCTCAGCAATTTTCTTAGTTGATCATATGAAAACGGCAGTAACCTGTTAATTTTGTTTTATGTTTAAAAAATTGTTAAAAATNCAAACCTACAGCAAGAAACATGGGACTTAAATAAAGCTTCAGTGGGCAATGCAGTCTATTTGGTAAATTTTTTTGGCAGTTAATCAGTTTTTTGTGAAAGTTTAATTTTTATGTACAGACACAGATGTGTCTGTACATATTGCCATCACCTGCGTCTGTCGTTTCCGTCGCCGTCGCCGGCGCCGTGCACTTTCCTTGTAAACACGATAAGTGGAGGGCAGTTTTACTTTTTGGCTGTATATTAACAGAGCTGATGAATATTCATAAAACGCAGGTCAAGTTCGAAAATCAGCATGATCGGGCCATTATTGTAGAAGTTATGCTGTTTTTTCACTTTTCAGCATATATGCAACACTGTAAACACATTTCAAGGAAAACCGTTAGGCCTGTTGTCATGAAACTCATAGGAGTAATCAATCTTACTAAAACGCAGGTCAAATTCGAAAACCGGCATGATCGGGCCACTATTTTAGTAGTTATGCTGTTTTTTCATTTTTCAGCATATATGCAACACTGTAAACACAATATAAGAAAAACAGATAAGCCAATTGTCATTAAATTCACAGGAATGGTCAATCTTACTAAAACGCAGGTTGAGTTTGAAAATGAGCATAATCGGGCCATTATTTTAGAAGTTATGCTGTTTTTTCACATTTCCTCAGATTTCCTCAGATTTAATTCTTAGGCATGTTAATAGCCTTATTATTTATGTAATAAGATACGTATAAGTGTTTGTTTGACATTTCTTGCATCTTTACAACATTGTTAGTTGATTATGTAAAAATGATGGTAAACTTGTTATCATGTATTGTGTAATAAAGTGTCAAAAATGGAAATAAACTCATATCATTGCAGTTTGTCAGATTCAATCATTCACTATGTTCAGAATCTCAGAATGGAAGAAATTGGACATTTAACACTGTTCTATTGATATTTTTCACATTTCATCAATTTTCTTAGTTGATCTTATAAAAATGGCAGTAACCTATTAATTTTGTTTTATGTTAAAAAAGTGTTAAAAATGGAAATAAACCCATTTCAGAACAGTGCAGTCTTGTTTACATTTTGGCATTTTTAAGGTGTGACTTTGAAGTTCCATCGGCCTAAAAACCTTTGTTAGTCACGTTTACTATTTGTCCATGATACTAATATTTTATTATTAAAAATTGATGGTTATTACAGTGTATGAAATGGCCGCCAGCCCGCCAGCCCTAGGCTGGTAACTTTCAGGCTGGGCGGGTAAGATTTACAAATTACCCGCCCGACGGGCTGGCTATTTTTACAGCCTATTTTCACCTTTTATTTTGCCTATGTTCACAAGTGATTTCAGCAAAATATCAAATCAACTCACTGTTTTCACCCACTATCATTGAAGCAATCAAAGAACTATCGTATCGAAATGTAACCAACAGTCTCCCTCTCAGTGGCCTCGTTTTCAAAGTTCCGTCTGTGTGATATGAAGTTGAAAGACAATTTGAAATGAGGCACATTGTTCTTAACCAGCTTCAGTGCACAGCAGATAACGTTACGTCATTGTTTTGTGTAGAGGAGATACCGCGAGTAGCAATTTGTAGGTTGAGAGTAATAAAAATGTGAAAGTATAAAAATGATATCCTGTAAACACATTTCAAGGAAAACCGATGAGCTTTTTGTCATGAAACTCACAGGAGTAATCGATCTTACTGTAACGCATGTCAAGTTCGAAAATCGGCATGATCGGGCCACTATTTTAGTAGTTATGCTTTTTTTTTCACTTTTCAGCATATATGCAACACTGTAAACACAATATAAGAAAAACAGATAGGCCAATTGTTATTAAACTCACAGGAGTGGTCATTCCTACTAAAACGCAGGTTGAGTTAAAAAATCAGCATAATCGGGCCATTATTTTAAAGAAATGCAGTTTTTTCACATTTCCTCAGATTCAATTCTTAGGCATGTAAACAGTTTCATTATTGAACTAATAAGATATGTAAAAGTGTTTGTTTTGACCATTATGACCATTATGGGAAAACCATGTTACTTATGATTGCCAAACTTTCAAAAAAGAAATACAGGACTAAAATGCAGTCTGAGTTGGAAAAACAGTCTAAGTGACTTCTTTTTCTGGAAGTTATACATTTTCAAAGTGTAAACTTGTCACATATTTTAATTACATTGGTATTACCGTTGAGGATAATTAAAATTTGATGTTGAATTTGCAGTTCAACATAATGTATTTTTGCATCAGAATTGACAGTAGTCTATTTTGTGCATAGTTATTTCCTGTTTTTTGTCTGTACATTTGACAGCTTTGCTGCCTTGTTTTCATTAAATTTTTTATGTACAGACACAGATGTGTCTGTACCTATAGCCATCATCTGCGTCTGTCGTCGCCGTCGTCNGAGAACTCAGTCTAATGCTTGTTACAAATTTTACTTTCATCCTAATCCACTGTTATGCAGAATTAGAATTTGATGTTGGCTATGCAGTTACAGTAAGCATAATATATTAGTGCATCAAAATTGACAGTATCCTATTTTCTGCGTTTTTATTTTCTGGTTTTTGTCTGTACATTTGACAGCTTTGCTGCCTTGTTTTAATATACAGTATGAATTAAATAAAATCAGTCATTTAAAAAATTCCCCCTTTTTATTTAAATTCTCATATTTTTATTACTAATTTTCTTCCTTACATCAATACCACACTGGTATATGATAGCATTGCTTATTTATCAAATTCCAGCACCAAAATTTGAACTGTAAATAACACAGGTGGTGCTAGAGTCATAAAATAAAACAAATAATGCAAAATTTTAGGCTATGCAAATAAACAACATTTCAACAAGATCTTCAGTACCAAAGTTTGAATTTCCAACTTCATATGGTTGTGAGGAGATAGCGTGCAACACATCTGATTGACAGGCAGTATGCCTTTACAACAAACTAGATACATCCAGTCCAATCTGGCTGTTGTACCCAGTACTTGTGTAGTTTCCATTTAAGGAATGGTCTTTGTTACTAGAGCACTTAGATTTTTAAGCAAATAAATATTCAGTATTCAGCCTGTTATGTGGATAAATTTTGTCTTGTGAAGTTCTGGAAGGTGTTCACTTTCATAATTTGGTGGTAAGTTTGCTTAGACTTCGTTTTGGGACCACATGTTTTGTACCAAATGTAGGCCACTCTTTTCAATGCAATCCAAGAAGAGAGTATGCAACAAAAATTTCGTTTTCAAGATTTTTGTTCTTTTAAAGTTCTAATAAAACATAACCTGTTCGTCGGACAGCCCACCCTGCAAATTCACTAGTCCGAACTGAATTTTTACTTGTGGAGCCCTGCTTTGGTGTCATCATACACTTTATTTGACTGTCTGATACCTTCCTGTGTTCTTTTCTTACGTGCTGGGGCATCACATACATTATTAGCACCAAAATACTTACAGAGGGTAGACTGCGACAGGGGTAATCCTGACTGCGACTTAGGCGCAATCTTGTATAATTCACGTGCGTCGTGACGTCATTCAATTAATTTTTTTATGAGAAAGACATCGTACAATTATAATTACAGATTATAGAAGAAGCAAAACTTAAACTGTGTAATTAGACGAGATTGTGTGAATTTGAATGACCACACATCGTTCGTCACTTGTCTCAGAAACAAGCATATAAATGCTGTGTTTGATACTTTGTATCAGATGTTTCATAATACAGGTCTTTGCATTAGGCATGCAGGGAACACATTGAATAACCATGTACTTTCGGTTTTCGTTCATTTTTTGAGTGTGTCGATTTCTTGAAGGGCTAGCCTCATTGTTTTCGTTTTATTTCAGCCAAATGTGCTTAATATGAACGTACATATTGATATACAATTATTTTAGAGGCCAGAAAATGGCCAGACCGACGGACTGGCAACTTTTGGAAAGAGACCGCCCGGGTGACAATTGAGCCGTCCTGGGCTGCCGGTCCTTATTTCCTACCCTGCCTTAAGGTTGAAAAAAAGTGTTGATTGCTATTGATATTTATCAATGGTTGCCATGAAAATAATGGATGAATTATAGAAAATAATATCTTGTCAGATTTTTCTTGGCATACTGTAACTTTCCAGAAAATTTCAAATGGATATTTTACTCCATTCAAAAGTTATGCCAATTTTGTTTTATTTATTGGGCAATGAGGTGACACTTTTGGCTTCCACTGTTACATATATGCTTGGATACCAGACTTTTTCAAAATTTTGTGGGCGACTAGCATTCTTTTTAATTTAATAACTTTTTATTGGCTTGCTTGATTTCCAAAAAATAAAATGTTTTGGAAAGCTCACGAATTTTTCTATCACATAAGATCCTTTTGGCTGATATTTATCTTACTATCAAAGTTGACCTGACCTCTCTAGTGGAATGAAACAAGGCAAGATCTAGATCATCAATATGCCCTACAAATAACTGTTAAAGGGATAACAACTGGTTGTTTTGGCAAAGAAAGTATATACCTGGGGAAAACAATGATTTTCCAAAAATCCCATACCCATACTGACAAATGTTTAATTAATCCATTCCAACATTCAAAGCTAGTCCATGTTTTTTTTTTCTAAAAAGTTTTTTTCTGGTAATAATCTGTAAAGTGATTCTTACGGAGGCATAAACAGCCACCTGGTTTGTTGACAAGCATTGTAAAGTCTGCTACTGAAGAAAATGTGGTGCTTCATTAAATATGTTCATATTATTTCAAGGTTGAATAAAATTTTATATATAAATGCCAAAATAAGATGTTGTAATGATCTACATACTGTATGTTCTTGCAGAGTTTTCGAGAATGGATGAAAGTGAACATGTTGGCTTTAAATGATAGTATGACTTAGTTGATATGGTTTACATCAATGATCAAGGCAAATAGGAAAAATGCAGCAAATGCCAACATTGCATAGGACATCTTCTTATAAAACCATCTAGTTCTGTAAAAGAGTGCCAAAATATGATGTTGTAATGATCTGCACATTGCTTTATGAAATAGTTTTTTTTTCATGAGATTTTCTTCTTTTACTTTCAGGGACTCCCGGCTACTGAATTTCCAGGAAATAGGATATATGCTACATGAAAGATCTAGGGTTCAGATC
>NW_019775394.1:380889-405212 GCF_001039355.2 Lingula anatina | reverse complement strand
TCGTCCTGCCATGACATTGGCAATCTTGGTCGTCCTGCCATGTTCTGGCAGTCTCGGTCGTCCTGCCATGTTCTGGCAGTCTCGTGGTCCTGCCATGATGCTGGCAGTCTCGGTGGTCCTGCCATGATCTGGCAGTCTCGGTGGTCCTGCTATGTTCTGGCAGTCTCGGTTGTCCTGCCATGTTCTGGCAGTCACGGTTGTCCTGCCATGTTCTGGCAGTCTTGATGGTCCTACTATGTTCTGGCAGTCTCGGCTGTCCTGCAATGATGATGGCAGTTTTTGTGGTTCTCCTACGAAGCCGTTAGTCTTGGCTGCCCTCCCTTGATGCTATGTTAATTAAGTCCAATCCTATTCGCATTATTATACATGTAACCTGTAGAAAATATCATACTTTAACATGATCTGAACACTGTCATTTTTGCAGCTGACATACAAGCTTATGCTACATGCAAGAGCAACCAGTCTGCAACAATCACTCCTATGGAGGATTGTCTTGCAGAGTTTTCGAGTAATGGATGAAAGTGAACATGTTGGCTTTAAATGATACTAAGGTCGAGTTGATATGGTTTACATTTACCCTCGCCCAGGACTGCAGTTATTATTGTGGACATATTTGATGAGGCGACCCTGTTATGTTTGGCCAGGAGGAAACAATTAATTCTGCACGCAGGCAGAAGGCTTTGTACTTGCTCTGCAGAACCTCAATGAGAGCTGGGCTTTGCGCCAATATGATTAACACTTGTTATGCAACCTGCCTTGTCTTGTCTTTCTGTTAAAGGGCTGTTTTATTGTCACAGATGAGCAATTCACTATCTTGATTACTGTCAAGGGGACTTTGCAGGGACTTGCCAATTGACCGTGCCTGAGTAGTTATGCAAACATTTACAAGCCATGTAATCATCCTTGAGATTTCAGTACAGGATGACATCAGACCAAAATGATCGTCTACTTATCTAGAGATGTATCTGTGAATATCTGTGGAAAATCAATCTGTTGCCCAGCAGCCCTGGTAGAGGGTGGTTTACATCAAGGTTCAAAGCAAATAGGAAAAATGCAGCAAATGCCAACATTTGCATAGATGTTCTTATAAAACCATCTAGTTCTGTAAAAGATCTGGTAGTTACCCTCAATGAAAATGGCACTGTGTGGGGAAGCATGTATCTGAAGTGTGTAAATCAGCATCTTATGCACATTGGAAAAGTAAGAAAAGTGTTATATAACAAACCACTGAAAAATAAGTAAATACATTTTAAAAAATCATCAAGATAAGATTACTGCAAGTCTCCTCTTTGGTACATGTGACTATTAGATTTAAAAAATTAATTACAAGTTATTCAAAACTCGGCTGCAAAACTGGTTTGTCAAATAAAGTGCAATAGTACACATCATATAACTCCCATTCTGAAAGGATTACAATGGCTGCCATTGAAGCCATCCAGCTAGCAGTCTCGGTTGTCCCGCTATGTTCTGGAAGTTTCAGTTGTCCTGCCATGATGCTGGCAGTCACTTGTCTTGCCATGTTTTGGCAGTCTCGGTTGTCCTGCCATGCTGCTTGCAGTCTTGGTTATCCTGTGATGCTCAAATTAGAAAACCAGTTCTATAGGATTATCTTTTTTTCATTAAATTTTTAATATTTTTGAAATATTTTCATTTTTCTTATTCTGGCATTTTCAAAGTGTGTACTTGAACTCTCAATAGCCTGAACATTTTGGTTTTTTTACATTTGATTAAAATCAGTTTTATCTGTTGTGCATTTTTCAGGGAGTGGTTACAAGGCAGCAAGAGAACTGGTATAGACCTGTCATTCGGGATTAATTAGTGATTCATGTCATCCAGTGATTCATGTCTAGATGTCTTACCAGTACACCTGTGGCAGAGTACCCCAGAATGGACCTTTTTCTGACAAAAAGGGCAGTTCTTTCAAACCCCCGAACCCCCCTGGCTACAGGCCTGTTACCTGACAGCAGCAGCCAGCAAACAAAGCCACGTGTTATCCTTTCCACCTTACTTAACTGCAGGCAATCCGTCAATAGAGAGTGCAGTGAAAAAATTACAAATGGTTTAAAATTAACATCTANCAGCTTTGCTGCCTTGTCTTATTCTGGCATTTTCAAAGTGTGTACTTGAACTCTCAATAGTCTGAACCTTTTGGTTTTTTTACATTTTATTAAAATCAGTTTTATCTGTTGTGCATTTTTCAGGGAGTGGTTACAAGGCAGCAAGAGAACTGGTATAGACCTGTCATTCAGGATTAATTAGTGATTCATGTCATCCAGTGATTCATGTCTAGATGTCTTACCAGTACACCTGTGGCAGAGCACCCCAGAATGGACCTTTTTCTGACAAAAAGGGCAGTTCTTTCGAACCACGAACCCCCCTGGCTACAGGCCTGCTACCTGACAGCAGCAGCCAGCAAACAAAGCCACGTGTTATCCTTTCCACCTTACTTAACTGCAAGTAATCCGTCAATAGAGAGTGCAGTGAAAATATTACAAATGGTTTAAAATTAACATTTAATATGTAGTATGCATTTTCAACTGAGAACAAGATTATTAAAGGCATTTCTTCATCTGAATCATAAATGGTACCAGACAGTACCAGAAGCGATATACTGTTTATACTATACTGTCAATATTCCTGTTTATATTCCTCCAATGAAATGTAGATTATGTATTTGTAAAAAACACATCAACTTATTAGCTCTTGGTAGTTTTCATGCAGCCTGGTTTTGGTTGAAATAAAAATTTTCCTCGTGTACTCTTAAATATGAATCTGCACTTAAGTGTAATACTGAGTGATCCTGATGACAACAGTGTACAGCTCTTCATATCTTTTGTGATATGTGGGCAATTTGCCTCTATGACATATACTAGTATATATATGAACAATGAACAGTGCACTTAATAATGTGATGCTCATATAGACCAATATATATCTTGATCATAAAGTTTGTTCATTGTTAACATTGCATAATTTAGTCTTTTACATAGCCTTTTTCTGTTTTTTTTTTTTGTTTTTTTTGCTTGCAGTAATGAATAAACCTAGAATAGTTATCATTGAAAGGAACATGTTGATGGTTGTTTTCTTTGTCATTTCCTGGGTAAAGTATGAAATGGCAGTTTGCACTATTTAACACACATTGGTACTGTAGTGAAGATGTAGATGGCATCCTATTCAAATTGATTATTTTTTATACCACTTGGGTACAGTCTTCTGTTGAGCATTTTTGTAATTCGAGTGTTTAGAAACACTTCTGTGGATTTTTAGTTTATTTCTCTTTAACAATCTCCAAACAGTGAAGGGAAACATGGAAGGAAGCAATTATTGCAAGTATATTTTGTTTGAAATGAAATGCAGTTTTAGTATAGCCCGGGAGCCACTGGCTCATATGACAGTTACTTAGGAATATATTAGATTTGGCCTTGTTTTCAAAAAGAAAGCGGATAGCTCTAAGAAAAAATGGTGGGAGAAGAAGGCATTGAGACAGGTAAGATGTACATATGTTTATACAATGACCAGTTGATTTATATACTAATAAATTCAAAAAGACGATACAGCATATGCTTCAGTTACATCTTATACCCCAAAAGAATGTTCGTGTATCAATTTCACTGAGTATTTTCTGAAGTTACATTCGTCTTCCAAAATAGCCGCACACAAAGCGGCATTGTAACTGTGTTTTTGAATTGTGCCAAATGTAGATGGACTTTTTCCTTTGTCTGTTCAGGTTTTTCCATAGTTTGACATTCATTTTTGAACATATAAAATTTTTGAGCACTGACCAAACCTGTAACTTGGTGGTTTTCGATATTTCCAACGAGGTTTATATACTGACAGTCGATGAAAACGCATCAGAAAACTTTCTTGTACTTTTGTACTCTTGTACTTTTACCTAGAATTGATTCCAACCATATAAACGAGTACAGTATAAACGAGTATTTGGTCAAAAGAGAGTGGGCTGACGACTCGGATGTTTAAAATTTCCACTTTATTGATTTTGTGGTCAGCTGTTACAAAATTATGTTTTTTTCTGTTTCGTGATTGGTGTGAATTAATCGGGTTCAATATCACTTACGAAAATTTCCTATAGGATCCTATAGGAAATTGTCCCTTTTTCCTATAGGATCCTATAGGAAATCTTATAGGATCCTATAGGAAGTCTTATAGGCTCCTATTGGAAATCCTATAGGAAATCTTATAGGATCCTATAGGAAATCTTATAGGAACCTATAGAAATTCATGATAACTGCTTTGAATATTTTTACAGCTTTTTATATATTGTTGGATCTTTGGCAAAATTGGTAATAGGCACTGGTCCCTCAAAACAAAAGAGAATATCATGTTTACATACTTTATTCAATATGTATAAATGTATGTACATATTCCACAGAATGGTATGCAACCAGCTTACTAGAGAATTGTTTTATAGATTTTTGCCAATTTAATGGTGTTGCTACTGCTTTTTAATTATAAGTTCTATAAGTTATCACAAGTATCCAATATGTCTTGTCAAGCTGTGGCGTCACTGGCTTTTTCTTGTGTGAGTTCTAACTCCTGCCAGAATGAGTGGCTAAAACCTCCCTTGGCCAGACCGTGTCCAGCATACTGCTTTAGTCACTTAATAATTGAAGAATTTCAGACAAAAGTCTTTTGCACATTGTTCAACTTTACTGTGATAAGTCTTTTGCACATTGTTCAACTTTACTGTGATGGCCTTCTTAACCTCCGGCTGAGTTGTGTTGAACCATTTGCAGATGTATTCTGAAAGATAGATATTGTGAATTTCAATTAATTGTACATGTCTACAAAAATGCAAAATGATGAAGGAAAAATTTTCTAATGAGATCAATAATAATCATTGCACCAATTCTATTTTGAGCAATTCATAGCCTTTAATTGTTAACTGAATTTTTTTCAAAGACAAGGTATTTAAGCTGGATAATTTGTAAAAAAAATATATAAAGAACATGAACATATTTCATAGGACCAAGTCCACAGGAACAATCAGAAATGAATTTTAAAATGCAGAAATTTGCAGTGGAGAAAACTCTACTCTGGTTAAATATGCAATTGGGCCATTACAGAGCTGCCAGGGCCAAAAAAGTCCCAAAAAGTATAAGAAAACTCATTTCCGAGGGTAAACAGTAATTCCCTATTCTCACCAGTCTTTTCTTGACCTAAATCATCAGTCCAAACCACAAAAAAACAATCCCCAAGTTAAAATTTATAGCTTTTGTGTAAGCAAAATGGTCAGATTTTCACAATGCACATTTCATTTCCATTATGTATAGGTTGGCAAAAAATATTTTTAAACAAACTATGGTGTTTACCTCACATTAAGGGTTGAAAAGAAATTAAAGGGAAAGAAAACTTGGCAAATAAACGATCCTGAAGAACTTGTGAGGTAATGAAATTTGCCCTGACAGCCCCTCTAACATGTTAATTGTATGTTATGTATTAGCATGGGTCTTCCTCAGTTATATATCATGATGGTCCCTTGGAGGCAGTTGTGGATAACATTAAATAGATAATTTTTAATAAATCACAAACCAAAAGTTAAATGAAATGTCATTTTTTTAGATTCAACTGCATTTAAAGAAATACGAACAATTGATCACAGTTTTATAAGAAACAAAGTGACTAAACAATGATTGCATTATGTATCCTTGTTTCTTCATTATAAATTATAACTTGTTTAATGTAATATATATATATATATATATATATATATATATATATATATATATATGATATTTACAAAGTACACTACAAATTACCGGTAGATCAATTAATTATCTCATTTTCAATTTGATTAGATGCCCAAATGATCCAATGCATTACTGTAATACATACCTTCCGATTTTTCTACACTCTGTACCCTTCCACTATGCTCCTGAATTTAAACTGTCTTGATAGCTGTATACTCATTTGCTGCTTGTCTCATATAAACAAAGACTTAGACAGGATACCCGAAACTGATAACACCTAATAGGCGGTTACTGTTACTAGTGTAACAATAGCTACAGGAGTAGTGACCTAATAATAGGTGCCAGGCTAACAAAAGAAATTCACAGTTGTTGAATCTGTGGTTATGGCTGGTGGAGTATGGCATTCTCTAGCTAACATCAGTTGACTGTTAAACCTTACAAGTGATTGAGCATGGTTTATAATAAAATGTATCTTTATATTATTTTAATTTGCCCCCGTTTCCCATCCTTTATGAGGGACAGTACTATACCCATAATGTTCACTTATACTTTTACATTATATTTTAGGATTGCACTTTCACTTTTTAAAACAGCCAAGGTCATGCAAGTAAAATCCGATTAGATAAGGTTGACGTTCAATATAATAGAAGAAATATGAAGTAAGTGAATATGATCACACAAAAAGTAAAAATACATTATATACTGATATTAAGACCAGTTTCATTATTTTTCATTCAACCCAGCTTTATAAAAAAATCACTATATGAATTAGCATAGGATTTCCTATAGGTTCCTATAGAAATTCCTATAAGATTTCCTATAGGATCCTATAGGAATTTTTGTAATGGTCTGGAAATATATTAAAAATTATATACTAATATTTAGACCAGTTTCATTATTTTTCATATAACCTGGCCTTAAAAAATTCCCTGTATGAATTAGCATAGGATTTCCTATACGTTCCTATAGAAATTCCTATTAGATTTCCTATAGGAATTTTTGTAATGTTCTGAACATATATTAAACATCAAAATCATATACTGATATTTAAACCAGATTCATTATTTTTTCATTCAACCCGCCCTTATAAAAATTCCTGTATGAATTAGCATAGGATTTCCTATAGGATTCTATAGGAATTTTTGTAATATTCTGAACATAAATTAAAAATCAAAATCATATACTGATATTTAAACCAGATTCATTATTTTTCATTCAACCCGGCTTATAAAAATTCCTTATATGAATTAGCATAGGGTTTCCTATAGGTTCCAATAGAAATTCCTATAAGATTCCCTATAGGTTCCTATAGAAATTCCTATAAGATTTCCTATAGGATCCTATAGGAATTTTTGTAATGGTCTGAACATAAATTAAAAATTAAAATTATATACTGATATTTAGACCAGATTCATTATTTTTCATTCAGCCCGGCCTTATAAAAATTTCCTGTATGAATAAGCATAGGATTTCCTATAGAAATTCCTATAAGATTTCCTATAGGATCCTATAGGAATTTTTGTAATGGTCTGAACATAAATTTTAAAAAATAATTTCAGCTTCAATGATTTGGTACAAAAACATTCCTAATGATAAAATATTTCCCCATAAAAGATTACTTTACAAATGATCAATTTTTCAAGATTTCTTTAAAATAGAATCCTATAGAAGACTATAAGATTGTGCATTATAAACAATAAAAAGCATTTTTGCTTTAACAGTGATATATAATTGACAATTCCACTGATAAAATTGACCTATATCAAATATCCTATAGGAAATTTTCGTAAGGGATATGGTGATTAATTAAGCCTATTTAAGGTAGTCACCAAATCCAGTATGACTCATGACAAAAAAGTAATGTGATGCCAAGTCTGACACTGGAAGAGCGACTGGGGATGCTGGAGGCTGGGCGGAACCAAAGAGATTTGATCACGTGACCTTGCATTTTAATGATCTTTTCTGATCTTTATTTCACCTTGTGTGACTGAATAATGGGTCATATTTCACACGAAAACTTATTTTCTTAATGTGCCAAAAGAACTTAAAATACTATTCGAAAAATAAATGATGCGTTTTCATTGACTATCAATATATTTAGCGTATACGTAATCAATCTTCTCTTTTTTTTTTTTTTTTTTTTTTGAGTGCTAGAGTATCTGCTGGATGTGGCAACAAAACTGTGGTTCTTTAGTTAGGAGAACAGATTCTAATGCTTTTGAGAATACGGCATCGTACATTACATGTATGCATTGTTTTTTTTTTGCCATAACTTTATTTTTGTCTTGCAAGTTGACTGCTATATATGCTCTCTTTCTCTCTCATCACACGCAAACTCACACACACACACACACACACCTGCGTACACATTGCTTATTAGTTTGTGAAAGAAAATTGTTTCATGATATAAAAACCTGATATATGTAAAACTATTCCTTTGTTTTAGGTTAGAAATGTTGTGTATTTTGTGAAACAAAATGTACCAGTACAATAATTAGGCTCTATTCCCATAGATTTTAGATCGATCTATCCCCGCAGGGAGTCTCACTAGATTACTTTCTGATAATCCGACTTAAATGTCCGTCCCGCCTACTACAAGCTGTAAGGGGATAATTAATTTTCGTGTCCGCCCGGCTGACAGCTATTTAGCTTGAACCCCCAAGGAGTTAGGTCGATCTAAAGTAGGTCGATCTAATCTATGGAAATGGGGTGTTAGTGTGGTAGTTGTGAACACTGTAGTTTGTAGACATGTACCCCAGTTTGTATTTTCTACCAGCTTTATTACCAAGATAGTGGTTTATTATTTATATTGATTTTAGTGTGCGTGTTGTTGTGTGTGTGGAAAGATATTTGCAGTTAGAAAAGTGTTTTTATGTTACTTTTTAATTTGATATTTTTCTAGGCTTGAAGAACATGAATGGGACCAGGATTAATCATTTTGCCATTCCTTGGCCTGCAATTATTATGACAGAAGCACCTATCATTTCCAAATGCTGTGTAGCATTGAGCACCGTCACAATCTCTGACATTCTTTTAAGAGATGGAAAATATTTTTGTGCTGTGCTAGCTGATGCTAATAATAATAATATTTATTAATCATCAGTATAACTAGTTAGTCATATTATTTTACGGGTAGGTTTGAACCATGCACCAAAAGTAGGGTATATTAAGTTTAATGTGCAAGCTTTTGCATACATGACGTGGCTTGTAGACAAAAATTATTCTCATAGGCCTAAAAACAAAAGTTATCTCAAATGCAAATATGGATTGGTACAGGAATAACTTGGTGTCGGTGAGAAAAGAACTGCTGACCTTGGGTAAATTTATAAAATATTATTTGTTAAAATTGGTCCTGTTTTTAAAAGTGGGTGGTGTGTTTGTTGGCTAACTGTATATGTACTGATCTAGATGTGTAAAATAAATCGCCATATCAGTGTTGCGAAAATAAAAAAAAACTCTTTTTGCCACAAATCTGCATGTATATTTGCAAAGCTTTAATCCCTGTTGGCTGTCACAATATTGATACTTTGTTGACTCATATGTAAAAAATTTATAAATTGAGTTAATTGATAAAAAGTACTCATTTGTTTTTTATTTGTCTTTTCATAAAAAGAAACTTATCAATCCGCGTCGTGTAATAGATAAATGCTTATTTACAAAGAGAAAAAATGAGATAATTATATTTTCATTTTTCCCATTCTTCCTGTGCAAGTTTTGTTTCTCAATATAGACAATATTGTGCGAAGAATAATCCAAAACGAAGCTAGATTAGAATGTACTAAGTCAAAACGAGGCTGGCACGAGGATATTGCAAGTACGACTTTTTTCTGCATACTCTGCTGTGAATTGATTTGTGCCAATGCTGGATGAAGGTAAAGTTCCTTACATGTTTACATTGACATGAAGCTGAATAAATTTGCCACAACTTGCTGTAATTTAAAATTCCGACCTGTTCTCTAAGAATGCAAGCACTGGAGATAAAGTTAAATTTCCGTACATAACGAAACTCTTATACCCTTAATAGCCGAGATATTCCACCTTTTCTAACATCCTATAAATAAAAAAAAAATTCCCATTTCAAAAATCTATAACTTCCGGGTTTTTTTTAAACCACCTAGCGGCAGACCGGTGGGTCCCGGGCTGGTAATGTTTTTTATAAAAATTTTTAATGGCATACTTTTCTTAGCTTCAGAACATTTCAAGTATAAATGCTTCTGACACTACAATAGGCCTATTAATTCAATAATACTTATTTTTGAAGTGTATTTTTTCATTGCCAACAAATTACATTAGGCCCTACATGTTTTTAAACAGCTGCACTGGCTTTAAGTTAGAGCACGGGTCTTACTTTAAATTTAAGCTATTGTTCATACAATATTTTACCAGTCACCCAGTCCTTACTGTACTAAGTCCAAAAGTATATTCTAAATGGTAACTTAAGATAATTTAATAAATAACTTCTTACACCATGTAAATAACCGAATTTGTCTTGAAATAATAGCAAAAAATACATCTTTTCTGTCAATATTGTTCTAACTCCCGGTTTTTATTATCAGTTCTTGGTTTGTCATTCTTAATTTGCAGAGTATAATTTATCTTGATCTCCCAGTGTTAGTGTGTGTGTGTGTCGTCCAAATTCACAATATATTTAAAGAATATTAAAAAAAAAAATATTTCGTTGTAGTTTTCCTTATATCTGATCAACAGTGTATTGTATATAAAATGCAAAAAAGGGTACACAGTAAAAAACGCGTTCTGGGAAGGGCAGAGAAATATGGGGAAAAAGAGGATCTTAATAAGTATTTTCCGTTTATACAGTCCATAAAAGTGTCTTATTTTTCTTCCAGTAGGCGTTTATATGTGTACCACAGGCGGTACAAATAACCGCCAACCTGCGCATAGTTACTGTAGGCCTACTCCCGCTCCACCAAGCATTTTCTTCAGCTAGCCTTTTTTTCAAAAACCATATCGGTCAAAAAACATTTTATTTGTGATGAGACANTCGTCTTCCAAAATGGCTGCACACAAAGCGGCATTGTAACTGTGTTTTTGAATTGTGCCAAATGTAGATGGACTTTTTCCTTTGTCTGTTCAGGTTTTTCCATAGCTTGACATTCATTTTTGAACATATAAAATTTTTGAGCACTGACCAAACCTGTAACTTGGTGGTTTGCGATATTTCCAATGAGGTTTATATACTGACAGTCGATGAAAATGCATCAGAAAACTTTCTTGTACTTTTGTACTCTTGTACTTTTACCTAGAATTGATTCCAACCATATAAACGAGTACAGATGCACGTATTTGGTCAAATGAGAGTGGGCTGACCACTCGGATGTTTAAAATTTCCACTTCATTGATTTTGTGGTCAGCTGTTACAAAATTATGTGTTTTTTCTGTTTCGTGATTGGTGTGAATTAATCAGGTTCAATATATAGTGATTAATTAAGCCTATTTAAGGCAGTCACCAGATTCAGTATGACACATGACAAAAAAGTAATGTGATGCCAAGTCTGACACTGGAAGAGCGACTGGGGATGCTGGAGGCTGGGCAGAACCAAAGAGATTTGATCACGTGACCTTGCATTTTAATGATCTTTTCTGATCTTTATTTCACCTTGTGTGACTGAATAATGGGTCATATTTCACATGAAAACTTATTTTCTTAATGTGCCAAAGGAACTTAAAATACTATTCGAAAAATAACACACAAACAAACACACATACACACACACACACACATACACACACACCTGCGTACACATTGCTTATTAGTTTATGAAAGAAAATTGTTTCATGATATAAAAACCTGATATATGTTAAACTATTCCTTTGTTTTAAGTTAGAAATGTTGTGTATTTTGTGAAACAAAATGTACCAGTACAATAATTAGTGTGGTAGTTGTGAACACTGTAGTTTGTAGACATGTACCCCAGTTTGTATTTTCTACCAGCTTTATTAATAGTGATTTATTATTTATATTGATTTGAGTGTGCGTGTTGTTGTGTGTGTGGAAAGACATTTGCAGTTAGAAAAGTGTTTTTATGTTACTGTTTAATTTGATATTTTTCTAGGCTTGAAGAACATGAATGGGACCAGGATTAATCATTTTGCCATTCCTTGGCCTGCAATTATTACTGTATGACAGAAGCACCTATCATTTCCAAATGCTGTGTAGCATTGAGCACCGTCACAACCTCTGACATTCTTTTAAGAGATGGAAAATATTTTTGTGCTGTGCTAGCTGATGCTAATAATAATAATATTTATTGATCATCAGTATAACTAGTTTGTCATATTATTTTACGGGTAGGTTTGAACCATGCACCCAAAGTAGGGTATATTAAGTTTAATGTGCAAGCTTTTGCATACATGACGTGGCTTGTAGACAAAAAATTATTTTTATAAAGACAAAATATGGATTGGTACAGGAATAACTGCTGACCTTGGGTAAATTTATAAAATATTATTTGTTAAAATTGGTCCTGTTTTTAAAAGCGGGTGGTGTGTTTGTTGGCTAACTGTATATGTACTGATTTAGATGTGTAAAATAAATCACCATATCAATGTTGCGAAAATAAAAAATAACTCTTTTTGTCACAAATCTGCATGTATATTTGCAAAGCTTTAATCCCTGTTGGCTGTCACAATATTGATACTTTGTTGACTCATGTTATAAAAGTTGCTCATATGTAAAAAATTTATAAATTGAGTCAATTGATAAAAAGTACTCATTTGTTTTTTATTTGTCTTTTCATAAAAAGAAACTCATCAATCCGCCTCGTGTAATAGATAAATGCTTATTTACAAAGAAAAAAATGAGATAAATATATTTTCATTTTTCCCATTCTTCCTGTGCAAGTTTTGTTTCTCAATATAGACAATATTGTGCGAAGAATAATCCAAAACGAAGCTAGATTAGAATGTACTAAGTCAAAACGAGGCTGGCACGTGGATATTGCAAGTACGACTTTTTTCTGCATACTCTGCTGTGAATTGATTTGTGCCAGTGCTGGATGAAGGTAAAGTTCCTTACATGTTTACATTGACATGAAGCTGAATAAATTTGCCACAACTTGCTGTAATTTAAAATTCCGACCTGTTCTCTAAGAATGCAAGCACTGGAGATAAAGTTAAATTTCCGTACGTAACGAAACTCTTATACCCTTAATAGCCAAGATATTCCACCTTTTCTGACATCCTATAAATAAAAAAATTTCCCATTTCAAAAATCTATAACTTCCGGGTTTTTTTTAAACCACCTAGCGGCAGACCGGTGCTGGTAATGTTTTTTATATAAATTTTTAATGGCATACTTTTCTTAGCTTCAGAACATTACAAGTATAAATGCTTCTGACACTACAATAGGCCTATTAATTCAATAATACTTATTTTTGAAGTGTATTTTTTCATTGCCAACAAGTTACATTAGGCCCTACATGTTTTTAAACAGCTGCACTGGCTTTAAGTTAGAGCACGGGTCTTAGGCTACTTTAAATTTTAGCTATTGTTCATACAATATTTTACCAGTCACCCAGTCCTTACTGTACTAATTCCAATAGTAGATTCTAAATGGTAACTTAAGATCGTTTAATAAATAACTTCTTACACCATGTAAATAACCGAATTTGTCTTGAAATAATAGCAAAAAAAAAAAAAAAACATTTTTTTTCTGTCAATATTGTTCTAACTCCCGGTTTTTATTATCAGTTCATGGTTTGTCATTCTTAATTTGCAGAGTATAATTTATCTTGATCTCCCAGTGTTAGTGTGTGTGTCGTTCAAATTCACAATATATTTAAAGAATATTAAAAATAAATATTTCGTTGTAGTTTTCCTTATATCTGATCAACAGTGTATTGTATATAAGATGCAAAAAAAGGGTACACAGTACAAAACGCGTTCTGGGAAGGGCAGAGAAATATGGGGAAAAGAGGATCTTAATAAAGTTGAAGTATTTTCCGTTTATACAGTCCATAAAAGTGTCTTATTTTTCTTCCAGTAGGCGTTTATATGTGTACCACAGGCGGTACAAATAACCGCCAATCTGCGCATATTTACTGTAGGCCTACTCCCGCTACACCAAGCATTTTCCTCAGCTAGCCTATGGCCCAGAAGATATAATTATAAAGAGGGTCTTTTTTTAAAAAACCATATCGGTCAAAAAAACATTTTATTTGTGATGAGACAAAAAAAAAAAAAAAAAAAAACTGGAGCAACTCTGCTTGTACCTATGTAAATTGTATCGAATTCCGGGCTGTTGTGCAAATGGACCAAATTTATCCAGATAGGACATTTTCCCAGCAAACAGAGTTATTTCGAAAAGCTCGACCCACCCACCCACCCACCCAACATGGCTACGAACCCGATTATGGGTACTGATACCTAAAATCGTTGAGATTCGGATTTTGTCTTCGGAAAGTGGAACATTAAGTGACACCGTTTCAAAATAATCGGTGTCTTATTCATTTATATTTTCATCACCATCACTGGAGGATCCAATTAAGGTGCAATTAACCTGACGTGTTAGCCTTTCTTCCTTTCTTTTCCTCTGGATATCCCTGTAGTCAGTCCACAAGAAGAAAAGAACTCCACAAGCGTCACAAATAACCTGGCAGCTAGTGTACATGTAGGCCATGATCAGCTTCAGTGATTTCAGCAAACGCCCCCATGGATATCCAAGCGCATTTTGGTTTTTGTCGCGAGTACCAAAGATGAAATAAACGGTGTAATAACATAGGGATATTTGTTCTCAACTACAACATTTTCCTATGCGTCAGGAGAGCGCTGGAGAACGACGTGCTGCACATAGCTGCCACAAGGGGGGGAGTCTACTCATATGTTGCATTTTCTTAAATTAAAAGAAACAAAGAATATTTTTAAGATTTGGCATTATCTGACTGCATTTAGACCCCCTACAAAGAAAATTCAGCAGGCAATGCCGAACTTTCTCCATTCTTAGTTCACACAACTGTACTCGCCTAGTGTAGAAATGGCACATTAAAGATGAACAACTATGTACCTCACGTGGAGAAGGCCGTGGGGAGGGACATGGACGCGGAGAAGGCTGTGGGGAGGGACCGGGGACGTGGAGATGGCCCGGGGGGGGGGGGNTCCGTCCCCAAGAAGAATACCACAGGCGTCACAAATAACCTGGCAGCTAGTGTACATGTATATGTAGGCCTTGATCAGCTTCAGTGATTTCAGCCATCGCCCCTGTGGATATCCAAGCGCATTTTGGTTTTTGTCGCGAGTACCAAAGATGAAATAAACAGTGTAATAACATAGGGAAATTTGTTCTCAACCACAACATTTTCTTATGCGTCAGGAGAGCGCTGGAGAACAAAGTGCTGCACATAGCTGTCACAAGGAGGGACTCTAGTCAAATGTTGCATTTTCTTAAATTAAAAGAAACATCTTCTTGGAAAAACAAAGAATATTTTTTAAGATTTGGCATTAACTCATTGCATTTAGACCCCCTACAAAGAAAATGCCGAACTTTCTCCATTCTTAGTTCACACAGCTGTACTCGCCTAGTGAAGAAATGGCACATTAAAGATGAACAATTATGTACCTCACGTGGAGAAGGCCGTAGAGAGGGGCAAGGACGTGGAGAAGGCCGTGGGGAGGGGCTGGGACGCGGAGAAGGCTGCGGGGAGGGGCAGGGACCTAAAGATAGCCGGGGGGGGGGGGGCAGGGACCTGGAGAAGGCCACGGGGAGGGGCGGGGTGGGGTCAATACCAGGAGCGGATCCAGAGCTATTTTCTGACAGTCTTCCAAATTATCTTTATTGATCTATCTTCCAATTTTGACCGTCTTCCAACAGAAAAAAAAAGATACCTTTTAATGTAAACTTGAAAATCTGACCGTCTTCTGGAAGACCCAGAAGACGGCCTAAATCCGCCCCTGAATACACACTCTACACATCAGAACTTGACTTTTTAATGATGGCAATGGGTCAGTCTTGGCTGTTTACATGTTTCTCAGACAATCCCTTCAAGACATCCCCCACTCCGAACAATTCCCCCAAGACACCCCCACCTTCTCAGCAAAAACACTCTGGTTTTGAATTATCTATATCATACATCTGTTCCATTAAAACATTTCTTGTTTACCCACCTCTGCCTGAAGACAGAATTTTATTAAAAACAGGCATTTATAATTTTTCTCAATATGACATTTTCACTCTCATTATTATATTATTACAGGGGGAATGTCCGGGAGGGGGGGGGTCCTGATTACCTGGATAGATTTTTGAGCTCTAAGATTATCTAAAGACGAGGATGAATAAGAACATTTGAGGCTTTTTTTCAAATAATACGTCCATGAAATTTTTGGGAAGACAAGGATTAAGAAATTTTAGTTGACTTATCAACTCATCATTTATGGCAGCAGTTTCAATAAAATTTTTGTACAGCGTATGTGCAAATGAAGCGTTACGCGTGTTTCGACAGTGATTTCCTTGGTAGATACACAGCGTGGTGAGCTGCCGAGTTCTATTAGTCTGTGGTTGGGACAAGTTGAAGGCAGAATCCATGGACATGATCCCAGAGCTGTGGTTATCTGTCGCTGGGATCGTGAACTAAACGTTATCTGAAACAAACATGGAAACAAAACTTGAAATTCTGCTGATACACACCATTATTCAATCTTGCAGTTTCGGACAAAGTTCACAATTTCACACCTGTTTTAATCCAGACACGAGGTCTATTTTTTGAGAAAAGAACACCAAACAATTTATAAATATACATACAAATGAACAATCTGTTTTAATAAGGGTAATGTGCCATTAGTCTGCGGTGTTTCGCTTCTGATGCTGTCTCAACCATGATTGTGACGGACTCCACAAATATCACCCCATTGTGTTAGTGAAGGCTGAACGTAAGGCGAGAAGTGGGGGGTACCTCCCTCTTGTGGTGTACGGCAGATAGCATGTGCGTGCATTTCAATGATTGGAGTGTTTGAAGGGGAATGTGGTGGAGTGGGGGGGGGGGGGGGTGGATAACGGGGATGGATGTAGGAGAGAGGAAGGGAGACATACAAAAAGGTCAGTTCGTTACAACAGTCGACCTACCTCACGGGGAACAGATATCCTCAAGCTGTCCCCGACAGCACGTTGAGTCTAAGAGATTTCTGGAAACTCACCTCAGCACACCTGTGGAGCGGTGTAAGTTGTAGAACCAGTACATGTAGTAGTTGTAGTACAGTGCAGTAGGACTATATGATGTAGTAGTAGTAGTAGTAGTAGTACACCATGTAGTAGTAGTAGCAGTAGTAGTAGTTGTAGTTGTAGTTGTAGTATAGAAGACAATGATAATAATTACTGACAAAGGCTGTATATCAGTAATACTCACAAACACGTGGCTGTGAATACAATACAGTTAATGCCCCTATTTCACACAGACCACGAATCGCCAGGAGTTGACAAATTTCAGGATTCGTGGTTGAATTGTAAACAGTAATGAGTTCGTGAAGTTCTCAACAGATTCGTATATATTCGTAATCAGTTCTTGCAATTCTTGACCAACAAGAATTCGTGGCAAAAACTTTGATGCCCCTATTTCACACAGACCACGAATCCCACGAATCGCCAGGAATTGACAAATTTCAGGATTCGTGGATGAATCGTAATCAGTTCGTGGAGTTCTTAACAGATTCGTATATAATCGTAGTCAGTTCTTGCAATTCTTGATCAATCGGGAATTCGTAGCAAAAATGTTGAGCTGTTCAAAATTTTGGCCACGAACTCCCGATTCCGAAAAAATCATAGTGAATACTTAACAATATTCGTGCGATTCCAGTCGAATCCCACGAATATTCGTAACACTATCGCACTGTATCGTAGAGCGTGTCGAATTAGGCCAGAGAATTTGCTAAATCTCACGAATCCTCACGAATCCTGAAATTTGTCGATTCGTGAAATTCGTGGTCTGTGTGAAAAAGGGGGCATAAATACAGTTAAACAATGTGCGGGTCTCGTTACAGCACGCTTATTTAATGGTTATATCATACAGCAACAAGGAGACAAATTACCTCTAAATCAAACAGCTCCATGAAACGTGCCGTGCATCATTTTTCGGACTTTGTTGTAGCACGTATTTGTAAACACAGAGTATATTTACCCCTGGAAATTAACTTAAAATGTGTAAAAGACCGATTTCACACACACACACACACACATAAACATAAAAATAAATAAATAAATAAATCACATAACATAACATAACATAACATAACATAACATAAGACCAAAACATTTAGAAATTGCACGCATAATTCCCCGACAAATATAGTTAATTTTTTTTAATATCCAATCTTGGGTTACATTTGTTGTACATGCGATGTCCGCATGGTGTCCTTGCATTGCCCATATGCTACTCGTGGGGCGTCCGCTACTTAACTTCAAGGTCATGTGGGAGAAATGGTACGGCGCCCGTACCGAACGTAAGCATGCTAGTCCATAGACACTTACGGTACAAAAATACGGAAAATTAATTTCTATTTCATCGTACGGCGTCTGTGAAAAATGTAACCTAGGCTTTAGTAGAACGTAAATCTTTACACCTAATGCGTTCGTTTATAGCCGTTTTAATCTTTTTTTATTATGGCAGGTGTGATTTTTTTGCATTTTTGCCCAGAAATTGACTAGTTTCTGACAATAATGATGATACCCCCCCACACACACACATTAACAATCTCCGACATATGTTCTAAGATATTTTTGTGAACTTTAATCATCATTAAAGATGTTCCTGCTCATAAATGAATTATTTTGTTTTCCGATTTTATTTGTCTCAGATAAACCTGTTTAAAATATTTTTCTCTTCCCCTCCCTCTCTCGCTCGTTTTCTTAATCTTTGTTGCTAACATTAAATATGTTCTCTGTCACCGTGAAGACATTTCAAATGAGCAATCTCAGTTAATACGGGAAATGTGCCATAGGCTTCCCTCTACCAAGGCCGCAGTTATTGTGCTGTGGATATTATTTGCTTTTACAGTACAGAGATTAGCCATCTATTTAACCAGAGACGCATCTTTGAATATCTAGTGAAAAATCAATCTATGGCCCTGGTAGAGGGTAGCCAGAGGCTGCGGTGTGTTGATTATGATGCTGTCTCAACCATGATTGTGATGGACTCCACAAATATCACCCAAATGTGTTAGTAAAGACAACGCGAGACGGGGAGGGGGGATGAAATGTTTATAAAGAAATTACCTAATAAATCAATGGAAATGAAAACATGCTATTTTAGTTTCAATTGGATGTTGACGAATCTTTAAGCAGAGAAAGTTGGATTAAAAGGAAATATGTTGAAATAAATCACCACTAAAATGATGGGTGGGGGGTATGATGATGGTATATAAGGTTTGGGAGAGTCGGAGAAATTGAATTTTGAGAGCGTTCGGGTGATTAGTGGTGTCTTTTAACTTTAACACACCAGGTTATGCAAACTTTAACAACTTTTGTCTCTAAAAAAACCATGTACAGATTATCTTTTTAATTTATATAACCACCGTATGTTTCAGCTATAGTATTCCTAAAGATGAACTTAAAATATGACGTCTATTGAGAAAGAGCGCCATTTCAAAAATCGCAGCACTGGAAAACTAATTGGCAAAGCGTGAACGATACGAAAGGAACTAAAATTCAAATGGGCTAAAAATGGAACATAAAGTGCCGACAGAATTTACTTGGAGTCAAAGTTTGCTATTTTTGAACTATACAAACTGTCAGCGATAATTTTTTTCACATCAAGTATGTTTGCCGACTTGCACGAAATATTGCACATTTTCATTTATGCACTGGGGCCTATTTGCGTGACAATCCAGAATATACATCAGAAAACATAAAACAGAAGTGCTAATGGATGAGCCGAATTGTCGAACTGTCAACATTGGCAATGGAGTAAAATAGTACAGTTTGAAGGACAGAAAGATAATTTTATCTTATTTTTAAATTAAAAATGAACTTGTTACGAAGTGATATATTTGGGACTTCACAAAGAAATCTGAACAATATTTAAAAAATGTTCCATTTCTTAACTGCCGATTTAATTTTTTCTGTATCATTTTGTATAGTCAAAGTATTTTAGCAAACTGCTAACAACACAATTTTCTATATCATTTTGTATAGTCAAAGCAATTTAGCAAACTGCTAACAACACATTTATAACCAAGGCGTTTCTTTCTAATAGCACGTGTGTGTGTGTGTGTGTGTGTGTGTGTGTGTGTCGGGCGGGGGCGTAGGTCGTGCACGGGAATCTTCCTCTCTGGCAATTGTCAATGTTGACAGGTATGTAATGGTCCGGGAGAATAGAGGAAGTGGAGTTACAACAGGGTTAATGCTACAGTATTTGTCCTCAGAGTCTGTCTCAACATGATTGTGACGGCGCCCATGAATTTCATCATATTGTGCTAGTGAAGACAACGATAAATGATAGAGGGCGCTGATATGATCATTTTCATATAATTTCTCCGGAGTATAATAATAAAAATTTTAAAATACTCAAAACTTTTTGTACTTATTAGTTACACTTATTTCAAAACTGTCCAAATTTCTTGAATTTCATTTATATGAAAAAAGAGTACCATGTAACAGTGATAACTGTACTTGAAGCCCCTGCATGCGATAGATTTTTTTACTCTGGGAATTCACGTCGAGACGTTGTCTAGGATCAAGAAGCCGAAACAACTAAAGCTAATTATTTTAAAACTTTTACCTATTTATAATAACACGCTTTATATTAAGGATCATTGGTCTACTTGATCAATGCTTTTATCAAGCTTTATTATTTTCTCTCGTAGCGACTCATAATATATCATAAATATACCCCAGTAAGTTTGAGAATAGCAAAAAATCCACTCGGTTATCAATTTAGTGCCATAACAGTGAAATATGCACGGTGACGACGACGGACGCAGGCGATGGCTTTACTTGTACAGCTACCGGGTATATACACACATACACTGCATGCGACTTTTGGTAGGCCCCAGATAAATAAAGTTTTTTAAGTCGGGCCTAGTCCGTAGTACTATACATGTATTATGTGCAACGAATAACATTTACTTCAATTGGAGAATATCTTCTTTTTGTTTTATCACTGATTAAAAATATTGTGTTACTTGAAAGCTTAAATAAAATATTGAAAGATCGCTCAACATGAAATGTCTTCTATTTGCCCCTTGTTTTTATTATTATTATTTATTCACTTTGAAATTTTCCTTGGTGGGATGGTCTACGTTACATTTACTTCAATTTTGCTGAGAGGTTAGAACAGGAAACATAACGAACTTTGTACATTTACAGTGTATGGTTGATATGTTTATATTTAGTACAGTGTTGATTGATGGCCAGATGGGTCAGAAGACCACGCGAGAACAGATTCAAACGGAGGAATATGTAGTCTGTGACTGCATACTGACGGCTGAGTGCCCAGATCAATTTCGTTCAATACACAAATTTGAAGAACGTTTTCGCTAGTCTTCGAATTACGGACGCACGTAAATGTAGACCTTGTTTGGCTAAATATTAGTAAAATATTGTTAAAACCTGTATATAATAATATAGATTGCTGATGTTATTGTATGTGGGAATAAAACCACCAAACAGACGCAGACCGTGAACAGACCGACAACATTCGAAAAGGAAATTAATCTTCTGAGAGAATTTGTTTTGAGGTGATCATTAATTTGCATAATGCTAAACAAATACAAAACAAATGAGGACTAAGAGATACAGATTTCAGTCGTTTTTATGCGTATAATTTACCACGCGTCATCGTAAAAAACTGAATGAACATTTTAATTTAAACGATCTGATTTGCAACGTATTGTTGATTTTCAGTTTTTTTATATATTCTTTTCCTTTTATCATTATTTTTCCTCGTCAATATGCTGTCTTTATTAATTTGTTTCCAATTCCTCATTTATTTTTTTATTTTTTTATTCATGCATTTTTAATCAAATTAATACTACCATTTCTCTATTTTTTTCTGAAAGCAAACAAACATAATTTTATCTGCATTTCGTTTGATGTTAGGGAGGATTCTGAATAAGAGGTTAAGCAAATAATAATGAAACTGGTAAAAAAAGATAAGTTTCGAAACTTATTTATTTCTGTCAAGGGCAGTGGTAAATCAATTAAAACTTCCAGTAATTTCATCAAAGAGATACCTGAATGAGTGAGATTATCTGTTTCCCCTCCTCTGCCTGGATATAGAATTTTATGAAAAGCTGGCATTTATAATTTTTCTCAATATCACATTTTAAAATCTCATTATTATATTCATTTCAGCGGGGAATTGTCCGGGGGGGGGGGGGGGGGGGGGTACCTGGATAGATGTTTGAGCTCTTATATTATCTGAAGACCAAGATGAATAAGGACATTTGAAGTTTTTTTTCCAAATAATACGTCCACAAAATTGCTTTGGGAAGATAACGATTAAGAATTTTAAGTTGACTTATCAACTCTATCATGTATGGCAGCAGTTTCAATAAAAATTTGTTCGGGACTTGTTAGAGTGTTAGAGCTGAAAGATCTGCAGGTGGTGTTAGTAAACACCTAATTTGTTTATATGGCCCCACTTCTAGGCAGCATACCAATTTGACTATATTTTTAAAGTCAACAACAACTCCATGGGCGTAACTAGGCATACGCACGGATGCACTGTGCGTACAATTTTTTGAGCCAATCATGATATTATTCTCTATAAATTTAGTGTATTTTTCACGAAAAATAATCGAAAATCCTCTTCGATTGCAAGTTAGAGTCACCTGAATGTACAAATCTTCTGTATGAATCGTATACGCACCATTGTTCTGACGCCCCCCGTCTCGTTTGCTTTCACAGAGCTGAGGTAAATAAACAATACTAGCTACCTCCAGAAGTCCTATCTTCCTTTGCCTCTTAATTGGTAGCNTTTATTTCAGATATGGATGATCTAGACATGTTAGATGAGGCCTGTTTTGTTCCTGATTATGATGACACTGATTTGGTGGAAGATCCTACTGTCCTAATTGGTGAAGAGGGGGAGGAAGTTAGCCACTCAAAGTGCAGACGAAAGAAACAGAGGAAAGAAGTCCAGTGTGGTTTGTGTCTGGTGTCCAGTGTTGACCTAAGTAGACATCTTGGACGTCATGTGAAATCTGTTCATTTGCCATGGTATATGACTCCAGGATTGGTGTGCTGGTATTGCAGATCGATGGAGAAGGACAATTCGCTTTTGCGTAAACATCATGGTGATGTTCATTCATGTGGAACTGGTGAATTCGAGGAAAAACTGTGGATCCAGTTGGTGAATGGATTTATATATTTCCTGATATTGACATTAAATATGAGAAATATATGGGAACTGATGGAATATGTGCAAAGTGAAGGACTAGTGATGTTGCCAGATAACTGTTCCAAGGAGGACATAAACTTTGTGAAAATATACATTCATGGAAATGGTATGGAGCCTAATTATAAGACTGATATTCTGAATTCTTTGCTGACTTTGTTTCACTGGAGAACTTTGTATCATCTGTTACAAAAACTTTCATCAGAACTCAGTAGTCATTGGTATCGGCGGATGGAATTTACTTTGCTATATGGCTGAAAAATGAACTATATAATATGATTTGACATTTCACATTGACATTGTTATCATTAATAATGTTGTTTTGAGCAACTTTGAGTTAAAATCACTTTGTTTGCTTTCAAAGTTGATTTAAAGTGATAATGGATTTAAAAACTTTGTTCATCTATAGGAAAGCAAAACATTTATGCTGAGAGATGGACTTGATTGACTTGCTTATGTTAAAGTTAAATGTTGAATCTTGGCATAACAATAATGACTTATTTGCTTTACTTGCTTATTTTAAATGTAAAGTACGATTTCAGTTGTTGAATTATAGTAATTGTTAGTTTAACAATTTAAAGTAATGGTTTATATTGTAATAATAGGGGGGAGTTTTGATTTTATATTGTAATAATAGGGGGGAGTAGCTGAGATTTCAGCTAGTTCTGGCATAACACTTAAAAGTGTTATGCCAGAACTAGCTGAAAAGCATGTTATCACTCCTGTACATGCTAGTAAGTCTGTTGAATGTAGTGGCAGTACAAGCAATGAAAGTGGTATGCAGGGTGTTAGCAACAACATTCACACAACTGAAAGTGCAAGTAATGTATTGCAAACAAGATCGGGTAGAACTGTAAAACCTGTTGAACGTTTAGACTTGTAGATTTTCTGTATACTGTTTGTTACATATAAGCATGCTTAATGCAAGTGAACTTTATGAACTTTATTGAAAAAAAAAATGTATGTTAAATGTAATAGTTTGATGTTTAAAGGTTTAGAGACATTTAATTCCACACTTTATTAGTTGTTATCTTTGGGGGGAAGATGTCATATACGTCTTGGCCTAAAGCGCCACCTGTGAGTAGTTACAGAAGAATGAGAATAGAAAGACACGTGTGAATTAGCGTGTTCGTCTTTATTTGACAAAGATGAGGTCCATATATACATGACAGATATGAGTGCAAACTGATGAAATCCACAGTTTAGAGATACAACTGCGCATGCGTCCAGGCGTCAGAATCTCCTCCAGCCGAGAATTAATTACAGCTTTGGAAAA
>NW_019775394.1:349319-380769 GCF_001039355.2 Lingula anatina | reverse complement strand
ACCCCCGCAGGGACGATGCCGTGTGAGAGGTGGGGAGACGTGTGAGAGGCGGAGAGACTATTAAAAGATTAGGCGGTTTTTCTTTCATGTACGTCCACCATATTTAGATCGTGGATTTGTAGAGCCATGGCTCAACTCGTTGTGAATGCGGTCTAAGTGTCACTTCGGCCAGACCAGTCTCGACTTATTGGGACATTACACCGATGCTGTGGCAAACATCATGTATCAGACAGCGACAGCGATGGCACGGACAGACAGACCAATCAGAATATATACAGACACAATATAAATTCAAAGTGTGTTATCAAGCTTTTGCTTTTACTAAGCCTTCTTCAATTAAATAATGATCCAACAACTTTTCTTTTCTGCTTTAAAGTACTTCTGTTCTAAACAAAATTGTTATTAAAGTTGATAATGATTAAAATTCATGCACATAGTGAAAATTTGATCAGAAAGTAATTTCACGTGGAGAAATCAATTGCATTCACAATTTATTGTGCTAGAACTGGAGAGTCAGACAAGTTATTACAATCCAGAGAAGTCACCATGCAAAGTCAGAAGGACACTGCTGATGAATTCATGTAGGAGGTCACGTACACATCCCTCCCCCATGTGGCTGAAGTTCCAAAATGAAGTCAATAGCCTACTACAGAAGTACCAGTTTGAGCTTTACCAGCAGCCTCCCATGCAGACTCAGCAGCAAGACAAGTTTTATAGACCAAACCCTCCTGCACCTATCTTGGGGCCCAGAAGCCAGCAGTGTACTTCAATGGGATGGCAGGCTCATCCATCACAGTGGACAGCACAGGTCCATCAACTGACTTCTGTCTGGGGCTCCCAGGAAGCCAGCTGGGTGCAGCAACAGTTCCAGCAGCTGCCTCCAGTCAGACCACAGTCTGCTCCCCCCACCTACTCTGCCAGCACCCCACTGACATAGCCTTCACCATCATCCGTCCAGAGCAAGGGCATGGGAAACTTCACTGGCCTAAGGCTTCAGCAGTGGTTCGTACAGCAACTTCATCCAGTTACTCAACACAGGCCAGGATGATGACAAACCAGAACTCAACACCCCTTGTCCAGTTGTGCATTCTCCCCCACCTATCCAGCAGTCTGAGCAGTCAGAATAATGGGAGCCAGAAGTTATTACATTTGTGTGACATGTGGATATGTTTTTTTTTCTGCCATTTTTCTTTTTTCTTCTCCAGACATTCCAATGAATTATAAATATTGTTTTGTATGTAATTTTGTAACTTATCTTTATACTAACCCTTTTTGATAAAAAGGATTTTTAAAAAGAATGCACAGATTTCTCAGAATTGAGCCTCCACCACAGAAAAAACTGAAAACTCCAGGAGAAAAAAGAGAAAGTAACAAACTTTATGATAAAGAAAAATGCATTTCCTTGGCTCATTCATGAACAATACAACAATAAGTTATATTGTAAAGTGTGCAGAAGTGTGTATGGACCTTTGTCTGTTAATTGGCAAGAAGACAGTATGTAATAAATTTAGTAAATATGTTGGTGGAACCTTTGTAACTGGGTCCTCAAATTTCAAGAGAGGTAGTTTATCTGATAACAACACATCACAAGGCTACAAAGATGCACAAACATACGTGGAAAATAAGAAAGGCAAAGCCAGGTGAATCTTCCACTGAAAAGTGCCTACAGAATTTGAACCAAGCTGCATTTGACAGGCTGTCCATTCTGTTTTGCTCATGCTATAGCCATGCACTCCTGCTCCTTTAAACAATTTGTGTGGCTCGCAGACCTTGATGAGGGGAAAGGGTTGACAGTGGGGGAAAATGTACAGAAACCATAAGCAGTGCAAGATATTCATCAAAGCAATCGCTGAAGTAGAAAGGCAAAAGATTGAAGATGAACTAAAAATGCTAAATTTATTTCAGTCTTGTGTGATGGCTCTGTAAATGTCTCAGTGACTGAGAATGAAGTGGTATATACACGCTTCTGTATCAAGGTGTGTTTATTTTGTGGGAATGTAAGCAGTGTCCAGAGCAAATGCACCTGGGATATATAAAGCTATTATGGACTCACTGATATTCAAACATATGCCCTTAACCGGATTCTGAAATGGAAGATGAGATGTTACTTTTTTTGTTGCTGTTGTGATGCAGACGACGGAAGGCAGCAAGGCGTAAAACTTGGTGCAGGCAGTGGATCTTGAGAAGGAAAAGGCAAGGGGCCTTTCACAATTTACTCAAGGAGCTGGACATGGATGACTTTGCTGGGGGCTGCCAGTTTTCTTTGTTTCTGGCTACCGACACATGCTCATTGTTGGCATGACTTGAGCAATCGGTGCTTGCAGCCCATACACGCTGAGCCATTTCCATCGAGAGGCCAAAAATATCAAACATGCTAGATATTTTGCTCAGCTGCGTAAGAGGCAAAAACCACACTAAAATACCCCCGCAGACAATTAGAAAACAGCACAGTGCAAGTGGCGCATGCCAAATGCTCACCGTGTGCGGGGGGCTTTAGGAATAGAGATAGATATGCTGATAGACAGATCCTACTACATGTACTTAGGTTGGTCCAACTCTGTATGAGATCCTTATACCTTTACTGTCCGACTTGCCTCGTCTAACAGTTAGGAGGTAATTAATCTGAGCAAACTTCAATCTTGCATATTATCCATGGTGCATTCAAGGATGGTGCCCATATTTTCGACACTGATCAGATCTTGACCAATTTACACTGGCTATTCAAAGACTCCCCAGCAAGACGACAGGATTTCAAAAATACGACAGGAGTAAGCGATTTTCCCATGAAGTTCTGCGATCATGGATGACTGGAGAATTTACCGGTTGTTACTAGAGCCCTACTCATATGACCATCTATTAAACTATACGTAGAATCTGTCGAAAAGAAGAAAATAAATCGCCCCCAAAACAAGTCATATTAAGTTATCAAAGACGGCTGCAACAACCCTCTTACTGAAGCTAGCCTAGCGTTCTTCAAGAGAATGGCAAAATCAATAAACCCCTTTCTCACCAAATTCCAGTCAGATAAGCCAATGGTATCATTCCTGTGCAGTAGCATGACGGATCTTATAAAATTGTTATAGTGTAGAATAGAAAGCTACATTTTTCATATAATGAAAATCAGACCCTGAATGACTATTGAAAGACTAAGAATTGTTAAAGAAATAGTCAAACCACAAATTTGTTAGAATAATTAAAATGTTTTACTGAAAATTTTGTGTTTTCTTTAGGCTTTATAAAATATGACTGTATTATGATCTCAAACTTAATATTCCCTTTCATAAAATATAATTTACAGCTTCAAATATTAGAAAGTTTTTACACCTGAAAATTTAAAAATAATCCTGGAAAAGTCCTGAAAAAATCCTGAAATTTTGTTGAACCTTATGAGTTGTGACGATGTAGTGCGTTAGTTGAGATTGTTTTACATTGCTACCGGTAGATGTCTCTGTAAGTAAAGTGTTGTCTGGTGTGCAAGTATGAATCTCTCCCGTGATTGGTAACTTAAAGGTAAAACTGTTCACTGTATAGTTGGTTCTGATTGGTAAACGTGTACTATCTGAACTTGTATATAAGGTGTGACTTGAAATAAATCGGCCTCTTCTTTGGGGTCTCTTACGGCTTCTTTTAGTGCATCTTGGTCTTCCTTGGCTTTCACGGCTCCCTGTTGGTTCTTAGGATTAGTGAATTACACCAGTAAGTGCATTGTTATTTGTACCTTCATAAGGCACTCGGCTGCGAAGGCGTAACAATTGGCGCAGTCGACAGGATAGAATTTTGTGAAGCTAACGTTATTAGAGGATAGAATTTGTGTAGCATATGTTGTTAAATTGACAGAATTCAATTTGTGTAGCTAACGTTGTCAATTTACAGGATAGAATTTGTGTAGCTTATGTTGTTAGAGGATATAGTTAGTAGTTATTAGTGATATTAGAATTTTTGAAAAGCTTTGTGTATGACTGAGTGAGAGTTGGAAAGATAGTGACACGTGTTAGACGGGACTTGTTGCAAGACGCGAACTAGTCGGAACATATTGCAGTGATATTTCATTTTCATTGTTTGATACTCGTGGCAATTCAGTAAATATTTTCAGTTTAGAATTCATTTTAGTAGAGATATTTTGTATTAATTTTCCGTTGTGATACTACACCCGCGGAGATATAGTGGACCACGTGTAGTGAGTAGTAGTCGGAAAGACCACGTGTACGGAGTAGTAGTCGGACAGACCACGTGTAAATACAGGCCCGTGCGTGTAGAGCCTTATGTTGTAATTAGAATACAGCACATAACTTAGTGAGTTTATTTACAAAGAAAAGCATTTATTTAGAATAAAGGTTTCAAATTTGTGTTTTTCACTGACTTGCTGAATGAAGGAGTGAGTATGAATCGTTTATTGTATATTTTTATCAATATTGCAATAGCATATATTGATAGAGTACTATTCTACCCTGTTCGTCTGTGTTGAAAGTGTTTTCATCATAGGTGTACATGTGAGAAGGTTGAATAGTGTGAGAGATTTGTTTGTATTTACTGTGAAGTTTAGTAGTGGCTTTTTGGTGAAACTTTCTTCAAACAGTAAAGTGTGGTAGTGGTGAAAGTATTTTATTGTGTAGTTTTTGTGGCACAGCTGCATTGCTATTATCAATAAAATTGTGTAATAGATTGCGGGAAACTGGAAGTGAAAATGGCGTCGGGTAGTGTAGAAAGTAGTGTTGTGTTGAATGTGCAGACAGCATCTGAGACAGAATTGAAAAATTTGAAAGGAATTGGTCCAGTGAAAGCTCATAGATTGGTGTCTTTGAGAAATCAAAAAGGAAAATTGCTGTTGAGTGATTTGGAAGAAATTACTGGTATTAGTGTGGCAGATTGGCAGAAATGGGAAAAGAAGGGTATTGTGATTTTGGGTGTAATGAAAGAAAAAGATGAAGGTTCAAAAGTTGGAGATGAGAAAAAGGAAGAAATTGTGAATTGGGAAGAAAAGTATAGAAAGTTGATGGAGCGAGTGAAGGTACAAAATGAAATGATATCAAATCTTCGAGATGAGGTAGAAGAAGCAGGAGAAAAGATAGAATTTTTATCTAGTGAATTGGAGATGAATGATGCTAAAGTGAAAAAGTTGGAAGTTGAAAATCCAGAAATGGCAATTGATTACAAAAAGTTGAAACAAGAGAGGAATGCTTTGGAAAATGAAAAGAATGCATTGGAAGATGAGAAATCCGTGTTGGAAAATGAAAAGAGTGCATTAGAAAAAGAGAAATATGCTTTGAAAAGTGAAAAGTATAGTTTAGAGAGTGAGAAGTGTGATTTGAAAAATGAAAATGATATGTTGAAAGAAAGATACGGAAGCCGACTGGTGCCATATGTTGAAAAAAAATTTATCTCAAAATTTCGAGATAGCGTTTTGAAATTTGAACAAAAAAAAATTTATCTCGAAATTTCGAGATAGCATTTTGAAATTTGAACAAAAAAAATTTCATCTCGAAATTTCGAGGTAGCATTTTGAAATTTGAATAAAAAAAAAAAATAATAATAGATAATATACCCACAATGCATGAGGGATGTGAAACCGGAACTACACGAGAAAGCCACATGCTTCACACTCATTCATCTTAGCCTATCTGTTATGCCCGAAAAAGCTGTTTTTTTGTAGAGTCACATAAATTTGACCAAAGGGACTCAATTATTTCTGCCAACGGGAAGTAACGATATGGACCAGGATTTGGAAGACTTCATGAGGGGAAGAGGGATTAGCGACACCCAAATTAATAAGCTATTGGAAGAAAAGGTATGTTTAGACACGTTTAGCAGCAGAATTTTTTGGATTTAAAGGAAGCACTACTGCAGTAGTTAGAATCCTATATCGTTATATCCTATATCGTTAGAAACCTATAGTATATTGTAAAAATATACCAGTAGTACGTGTTCTTTCCTCAGAATGGAGTGCATACATTGTACTGGTACTACATGTAGTACTCCCAGGAGTACTACATGTAGTACCAGTACAATGGTACTACTGGTACCCGTGATCACAGTTCACGGGAAGTAAAATTCACAAATCACAGTGAATAAAAAAACTAAAAATTTCGAATCACCGGGTATAATTATCGCATTCCACGAAGGTCACAGAATAAAAAGTTGCATTCATGTGTCAGGGAAATGGGGAGCTTCACAGATGGGACCCTTGTTTACCTCTGACATTGATATCTGAGCAAGAGATAAAAGGCACTCTGAACTTTTTGTTTTATTATACTGATTGTCCACCAAATTATTCTAGAATAACCATCTCAGTGTTAATACAAACATGTCAACCATTGACGGACCTATTCCCATACATTTTTACGCAATGACACAACCAGCCATCCAAGGCTCCTATCCAATTTTATAATTCAGGGCTCAACATAGGTACTGGCATTACTTGCCTGGTGCAAAAAAATCTGATCAAAAAACACCTCACTGACTTTTTTTATTTTATATCCATTGATGTTTTAGTGCTCTCCACAATATACTCTCACTCCACCCTCTATATCTCACATTATAAACAACCCTTTATGCATTAATTTATTTTACTGATACAAATGTTGTTCTCCAAATTTTTGGTGTGTTTATTCCTCTGTATGTGAGTGATGTTTAGGCAAAAAAAAAAATTAGGATTAAAAAAATAATAATTTAGGAAAAATAGTAAAAATTAGTAAGCATCTGGGAAGGACGTGAAATGGACATGGAATTTTAACTTTCAACTTTAACACCAAAACTCTGCTCTGTCTGTGGAGATATTCTAAAAATCAAAGCAAAATATAAATATTTGATTATTTCTCTTTCTAAATATGTGTAAAGTGTATTTCCAAAATTTTTTTTAATTTGAAAATTTTGCAGATCTATATAAAAATCAAGTAGGCATCTGGGAAGGACACATTTGGGAAGGACATTTTGTCCATTGCTAAAAAAATGTGAAACAAGGCTAAATAGAAATATTTAATGATATATTTACTGTACCAAGATAAGTTTGATGAATGACATCAAAAGTAAGCAGAGTCTTCTATGATCATATATTTCATCACCAAACATTTTACTATTTTTGGCTATGATAAAAGGTCTCATCTTCTATGATTATAATTGAATAGTATTGTGACATTTTATAGTAAGTCTAACCAAATTCATTGATTAAAATTTTATATATTGTCTAGATTATAATAATTTCAAAATTATTCATTCAAATGAAATGTTTCAAAGTTAAAAAATATTTGGTAGATAATTTAAAGTTCTAGATTATCTTGAAAGACATAAGGGTTTGGGTGTCATTGGTCACATGACCTCTTATTGTCCTATCAAAATGCCTCATGCCCTAACAAAATGCTGGGTGTTATTCTGAAATGATTATTAATTTTTATTTAATTTCTCATTGAAATGTTTCTTATTAAAATTTCTTTCATGGGTTGTTGACCCATGTCATGTTTGAGGAGAATGTGAAGTGAAAAATTTTTAGCTTTTGTATTACTGAGAAAGCTTAAAAAATACCGGTAGGTACCAAAATCATCTGGGAAGGACAAATTGATATTAATTAATCCATTATTTCCTAATTAAATAAATTTTCATCAAATGCTCTTGGCCAAATATGGGAAATAACCTATATTAAATGTCTTAAGCCTTTATTATTAAAAATGATCAATATTTTGAAAACCATATCAAAAATAAAAATGTCCTTCCCAAACACTATTTTATAATTTTTCCAGATAAAAGTGTCAATAAAGTCATAATTAATCATCAAAACCTAAAAATTATTTTGGATTCTGGTGTCTTGGGATGTCTGATTTCAGAAATTGTAAGTTTTGTAAGTAGCAGTCTTTTTTGAAATTTTAAGGTCTGCAGACCAAATACCACGGAATGGCCCTTAAATAAATTTTTAAAAGCACTCCACACGCCACAGGCAGCAGTGACCTACTTTTGGTATGAAGCATGTGTAAACAACTATGACTGTGAAAACTAATTACTGTAGCCATGTATAAAATTATGTGGTCTGTGCCACAGTGTGGACACCTTCAAATGGTGCAAAGGCAAATTTATTTATATAACAGGCTGAGATAGTTACACTTTATCTTAAAAATACATAGCCATTCCACATTTTGCAATTATGGCAAAAGTAATGTATTACTAAGTGGCTTAGCTGTGAACAGCCTTTTAAAGATACAAGTAAATGTTTTTGTGAGTGTCAGTGTACATACCATTTCCCTCCATTAATAACATTCCTTTTCTATTGCAGATGGACAAGGCTGTGATAGAAGTAGCAGATGATGCCCTGTTGTCAGCATTTATACCAAAACAAGGGGATAGGATTGCTATCAAGCAGTTTTGTCGTACCAGTAAAACCAATGCGTCAGTGAATGCAAAGAAGAACACACTGTTGAGTTCCTTGAGACAAAAGCTTCATTATTCTCAAAAAAGTGAAAGAATGCCAAACAAAGTCACAAATTTAGGCAAGAATAGTAATGCAATGAAGGCTACTCGCAAAATTGAAATTGGATGGCTTCACTTTGATGATGACAGCTACAAGCAAGTAAAGGGGAAAAAGGGAGGTGGCAGTAGGAAGGTTGATATTTCCAAGTCTGCTAAAAAGGGAGAAATAATCGAAGAAGCAGTGAGGAGGTTTTTTCCTGAGGGAAAGTCAAAACTGGGCTCAGTAGAAGACTTTGACATTAACCTGATGAATTTTTCAGAGGAAATTATCACCACTGATGTCACTGTTGGGGAAATGTATGATAAAACTGGTATAAGTCTTTTACGGTTTTACATGGCAACAAAGAGGCGTCAAAGTCATGAACCAACATCCTCTCGGAGCCCATTTTTCACATCCAAGGAGGAACAAAAAGTGGTGACACCTGCAGAAACAGAAAATCCATCAACAATGCCTATAGAAATGTCACCTGCCCAAAAGAGTGATATTCAGGATTCACAAGATTTCCTTGATTCGCCAATATGCTTTGAAGGTCATTATACTGATGGTGAAATCTCCTTTGATATACCAGTACACAGTGAAATGCCAATACTCACAGAAGCAGAAAATGCTACTGCTGTGGTGGTAGACGATGACACCATGCCACAGAATGAAGGGCCTTCTGTTGTGTCTATGGCCGCATTGAATGATGCAACAACTGAAAAAAGTCCATATTCTGTTGAAATGATAGTTCACATGGGGACATCTTCCTTCTTTGAAGTTATGTCTTACTTTAAAGATCCTGAAATATCAGATAAACTCATAACAATCACCAGGATTCTAAGTAATGGTGAGAGGGAAATAGCAGAAGATACTGGGGGAGTTCTCCGCGACGTGCTGACTGAATTTTGGCAAACTTTCTACCAAATGTGCACGGTTGGCCGTGAAGTTAAGGTTCCTGCTCTACGCCATGACCTAGGTGAAACTGAATGGCAGGCAATTGGCAGAGTCCTTCTGTATGGGTTTAAGTACACTGGGTACTGGCCTATCAAGCTTTCAAAAGCATTTCTCTTTTCAGTCATCTGTAGTAATGAAGAAGAAGTCAAATCATGCTTGCTTGAAGACTTTTGGAAGTTTGTTACAAAACCAGACATGGAGGTTCTTCACCAGGCCTATGAAAACTACACACAAGTTGATGAGGATGAATTATTGGACTGTCTAGAGACATATGAATGTAGAGCAAAACCAAAAGAAGACAACATCAGATCTGTAATCCTTGAAATTGCACACACGCAATTGATCCAAAAACCAACATTTGTTGGTAATTGCATGAGGGAATGTCTCTTGGATGCAAAGATTAACCCCAACAAAATTGAGGAAATTTACAGCAATGTTTATCCCACTTCTCGAAGAGTGATCAAGTCTTTCAAATTTCCTGAGTTTATGGATGCAATGGAGTCAGAAGTTGCAAAACACATTAAAAGATATGTCAAAGACGCAGATGGTGACAAATTAGGACAATTCCTAAGATATTGTACAGGATCAGATCTGTTAACAGTGCCGCAGATTTCTGTGGAATTCTCATCTCTCACTGGTTTTCAGAGGCGCCCAGTAGCACACACATGTGGGTGTGTCCTCCAACTTCCAAGGCTGTACGAAAGTTACATGGACTTTAGGTACGAATTTGATAACATTCTAAACCAAAACATATGGGTTATGGACATTGTGTAAGCTACAAACTAAAGAAGAAACTAATGCCTCGATATACATGTAGACTGTCCAAAAGTGAAGCAGTATTAATATCTGGATTGTGCCTGGTTGTTTCTGACTTTTGTTGAAAAGGGAAGTTGACATTTCATGGTCATTAAGGTAAATGGGACGTGAAGCTTACTCTAAATATGATGTTGAACAGAGCTGCAGTTTTTCCTTGTTTTTGAAAGTGCATTAAGCCTGTTTCATTTTACACTTGTACTGCATGTAATGGCATCCTTCTTTTAGTCAGCGAGGATTTAAGACACTTGGTTTATGTCTGACAAACATTTTTATACTGGTTTTTATGTTCATATGTGTAATTTTCATTAATAATTTTCTCTTGTGATCAAACATTGATGATAAAAGTGTGATCATGCTACAAAACATAATGAACTGTTGGTTTTAAAAGTGCTTTGTAAGTTTATGCAAGTTGCAAGTGATTTGTCTATTTTTGTTGACACACCAAAGAAGTACCCTTTGTTCCATGTTGTTAAAACATGTTATGGGCGTTGTCATAATATTATATTATAACCTTTGTGCTCTGAACCTCACTGTTCATGTCTCTTGTTGATGGAATGGAATATCCATATCCTGGTCAGTCTGATACATATAATGCTTGCGTTTTTAATTTCTAGTTTGATTTAGCCAAATTTTCTGCTTTTCATTTTACACTTATATTACATGTTATGGTAGAGCTCTTTTGGTTAACCAATATTTCAGACACTTGGCTGATATCCAATAGAGATATTCTAATATTGCTTTTAGACACTTGGTTAATGTCTGACAAACATATTTTGATATTGATTTTTATCTTAATATATATGTGTAATTTACCATAATAATCCTTTTCCCTTGTGATCATACAATAATGATAAATTCAAAAGTTTAATTTCTGAATCACAAAAGAAGTGTCTTTTGTGCATTGTTTTTAAAACATTATGGATGTTTTCATTATAATAGCAATCTTTGTGCTCTACACCTGATGGTAGACCGGGTGTTTTTCTTTTTGTTAATAAAAGTTACACTAATAAAATGATTTTTTTTCACTTTTATTTTTGTTTTGGGGTCAATTATAGAGTAAAAGTTGAATAATATATTGGATATCAATCCAAGGATCAAACTGTGGGTTAAAGTTTCATGCCAGGTATGTGTCATAGCGCAAATACTGAGAGAACTATNATGATTATATGCAGTATTGTATTTGGAGATGTTTTAACATCTAAAACTATTTAAAACATTAAAACTATTTAACGCCATTATGTGAGATTAAAACAAAAAAGAAATGGATTCTCGACTCTTAGAAAGACCCAGTAAATATAAGAAGCGCTAAAGTTAATTATGCATTACCAACAATCAATTAGTCTCATTTCAGCAGCCGAAACAGATAGAACTATAAAATGCTTTAATACCTGGACCAAAGTCATGAAGCAGAATTGGACGAGGCTTGTGTCTAGCGGGTCTCCTGCAAAATCCCCAACATCCTTCAATGCTTTCAGAACATCCATCCAAAATTGTATGCATTCTTTACGCAGCATACACCAAAAGGCTTCAATCCGCTGGTTGTGAGTGCTCCGCCCATAAATAAAGCTATTCTGCTCCGACAAGAACTCTTGCATCTGTGCTACATGACCGTTCTCGGTTCCCATGTCTCCTTAGTTCAGATTTTATCGTTGATAAAGCAAAATGACACCTTTGTTTACTAATAATCTGTACTCAAGGCCTCATGGCTCTATAATAAAAGCATTTAAACCAAAATGATGACACCGGATTGTAGCCTACATATATACACTCCTGGTCAGCTCTAACAATTTCGTGATAAAATCTAGTTCAGGGACGAAATTACTCTTCATACCGATTGCTAATAAAAAAATACAAAGGTGTTAAATTGACGATTAAAGCTTTGAGTTGCCTATGCTATTGAATATACATCGAAAAGAAAAAATATAAAAACCGATATTTTACATTTCCGGGAGTTTTTTCATTGTTTCAAATCTGCACAAAGACAGATGCATTATTGAATAATTGGATGCAGGAAAAAACTCTTTCGTTATTAGGATGATAACAAAGGGTTACAATGTCCTTAATTTTAAAAACAAGGCGGCAAAGCTATTTTCACAACTGGTTTAAGTGTTATAGTAATCTCACCTGTCATCCCTCTTTCCCTCAAAAATACTTCCAAGCCCTGGTCTATATCTTTCACATCCCTTTGGTGAAATAATTGAGCCCCTTTGTTCAAATTCATGTGACTCTACAAACAAAGCTTTTTCGGGTATAACAGATAGGCTAAAATGAATCCTTTGAATGTAGAGCATGTGGTTTCCTCGTGTAGTTCCGTTTTCACATCCCTCATGCATTGTGGGTATTATTATTATTATTATCATTTATAATCTGCAGAAGCGACTAAATAATAATTTGCTAGTTTTGATGATTATGCAAAAATGTTATGGCGTAAACGGGAGTCGTCTTATTCTAGCTGAGGTTTAGATGGTGTGAAAACGCATAATCATTAAAGGTGGGGAAAGTAAAGCGCCGCACCGCGCCGTAAAGCGTCTGAGCGGGATAGATGTTATATATATCACTTGTAGTTGAGGGGAGGGAGGAGGAAACAAATTTTAAGATTTCTTACCTTAACTTTGTCTATTGTTATATCAAAATGCTATCTCGAAATTTCGAGATAATTTTTTTTTTTGTTCAAATTTCAAAATGCTATCTCAAAATTTCGAGATAAAAATTTTTTTTGTTCAAATTTCAAAATGCTATCTCGAAATTTCGAGATAAAAAATTTTTTTGTTCAAATTTCAAAATGCTATCTCGAAATTTCGAGATAAAAAATTTTTTTGTTCAAATTTCAAAATGCTATCTCGAAATTTTGAGATAAAAAATTTTTTTGTTCAAATTTCAAAATAGTATCTCGAAATTTCGAGATAATTTTTTTTTTGTTCAAATTTCAAAATAGTATCTCGAAATTTCGAGATAAATTTTTTTTTTCAACATATGGCACCAGTCGGCTTCCGTAAAATCCCGACCACAATTCGACAATTCTCTTCATTTGAAACGACCAGCAATATTTTTCATGGACCAATAAGCGTGCCGTCACTCTTGGGATAATCTTTCCCGGATATATATTTTGGATAGCTTTTGTTCCATTTGTTAACACATCTTCTCTACTGCCCATTTCAATGCACTGCATGTAGTTTGTACATTTATATGGGTTGATAAAGTAAAATATATGCTTACATGGACTTTATGTGTGTAGTTATTGAAAAAAAACAACGCTTCTAAAGTACAAATATAATTTCTCAACATGTAATCTCTAAAGGTTCTTGAGCACTCGTTAAGGAGAATTTCAGTACGAATATCATAGCAATATACGTGTACTTCACCTCTGTAATATCATAGCAATATACATGTACTTCACCACTGTAATATCATAGCAATACACTTCACCTCTGTAATATCATTGTGTTTTAAGGAGGGTGAAGTGTCTTAAGGGTATTATGTTTAGATTAGTGTTATCAATCAAAACCAACGAGTAATGAACCTGCCAAGTTTCCTGGTCTAGACCATTATGTTCTATAGTGTAAGTTAATACATCACTAAGGGACGGCTCATCATTTGAATTGGAGGGGGGAGGAGAAAATGTCCCCCCCCTCCCAACCAAAAAATAGCTGAAAAAATCCCTGATAACATTCAAATTTTTCGGGATCTCCCTTCCACATTGATTGAATAACTCGGCCACCCCCTCAATAAAACTAGTGAAAAAGTAGTGTGAAATTTATATTTTTCACTATGTCTTGTACGACAAGTCACAAAAATTATTTTTCTCAAGAACCCCTTATTATTTTCAAATTTCGAGACCCCCCAATATTTGCTCGGAAATTTTCAGGCCCCACATTTTCTCCTCCACCTCCCCCCTCTAACTTAAATAATGACCGGTCCCTAAGTGGCGTTTCAGCCGGTGTCATTCCTTTTCCACCGCTTTCCCACGCGTTCACATATCTATTGATAACTTTTAACCTTCCTGGTTGAATCGATGCCATGTTATGAGTACATCGTCATTGGAAACGCAACACAGATGTATACATGGTGGTCCATAAAAAACTACCTATATAGCTTTCCATCTCAATTTTGATGTACATATAATTAAGATATTCCCAACTTTCTTTCGCCAAATTTTTCCATAAATACGATTTTTTTATCCTTCCACATTCTGCAAAAATTGGAAAAGTAATCAAATTTCAATTGATAATGTGTTCTATCCACACTCCTCTCTGCTGAATAACGACGGCCACACTAACGTTGAAATTTGCATTTGCTATTGTAATCATGTCAGCCGGACTGTTCCTTACTTTGTCTCGAATGTTAGTCTTCAGAGAGTCTAGAGTTTGTGGCTTTTAAACAGAAAATTTCCTTAAGGTGACCCCCAAAGGAAGAAATCTGGGGGGTTGAGATCTGGCGAATAGGGTGGCCAAGGAAAGTCCGTGCGGCGTGAGATGATGATGATTGAAATTTGACTACCTTAAAGGTATCAATTTCTGCAGAATTTGCAAGGATAAATTGGTCATCCTAATGGAACACTTTGGTGAAATAAAGTTGGATATATCTTATTTATATCAAATTTGAGATGGAAAGAAATAATTTTGGACCACTCTGTAAATAGTGGAGATTGAGACAAACATATTAAATTAAGCTTCTGTTCTTCGGGATAAATAAATATTAAGTAGGTTTTCTCTCTACATTTGTTTTAGGACCATTGTGAATATTGCCTGCAATATACATAAAAAGAAAAATCATACAAACTATATCACTCATATCATTATCGGTATTTGTTGTGTTAAATACATTGTCAGTGGGACATTGGGGCAAGGCAGTACATGGTAGGTGGGTGTTCACTTTCATAGAGGAAATTACACTTTTGGCGACGTATCCATAGAGATCAAGTTCTTGTTCAAAGGGTCTGGGGAGGAAGGGGGACTTTCTTCTGTGAGCGCAATAGTGTGTCTTTTTGACCTTTTAGAATGGTTGAAATAAGTTCACCGCATCTGACCCTGCATGTACGCACGCGTTTACAAAAAGGGTGGATAAAATAATTCATACATAAAGCATAACGAGTAGGATGTTGGTATCTGGTGCATATTTTTTAAATACACATAAAGATCGCTATGGCAAAGTATAAACATTTGGGTGGAAGAAAAATAACTTAATTGATTAAAAGAAAACCGTTTTTCTTTTTCTTTTTTTCTGAATTAGAAAAAACAATGCTTGTAATGTTATATTTTAAACTATTGTCCTGTGGTGTCTCGTTTCAAATTTGAATAAACGTTTTCAGAGCGTCGATCCCTAAGTCAGCCAAGATAGAAATGTTGATCTTCTAACTCTCCTTCTTGATAAGATATACTTTTCATTGGAAGTATAACGATAAACTAGATGATTAAATAACCTCACTCGAAGGAGAGACATGGAATCGACCGGAGTTGGAGGGAAATTCCTCTCCGTCTTTTTCATAATTTTCGGGACTCTTTCGGCGATTTCAAATGCTTATACTGTCATATATACCTCGCCTACCACGGATTTGACGTTACGTTTATCAGATCAACCGTTCCACGTCAACAATTCCATCCCTGTGCCGCCAGGGGTAACGCTGAATGTAGAACCTGGCGTTACCGTTAAATTCGGCCCGGCTGTCGGTGTGCGCGTTGAGGGACGGCTTTTGGCAGTGGGACAACCGGACAAACGTATACTTTTCACGGCTGCAGACGAACCTAATGTTGAAAGGGATGATAAGCAGCCACCTATTTGGTTTGATGGTGCACGATTGGCCGGGGACTTCACGGAAAGTCATCATGGACGCCTGGAACTTTTATACCAAGGTATCTGCAGAGTAGAAATTACTTTCTTTGTGTTTTTGGAGCGTTTTAACTTTCTTTTTTATATTTTATTTATTTATATTTCTTTTTTTGTAAGTTACAAAATGTTAATTATGTGTTACAACCCTAGTTTTCATTATTAGAAAATGACGGAACAAAACTCTCACCTCGAAGTTGGGGGAATGAAATCCGTCTACATTTCCTGCAAAGCAATTAATATTTCCCAATTCAGACCTTACAAACTGTTACAACAATAATTGGTGCTGCCCAGTTATTTAGAACTATGTCAAAAAATTAAAAATTAAATTTATGTTCTACGTCGGATCCAAGTGCAGTCGAGAAATGTTTCGTCAGGGGGAGAAAAAATTATTCCCTTCGAACATAAATATTGGTAAACCACATAAAGAGTACATGTAATCATTATTTGGCTTATTATCATAGGAGCCTAGTGGATAGGGGCCAAAGCGAAATTACTATCCCTTCTCACATATTTAAATACATCAGTTATAAATGCAAGAGTCTCACCCCTCCCCCCCCCCCCACGACCACAGACAGGCGTTATTCTTTATTCGTTTTGAATTATTAGCCCCCATCTGACTTTCTACTAACCTGAATATTCATTTCCACAAATGTTTGTTAAAGAGTACGTATAATTTTCCCCTTTCAGGTAGTTTTGGCACCGTTTGTCGGAATGGCTGGGATAGCTCCTACTACTACAACATCAACAACAACAACAGAGTTGTTGCTAGGATGTTGGGATATAAAACATGTACCAAAGTATATAACAGAGGCAGTGGCACTGGAAGTATTCTTCTGAACAACGTGAGATGCGATGGACATGAGAGCTCCCTCTGGGACTGTCCTCACGATGGGGTCCGTGTGCACAACTGTTGTGAGTATCTTACTGACCTGTTATCTTTATTCATGTATTTACTACTTTTGAGAACTATGATATTGCAATTGTGTAATCTTTTATAATAGCCTAAGGCCAACGTCAGGGATGTTTCTTTGTTTGGTGATTGTCAGAGTGATCTATCACGAAAAAATTAAACTTAATAATCAGGCCCTTTTTTCACTGCTAACCACAGAAAAGATAAACTCGACACTTTTACAGACGACTGTGTCTACATCATTTATATTAACCTAATTTTTTGTTTGTTTATTTGTCCATTTTATTTCGAACATGAAAGTTTGCACATGTATTAAATGGAATATAATGTAAGTTCAGGTATTAATATCACTAGTATTTTGTCTTTAAGTGATTGCAAAAGTTCTCTTTGTGCAGTGTTTGATACATTCCTGACAACCGGAGGAAGTTAGACAAACTTAATTAGTTAGACAGTCAGACAGACCTTTTTACCAAAAAAGACAAAAAGTGAACTGTGGTCACAAGTCTGCTAGAATGGAAAACAACACAAATCATTTTCTATTTTACCAGTACCGATGATGGAATTTGGACCATTTACTCCACGTACGACATGCGCTCATTCTGGTCGGTTTCAAATAGCTGTTGTTGGTACGTTCTTAAACATTACGTACAATGTGGGCATGGGTGCTATATACCGATGTCAAATGTAGGAGGTTGACCATTTGATTTTTATCAGGTAGTTTGTAAAGGGTTATCATGATTTCTATACCGCTCTGTTATAATATGTATTGTGGCAGATCCAGGAGGTTGCTAACAAGAGAGGGGCGTCAACATAAGTATCAATAAATTCTGCCTGGTTTCTCGTGGCAATATTCAATGTTAGGCTAAGGTAACATAACTGTCATATATACCGTACAGGTATGGAACATGCTTGTTTTAAGAAAGGCCTGCCCTGTTCACCTGAGCTTCAGGTTACCCTGTCCTTGGGTATGTCTTTGCATGGGAACCAAAATGATAAAGTATCATACAGTTATTGTCTGTCTTTCTGTGGTTAGTAATCTATAGCTAAGATGGAGATATGGTGATATCAGTTTACAGTTAGAACAATATAGAGGAGCTGAATGTCAGTTTGGACCGGCCTGACAGGAATGGCAGTCCGTTAGGAAGCGTAGTCCTCTCCCCGTTATTTTGTACAGATGACATTCGTCCCACCTGCCCAAAATGAATGAGTAACTCTGTTTGCTTGCTGTGAATAAGGTCAGTTTGACATCGTGACAAGCGTGACAGGAATGGAAGTCCGTTAGGAACCGTAGTCCTCTCCCCGTTATTTTGTACACGTCCCATATTCTTACCCTTATACGACGACTAACCATAACCTGTACTAATAATATGGACTTCCATTCCTAAAGGCCCACCATTCCTGCCACACAGTTTTTTTCCTATTTTGCTGACTGATGCATGAAAACAAGGATTAAAATCTGTTTTTATAACTTATAATATCTTTGATGTCATTGTGACATCAGTTCATTAATTGAATTTGCCAGTGAAGCAATTAAAAATGCATTCCCTATTCTAAGTCACACGACAAACATTAAAAACGAGAATTTAGATCTCCCTATTTTCCAAATTATCGTCTGTTAAAGAGTAACACGCACCACAAAGGACCCTCATGACAGTGTCTAGTCACAGCAATGGTTGCTATTACACAGTGACCTCATCTGGCTCGTACCAAGGCTTTGAAGCGCCAATTAAGGCATTCCTTGGGATAAGTTTTTAGAGTTTCACCAAGAATAACATTCCAGGCATCGGCATCTGTCAAAACTTGTCCAGTTTGGTTCAGTTTTGTTGTAGGACATATAGGCCGTTGATTCGGCGAGTAATGACCTACCCACTTATTGTCTGTTTGGTTCAAATATGGCGATTCTAATGAGCAAGGTAGCTGCTCATTTTCTTGGTTCTGTAAGTTATCTGCTATTAAAAGTGCTCTTTGTGAACCGGTAATTTCATTGTGCACCCTAAAATTGTTCCTAAGGCCCCCTATCAAATGATAGTCAAATGAGAGGCACAGATTTAAAAAAAATGTTTAACACTGCTCAACTCATTTTACGCACTGCAAAACCGACCGCTTGCATGCATGATGTCAAATTCTTCTATGCAGTAGTTGCCGTCATATGGATACTTTTTTGACAGAACCATGCTTCGCCTAAACCAATCTTTGACCAGCCCAAAGGAGCACTACCCAATTGAATCACTGCATATTACACAATGCAGCATTGCAACAAAGATGGTGGTCAGTTAATTAGTAGCGACACACCTGACTACACACTTCTTCATTCACATATCTTATATAAGATTCTTCTACTTTTTGAAAAAGAACGTATTTTTACCTAGGCATGCCTTTGAAAATGAAATGTTCCATATCAAAATGTCAAGTCTGTGCAACTAACCCTAGCCTGTACTAATCATATGGGGCCCCTGACATCCATTCCTATAGAACCACCATTCCTGCCCCACCGGCTCAGACCAACACAACTATCATTATTTATACATAAGTCGAACATAGAGCAACGTTAGATCAACTGTATGATGCACAATCTATTAAAGGGTAATTGTGTTAATGAAATTCAGGACTGCAACCTGCTTCCTGCCCTTCACTGCTACCCTAGGTTTTAGATTCCGGTATTGTCAGCTCGATCTTGATTTCATATACATGTATAACCCATATCAGCAATACCAGGCTCTAGCGAACACCGTCAAGCTGTGGGCGTTCTTCTTCAAAATTTTGCCTGGGGCGCTTGGAAGCCATAAGTCTCGTACGTCACAGGTTTGGCCGCCTGGAGCTGCCTTTCCCACCTTGCGCTGATGTTATCTTGTGCTGACGAGACAAGAAGCAAAGTGGCTGATCATGACGCGGAGTTAGAAGTTTGAATTAAGCATATCTTGCAGTCGAAGGTCAGTGCCAGGAAAACAGTGAATAGAATCTTGAGGAGAAGGGCTGTGACAGGAAATGTGACACCTGTTAAATCTACGGGTAGACCGCGAAGTGGAAACACCAGAAGTGATCGTGTCATCATTAACCTGGCAAGAAGAAAGTGGACAAAACCTACCAAAGCCAGTGCCTTGGAGCTACAGGCCCGACGTTTGGCTTGATTGTCTCGCCATGGCTACGCTTCAAGAATAATGGTGGAGAAACCACGCCTGACACCTGCCCATCAAGCAAATAGGCTGCAGTGGGCGCGCCATAACCGTAACCTCACGGTCCAACATTGGAATCTCGGGGTGTTTGCTGGTGAGTCCCGTTTTCCACTGTATCCAACAGATGGAAGAATGAGAGTGCGTAGTCTCGTTGGAGAATGGCTGTTGACTGAAAATATCCAAAAAACAATAGCTGGGGGGGTGCCAATTGCAGCAACGGTATTTGCCCATTACTTCCTCTGGATGAAAACCTTAACGCTGCCAGATACCGGGACATTCTCCAACAGAACCTGGAGCCGTTTGCAAGAGGGATATACAGACACAAATTTTGGATTGCAACATGACAACGCAACTCCCCATACAGCCCGCTAAATTAACGACTATATCTGCCAAAACAAGATTCAGCTCATGCCACAGCCAGCAAGCAGCCCAGATGTATACCCAATTGGGACAAACTTGGTAGTGCTATTCAAAGGAGAAACCATCCCGATGCAAATTTAGATCAACTTCGAAATGTCCTTCAAATTGAAAGTACCACAATTCCTCTCCAAAGAGCTGTGGCTCTAGTTCACATGCAGTATTCCACGCCGTCACATGCAGTATTCCGCGACCATTATCCAAGCTTGCGGTGGAGCATTCCCCCTACTGCGATTAATAACTTTGTCTGAAGGGTTTTTATGACAATCTTCCCAAATTTCATCTTGATTGTCGATCACAATACAAATTTATGTTTAACTTTTGTTTTGTTACTGTTGAGTAAAAACATACTCATTTTGGAGGGATAAAACCTAAATAAATAAACGCTTTTCTTACATTTGCATTGTTTGTTTCTCTTTCACTTTCCTAATCCTCCAGCGTCACATATTTAGCAATATAAGCGGTACAATTTTGGTAATAATAATAATTATGAAAGAAACAGGGCGAAACGTATACCGAAATTTCCGTGTACCAACCATTTTGAGCAAGAGCGTATGTGTAAAATGTATACAAAATAACCTGTGAACAATAACGTGGAGTATACCAATTCCCCGAGTTCATAATAGCATGTCGTAATGTTGTTTAATTTTTCAGTTCACAGTCAAGACGTGTGGCTGCAGTGTTCAGGTTACTCTGGTTATCGTGGGATTGCCAACGAAACTGCCAAGTACTGGTCTGGTATAGAGCTGGTGACAAACTCTTCTGTGAAAGGAATAAGTGATCTCCAATATGTCGACATCGAATTCGCTGGTCTTCCTAACATCGGGACGCACTCAAATGATACAGCAGCCATATCGATTAGTGGAATCCCACCTGTGCTTGATAACCTGAATATCACAAATGTCATCGGAAATGGTGTTCTACTCAGAGATATAACTGGACATGCGGCGATCAACAATAGTAGCATTGAGAACAGCATGGGAAACGGGGTTTCCTTCAGAAGCTATGGTGGTAACCTGGCACTGGACAATGTCCAGATTTCTAATGCCCATAAAGCAGGTTTATATTACAACAGGACATTTCCGCTGCCCTCCTATAAGATGTGTCAACTGCCGGAAACAACGGTTCCTGATGGAGAACCGCTCATAGTCAGCTTTGACAGTACTGACCTTCATCTGGGGTCAAAGTCTTCCTGTTCTCAGGTAGGCCACTCGATACTTATTAGACCTTTACAGCTCACTGATTTGTTATATTTAAGAATTAGCTTGTTCAACGCGGAGCCTATATTGTAAAAAGAACGTTCCACAAAAGTTTCTGGCCATACATCTTTACATTTTGAGTAAATAATCATTCAGCTCAAGCGTTGAATTATTTAAGTACATGGGTAGATTATAGTAGTTACGCAAGAGACGTTGTTTCATAAAACACGTGTTTTAATTAGCTGTGTTCCATCATATAGGTGTTTCGAAGTCAAAAACCAGGGTATATTTTGGCGGTGCGCGTACTATATATAAGGGCACGTTGGTATACTCGCCGTAACGTACTGGATATATTTGATGGAAACAGTTCGTCCTCCCGGCGGCTGGAGAGAGTGTATACGTACGGTGCCGAGGTAAACATGCCGTCTCCTCTCTACACTACCGGCGGCTCAGTCTTGCTGTCATTTTCACGACTAGATATTGGCTCTAGCGAACGGTATCAAGGAATGTTTACAGTACAGTCCGTTGCCGGTGAGTTAACATTAAATTTGAGAAAGAAAACTTTCTCTTGTCTCTTTTCAACACATACAAATGTATGCTTGAATTTTTTCATTACTAACAGATCCAAACATTTCTCAAGAATCGTGAATTGACCAATAGAGTTTATACCCTATGAAAATCTCCCTTGAATTAACTATATATATATATATATATATATATATATATATATATATATATATATATATATATATATGGCAAGCGTGGGTGTGGTACAGAGTGCTCAACTGTCAGGAGGTGTTTATTTGAAAACCTCAAATAAACACCTCCTGCCGATCGGGGATACCTTCTGGGTATGCCCGTGAAACTCGGAGTCGGGGTTGATACATGTCTCTTGTTATGTCACTAAATATATATATATATATATATATATATATATATATATATATATATATATATATATATATCAGTGCAAATGACTAATGATTCAATTTCAGTAGGTCATGCTTGTCATAATGGCAGCATATGCAGCTAAATTTCTCATGAAAATTTTCGATATGAATTTGCTATCGTAACATAAAAGTTATCTATATAAACCGTGTATGCCTTTTTACAGCTTATTCAGGTCACCCTACTGGGTTATCAATGAATAGCGTCAAAGTTACAAAGTCTGGATATGGCACTTTTATCGAGAATCAACTGCAACCAATTGGCATATCAGGGACTCGTGTGGCACATTCTTCAGAGACAGGTCTGTACGTTGGTAAAGGATCCGGTACTTTTGTGCTTCAGGACAGCGCCTTTGTGAATAACATGAACCATGTGTACTTTGAACACATCCAGAGGAATGTTACCGTGAAGAACAGTGAACTCATTATCTCCTCTAACTATGCTTTGTCTGTTGGCACCACCCCAGTGTGGACATTATCAGATAAAGTCAGCTTCATTATTCAAAACAACACCCTGATGGATAATACATTTGGTATATCAGTGCTGCGAGCCAGACAGTGTGCCCTAACAGACAATGTGTCCGACAGTGTCTTTCACAATCAAAGCGAAACCGCCCTCAAGTTGGGGTCTGGTTCTGTATGTGGAACAAACAGACTAAGAACCATCCAAGTGAATAAGAATTATATTTCTAAAACAAAAGGAACTGCGGTTTTATTAATAGAAACTGACACCCAAATACTCAACAACACATCCGATAATGACGTGTCCCAATGTGTTCTTTGTATTTCTGCCTCCAGTGTATTTGTGACTGGAAATAAATTTAGAAACAACAATGTAAGAACGGAAAACAAAAGACATAAGGTTGGTGCTATCATGGTCTTGATAAAATTTCCGAGTAGTTTCACATTCACAGACAATGTTTTCGAAAACCTGTTGGGCGAATATCTACTGACCATTTGGTACGAGAATTCCGTCCTTAGAACACTAGATGTGTCACGAAATTACTGGGGAACACCAAACCCGCAAGATGTTTACTTGGGGATTATTGATAATACAAAACGCTACACTCTGAGAACCCAGTTTCTGTACACCCAGTGTACTCTGAGAACCCAGTTTCTGTTCTATATCACGTCTGATCTCTCCAGTTTGTCCCCAGCAACTATAGAAGTGGACCCAGCCCCAACTCCCCACACACTCGGTGGCCGCATATACACCGACCTTACTCTAAAGGACACAGGTAGACCGTACACAGTGACACATGACCTGAACGTGACAGCCAACGCCACACTTACCATTGAACCAGGAGTGGTTTTAGAATTTGAAGATTCTGTGGGGATGTACATTGAAGGAAGACTTAATGTCAGTGGAACAGAGGGTAAGAAGTGCATCTTCACGGCCAGGGGAAAGTTGGCTACAACGAATGTCATATATAAATCAGATTTTGGTAAATTTTCGTTGCTTCGAGGACCCTCGCAATCATATGACGCGGCATCGTTTTATGGACTACTTTACGGAGAAGAAAACGGAGATAAATTGCCAGTTTGTTATGATTCTTCATTGAGAGGGCCGATGTTGACAACATGGTTGGACGGAGAATGCAGGCGACTTGGGTATACTTCTCTTAGGCACATGAGCTCGATTTCTGATACGGCTAAACTGGGGTTAAAACTAAATTGTGCTGGGACGGAAACAGACTTTGAAAATAATTGCTTTACAGGTATGCAAAGATACAGGTGCACTTCGTTCTTCAGAGTTGTGTGCACCAAGCATTCGCGAGAGACCACGTGGGCAGGTATACGATTAGGTCTGACGGCTCGTCCCAGCTCTATACAACATGCGGTGATGCAGTTTGCTGGATACTTTGACTCCGGGTCACGTAGAAAAGGTCCTTCTTTACAGGTGGATTTCAACCGACATATTGTAGACAACGTGGTCATCCTTACCTCTGGGGGAGGCATTCGACAACTCTATGTAGAACAAAGTATGACTAACATGGTGATAGCAGACATAGATAACAACGCCTTTGAAACATACACACTGAGTGCAACTCTGAGGGATTCACGAAGAGAAGACATAAACTCATATGCTGTATTATTTCAATCAGGACAACCCAGTAGGACAATGACAGCGTACTTTACTCCCTATAAAGAAGACTGCGGTGTAACATATCTGGCCAGTGAAGGCGATATGGTCCCATTCCATCAATATATAAATACGCGTACACAATGCGGTACCTTTACAACCAGGTCAGACCTCAGACTACGGGTTTTTATCATCTACCCTGGTTATCATGACTTCAAGCTCCTTTTGACAGATACAGTGAAAAACTGGACAGTAGGTCTGAACTCGTTGGATTCCGTTATCACCACCTCTACTAACACGCTACAGTTCCTGAAGGGTTGGAGAAACAGCTGTACTTGGTGCTATGTAGATGTTAACGCAATAGTCATGGCGGTGAAAGGTAAGCACGAGAAACTAATACGCGTAAACTTGTAATTAGATATGATAGTTGGCTCAAACGCATCGTCTAACTCAGTAATTGTGTCGTAATTTTTTTCTGTCATATATTGATATGCAGTTTACCAAGTCCAGAAACTGCACTGCGATAAAAAGCATCGCGTTTCTTGCTGCAGATAACATATTTGATAGAGAGAAAAAAAGAAACTTTCTAAGTTTTCCGGTATTAAAATGATTTTTGAAATGTATAGATATACCCCACTAGCGCTAATTGCAACTTGGTATATTATAAAACAGCGCTATTGTTTCGAGATGGGAAAATACAATGAGAAATATTTGCTTGGCCAAAAACGCTTGGGAATGTGGAACTACATTAGATAGACATTTAGATAGACGGAGAGATAACCATACAGAACCATTAAATGGAATATCATAAATATTTAAATTATATAGCATGTTAGTCAACAATTGAGCTAAAGCAACTTAATATATCGGCTGTAATGATATTATGTAATCATATTCATGGACATTATTTGTCTACATACATGTAAGGTGTGGTCATTTTGAGGATGACGTAAAAGCACCGGTTTTGGCGTTAAAGTGCTGTTCGTGGGTTCGTTATGTTCAATATTAATTACCTTGGCTAGGAACACAAAAATCCATATAGACTGATACACACTAAGAAGATGAAATAATGATTAAGGAACGCAAATGAGGCGAAATAATGACATATTTAGGGGATAAAATCTATGGTGTGATCATCTAAGGATATTTGTAATTTTCAGACGACCTTCCACCATACTAACCAAGTTTAACATTGGACAAGGTAATAATCAGTGGCTCCTCCACAGCAGTACACACACTGGACAAAAGAAGTGTCACCCCTACTGAGCCAATACTATGGGGGAGATAAATGACTGTGGAATGATATGCTCCTGGTATCATTTTATTAACATCAAATTTCACAAAAAATCACAAAATGAGAACAAAATATACATTCTACCAAAATATGCAGTTTCAAGTCCAAAATTAGTACTTAGTGGCATAGCCACGTGACCTTTTAATAGGTGCCAGTCTACGAAGCAAGGTTTCATATAATTGTCTGATGCGTTCAGGGCTTATGATGGCCCAAGCATGAAACACTGAATATAACAGAGTTTCTCTGCTGGTTAGACGGGCATTTGTCAAAAGTTTTGACATATCATTCCACACATTTTCTATTATGTTTGCATCCGGACTCTGGGCAGGCCACATCACCCTGCGAATGTCCTGTTGGTCAAACCAATCATCAACTGCTCTGGGCCCGTGACAAGGAGCANCGACCCATCAGAGGCATTTTGTCTCTTGATCCAGTGTTTCTATACCGAGACCAGACCCTCTGCACGGTTCTAACTGAACAATTCAATTGTATCGATATTCTGACATTGCTTATATTCCGCCTCTTCAGGTTAATAACTTCCACATATAACCGTTAGATAATTGCCTGTATCTTGCCATATTGGAGGAAGACGGGAATAACATTTGCTGTACATGTACAAGACCAACAATACAATTCAATGGTATGGCGGTTTTATACTCATTAGTCACAGTATAAGTAGACCAGGTATTATAAATACCCAAGATCTGCCTACTTTTATTACTCTGAGTTAGGGGGTGACACTTCTTTTGTCCAGTGTGTGTATATGGCCGATATCGAGGCTACACTAATGGAATACGGACTGACAGGAAACATCCAAACTACCCTGATGTGGGACAAGTGGGCGTTGATATAAAAGACTCAATTATAGTAGGAAACTAAAGATTGATGAACGCTTGGTTATCCAAAGTATCGAATGTTCCAATGGTGAATGAACTGTTACCATTATTCGCCATCTCAATCAAAAACACAACCTTAGATTCCAATGACTATGGAATTTATATAGATAATGGCCGTGGAAATCGAGAACAGTTAACCATTGATGGGTGTAAGATCAGAAATACCAGGGAAACATTGTTACAGTACAGTGTCCGGGAAGACAACCCCAAAGATGTGGACATCCAGTTTTTGAATAACGAAATCACTGACAACAGAGGGAGTGTACTTGACATCAGTGGTGGTGCTCTACATATGACAGTATCGGGGAATAACATCACAGACAATGAATACAGCTCTGGGTCAATGACCTTATACCGGGGATATGAAAAGACAATACAGTTTGTGAACAATGATATATTTGGTAACCATTACAGAAAAATCATCGTCATGAATATGGAGGAATCAACCTATGATCTAAACAAAACCCCAAACGTTGGACTGGTAGGGAATATCCTTGCTAACAACACTTATTCATACGGCAACAGCGAACGTCGGCCATCACAGCCCCCAATGTCAGCTGCACTCGTTTTAGATGGTTATGGAAATGTCTGCGTTCAAAACAACACGCTTCAAAACCCGGGCCTAGAGGCAGAGGTGTATGTCAAGACTCACTCTACAAAATGGACAGACACCATTGAAGCCAGGTACAACGTGGGGATGTGAAAATACCCATTGCGTGAGAAAACGTATATATGATGCACACAGCGACATGTATCTGCCGGAAGTGCAAGTACTTCCATTTGTGTCAAGATCGAACGAGATGGTGTTCACTCCTGACGTCACAGAGGGACTTCCACAAGGAAACGTCCTTGGCGGGTGGCTGAACAAGTCCATCACATTAGAAGCAGCAGGTTCTCCATTCTATCTAAAAGAAGATTGGACTATTTTACCTGGTGTTGAGGTTTTCATTGAACCTGGTGTTTGGATTAAGCCAGCAAGGGACAAAGGGATCCTCGTTCTGGGACAGATAGTTGCCAGGGGAGAAAAGGGAAAAAGGGTTGCCTTTGGCTGTCAATACCAAACAGCTTATTGTTCTTATTGGCAAGGATTGGTGTTTGCATCAGATGACGTCAGTACTAGCCCTTCGGAATTGCTCTTTGTAGACGTTTTTAATGCAGGTTACAAAGGGAACACGTACGGCGCAGCTGTGCAGTCTTTCAGCCCCAGTATAATCATACAGAACTCACGAGTGATCCAGTCCAGGTTGAACGGTATTGAACTAATTGGACCAGTAGTGAAATCAAGCATCATTAAACGAAACGAGTTCCTTAACAACAGAGGTGTTGGGATAAACGCTATTGTGGCTTACCCAAGAAGTGTACCACTCAATACCAGGGTCAAACGAGAATCTGCGGGATGGCCAAGTGACCTTTATGGGGTCAATGATATTTGCGAAAAAACTTCCAAAATGCTCCTTGTTAACGACAGAACTGTGGTTTATTATTCTCATGGAAAACAGCACGGAGGATGTTATTATAATTGCACGCGTGCAATACGTTCTGAACTTGGACGGAATATCACAATCCAAATTTTACAGTTTAATCTGCAACGTTTTCAACTGGAAATATTCGAAGGATCGTCTCCTCTTCTCTCAAGGCGACTTCGAATTCTTTATGCTGACCAGACAAACGATTCACTTCCTTCAGATGTTCCAATAAACAGTTCCAGTGTAACCATCCGGTTATATAGCAGTGTCAGGAGCTGGGACACGTATGGTTTGCAAAGCATGGTCTTTGGTATCAAGATCTCCAGTGACACATCCACAGGTAAGATGTACATTAACACATATACATCCTAGTAGCATGTCATTGTGGTACTTGGCACTCTTACAAAGACTTTATCGTTCTTAAAGATAATTTTTTTTTTATTTACAGTATGTTAAAATACAAGTACACGTGTATATTTTACATGTTTCATAACCCATACTATTTGGTTTGCCTTTCAGGATCTATCGGCAACTTTGTCATCGAGGAAAACACTTTCTTTAACAATGGTCTAGGTGGAGTGAACATAACTACATTTGAACAGAGTAATTGGGATATAAACATCAATAAAAACATATTCCACAGAAATGGACTTTCGACTTCCAACCGAGCTGAACATTCCAAAGCAGCTATTCGGCTTAATATCGCTAACACCAGTGCTACATTGGCAAACAATTACATGGAAGGGAACCATGGTGGCATCCACGCCACGACTCACAGCGTATTCCAAAACAATAAGTTGAACATTTGGAGCAACCAGATTCTCTTTACAACTCAGATAGAGAACATACTGGTTGCAGAAATAGAGGACGGCCCTCACACACAGCAGTGCAGTATAGATGGGAATGTGATACAGCACGGACAGGGAGATAGGTACAGTGATGTCCTCCACCTGGAGGGTGTGTCTGGAACCGTCACAAACAACTACATCTACAACAACACAGGTCTACATGTGATGTGGTGGACAACACCAGCCAATAGGAACACGAGTGAAGTCACCACTGACAACATCATATATTACAGCATTGCAAGAGATGCAAACAATATGGCGGCCATAGTTTCTGGTGGCTCATCATCGTTTCTCCATGACAATGTTTTCCAAAACCCTACATTTACATTCGAGATGACAAGTGAAGGGTCCTCTTCAACTGTGAATGCGTCTTCCAACTGGTGGGGTCTGACAGAGCATGCGAAGATCAAGCAGAGGCTACGAGACAAAGGCACGGGGTTCCTATACCCCGAGGTCTCCATACACCCAATCATCGAGTCCATGTCTTCTTACCAAACAGGTGAGGAAGTTTTCAACACTGACACCCCTGTAGCTGAAACAAGTCATATTTGCATTTTTTAAAACTTTTATTCGGTTATATCATGATGTCTGTTGGTTATTTTAAATGAAAAAGTTGATCCGATACCTTAATTATGTTTCATGTGATTTCGACATTGTATTTCTTGAATTACCTTTGGTATATATTGCTAGGATAACAATAATAGTACATTAATAATAATAATAATAACAAAAATTAAGTTTAAAAAATCAACTAAAAGTTTGAAGTTGAACAGATAAATGGACTGGGATAAAATTTACAAAATAAAATATTTACATAAAGGATATACAAAATCTAAGCTTTCAAAGGCCTGATTATCCTTTCTTTGTATTAAAGCATTAACTGGCAATATCTTACGATTTTTGTTTATATTGTTATATTTCAGGGCCCAGCGTTTTCCCTGCTGATTACCCCCGTCAAATAACAAAGTGTCACGTATAGTAGGGCAGTTCATTCCCGACTCCAGAGTTTGTCGGCGGTATTACAGCTGCACTGAAGGTGGCGTTATTCCCAAGATGTGCCCAAACCATCTTGTCTGGAATCCAGAAATACAGGAGTGTGGCAGAGACGGTTGTGAGCCACAGGAAGCTTCTGGTAGGTGGTTTGGTACTCGGCTACAATGAATACAAAAATACACTCGTTTTGAACGTTATTTGAAAAACCATATGTGTTTTTCCCTAAAGGGATATTTATAAACCATATATCTATCTATCTGGTAAATCTAAAACAATCAGAACTGGTTTTCTGGTAAATCATTCTAGATCTGGTAAGCTGCTGATGATACAGAATTCATCTGTTCTAGATTCGTGTCCTCTTGCGTGGCTGCAGAATAAGATGGTGTGTTACTTGTACGTCGGAGGAGCACAAAACTTCACTCAAGCTCGCGTTTCTTGTGAGGTATGCAATTGACATTTATTCATCAAGTCGTTGGTCTACGAACAATAATGCTTGAAAGGATAAATATTGTATTCAGAGAGGGACATAGCAAATATTTGATGAAGTTTGTTAGACAACAACATTCATTGGTAACTTATATACATGTATGCATTTACTTTGTTCAAGGGTCAATACAGTATGTTGGTGAATCTTGCCACGAAGTCTGAGCGGGCCTTTGCAATCAGCATACTACGGTCACGAGCGGTGGGAGAGCGCAGTTTTGGCATATGGACGGAGACATGGTATAAGGTGTGGCATTTTGTGTTCTTCCATCCGGTTTTGAATAGAAAAGATTGACAATGACAAATGAAATACAGGCATAACAGGAGGTTAACAATATCAATATGTAATATGTGGCATGTTACACTGTTAGCATACATGTTATAAAACAAATACATACATACATGGGATAGACGGTAGTGAGGGTTTGGATTTTATGTTTTTATTAGATTATTTTTCGAATTATCTACTCGCATACATGTATCTTTGTAACGGTTTCCAGGAGGACGGAAAATGCCCACTGGTCAATTTGTCGAGTATTGACGGCAATGCACATATCTACAAAGATGATTGTTTCAGTCTTTCTCCGTATATTTGTAAGCGGTCCGCAGGTAATAATTTTACTGCATACTAAGGCCACACTTTTTTAATTTTATGGATGACATCCTGCGGGCGAACCGATTTTCGTCCGTTCTCCAAAAAAAAAAAAAAAAAAA
>NW_019775394.1:302743-343955 GCF_001039355.2 Lingula anatina | reverse complement strand
TATTATGAATATTCATCAGTTCTGTAAGTTTCAAGTCAAAACGTAAAACCGTTTTCCACTTATCGTGTTTACGGTAAAAGTGCACGCCAACGGCAACGGCAACGGCGACGACAGACGCAGGTGACGGCTATATGTACAGACACATCTGTGTCTGCACATAACAAATTAAACTAAACTGAGATCTGATACAGTATAAGTTATATTTTAAATGGATTGTATGATCACTGTATTCCAGCTGTTTTTCTTACCATATTGTGTTAATTCCGAGTGATTCACAAATATCATGTTCAAAAATATACACTTCGTGTGAAAAAAATCGGTTTAAAAAACGGTTTAAATCACCATCATCTCGTTTTTATGTACAGACACAGATGTGTCTGTACATATAGCCGTCACCTGCGTCTGTCGTCGCCGTGCACTTTTACCGATAACATGATAAGTGGAAAACCGTTTTACCTTTTGGTTTGAAACTTACAGAATTGATGAATATTCATAATACGCAGGTCAAGTTCGAAAATCAGCATGATCCGGTCATTTTAGGGAGGTTATGCTGTTTTTTCACTTTTTTCAGCATATATGCAGCACCGATAACACGATTAGTGGAAAACCGTTTTACCTTTTGGCTTGAAACTTACAGAACTAATGAATATTCATAATACGTAGGTCAAGTTCCAAAATCAGCATGATCCGGTCATTTTTAGGGAAGTTATGCTGTTTTTTCACTTTTTTCAGCATATATGCAGCACCGATAACATGATAGGTGGAAAACCATATTACTTTTTGGCTTGAAACTTACAAAACTGATGAATATTCATAATACGCAGGTCAAGTTCGAAAATCAGCATGATCGGGCCATTTTTAGGGAAGTTATGCTGTTTTTTCACTTTTTTCAGCATATATGCAGCACCGATAACATGATANATGGTCCTGAAACTGTAATCTTATTGAAGGGGTGGATTGAGACCATCTTCTGGGTCTTCCGGAAGATGGCCAGGTTTTTAAGTTTATATTGACTGGTATCTATTTTTTTCTGTTGGAAGACCATCAAAATGGAGGATGGATCCACATAGATTCTTTGGAATACTCGTAACTGTCAGAAAATATCTCTGGGTCCACTCCTGTTATTGACCATGTTACCTGTTGTGCATGATTAAAATTCAGTGTTGACTGACAGTGCTATTATAAGCATTATTTATTATTGCATCAAAATTGACAAAATGACCTATTTTGCATCTTTATTTTCTGTTTTTTTGTCTGTACATTTGACAGCTTTGCTGCCTTGTTAACTTAATGCCGTATATTTAATGTGTTCAGTATATCGGCTGTGACTACCGGCAGTGTAACTCTACCATACGGTATTCCAATGATGAGCTCTGTCACAGGTGTAGAGACGTGGAGGCCTGCTTCAGTGACGATGTGAGTGAGTGATATATAATGTAAATAAAAATAAGAAGAACAATTAACCATTAACGGACCCACAATCTGTTTCACATTATATTGGGTGCCGTTATAATCCTTCCGTAAAGTATTTTGTGTAAATGTGTTAATGCCATTTCTTGTAAGTAAGCTATGATGACTGTACTATGTAATGACATACATACAGCATTGGTCAAAAAGGTTGTCCCACCCCCATTTCCATGTACTTTTATTTACAAATGATCACCTCATAGCTGTGAACTGTTAGAAATAGTGCTTTTTATCACGGATACCTTGTCTAACATGATTAATGGTTAAAAAAAAATACAAAATAGTGGTGAAAATATACATATTTTATACTATTTAGTAAAATTTATAAGAGGTACCCCCTCAAATCGACTGTTTCACTGTGACTTCTAAAGATGTAAAGAAATGTCTATAAATTTGAAAAGACGCCATCAAATGTCACAAAATTCACACACAATTAGCATTAGGGTGTGCTCGTTAAAGATCACGTGCCTAACAGCGTGTGCGTCTACCGCGTACTGCAAAAGACCGCGTACTGCAATTATCTCCTGTAGACGGCGCGACAAGCATTCAACATGGGTAACAATTCTGTTATGTGGGATATTGTCCCATTCTTCTTAAATTTTGTATTTTTTAAACCATTAATGATGTTAGACACGGTATACGTAATAAAAAACACTATTTCTAACAATTAACAGCTGTTAGGTGATCATTTGTAAATAAAGGTACATGGAAATGGGGGTGGGACAACCTTTTTGACCAATGCTGTATGTTTTTTTTTCATATTTAATAACTGAACAAATACCATCCATCGTGTCTAATTATTCTACAAATTACCTTAGGAAATATGTTTTCTTGCATATTACACCGGTTAGATCTCATATAGCTGCCGTCAATGGGACATGAGGAAATGCCCAAATGGCCTAGTGCGACCGGTCTATAACCATGGCAACCAAGCCCTGGATACGACCCTGCAAACGTGAAGGTCATTAAGCCTGACAGAGAGTTTTATGTGTGCCCTATATTAAACACGAAACAAAGAGGTGAGCATCCATGTATGACATCTGTAATGTTTATGAATTTTTGAAATATGATGCAAAGTGGAATACGAGGTTTTTCATAATATGCCTCCTTTTATGTGTTCTATCAAAAGTTTGCAAGTCTGTAAGTATATTTTGTTGAACATACCGTCGTGTTACTGCAATATTTGTGAAAAAATGTAACAAATATTTCATATCAGGGGAACGATAACTTGAATAAATAATTAACAAAGTGTTTGATGCCTTTTACTATTGCTGTACCAAAGGTTAACCCGTAGTTCACCATAAAGATACAGTTATTACAGTGATCATGGTAGTCCTATTTAAGTAAGGCTTCAATATTTATTTCCACACGCAATTGAATAAAAATTTAAAACGCATGCTGATTTTTGTTTGCATTTATCTGAATAATTCTTGATAGGTCACTCCATTCTTGTGACCAGAGACAAGGTCAAGTATCCCAGGTCCAGAGATTTTGTCATTGTCAGCAAGCAAGCTGGAGAAATCATGCATAAAGTGTACGCAACTCAAGAAAAAGGTGAGTTTATTATACTGCATGTAACACTATTTTCAACCAAAGATCATCATGCTTATGACGTTATGTCAGTTGAAGTAGTGATATTTCTAGCACATTAATATAGCATAATCCATAACCTGAAAATATTACTAAAGTACGTCCTATAAAAGTTTCATATCCATGACGTTTAACCAATAATCGACATAAAATATAAACGTGTATTTTAGGACAAAGTGGTATATTTTATTAAAGCGAGATTTTAATTTAATCCTCCCCCTTAAAAGTATTTTAATAGGCTTATAGCATTTGCATGATACATCGTGTACATCGTAGTATTATGTTTTTATCAGTTATGGCAATCGTTTTGTTCAGGAACATACCGATATTTTGTCGCTGTAAGGGCCTCGTTGGAAGATGTCATCCAGTATGCCAACTTTAACCAAACAGTTCCTGTCCGTTCCCTCATGGATGACAGGACGCTTGAGCACATGCCGGAAAAACGCATTTTTAAAATTGCCTCTGCGTGGGAAGGAGCAGCCATTAGAGGTTCCTTAGTTCACTTGGTAAAAGGTGAATCTCGTGAAGTTCTGATTTTAAATTGTTCCCCAAATAATAATAATAATAATAAACAATAAATATAAACGGTTGAAAAACTGAGTGCAACTTTGCTAGTATAAAGTATTTACCCTACACTACAGGAAGTAGCGTACGTATTCATTTGATAAATATGTGAACCAGTGTCAGCTGATAAAAATAGTTCATTTCTCATTTTAGATGATCATGTTTTTAAATGTCTTGGACATTGGTACAATGTGACCATAAGACCTGTGGCGTCTCAGTACATTGTGCTACGACAGAGTATGTCAAAACACATTGGCGTTGGCGATGTCGTCGTCGGCAGGGAAAGTCAGGGCTTCCTCGAGGACATAGAGGATGTTGTAACAGAATCTGAGGCTGTGACGTATCACGCCAAAGTGAAGACGTGTAGTCAGGCTATGTCTTTTAGGTTAGTGGTATTTGTATACGATGAATACAACGTGCCGTTTTACATCTTAGTTACTTCAAAACGTGACATACATTATAGTATGTGTAGTACGTCATATTAAATTTCCGGTCCCTGTCGAACGTGACAGAGAGTCCCCCATAACAGAGAGACCGCTTCCCATTCATTTGTACAGGTGAGCCTCGCCCTAGATTTTGGCCCACTTAGGTCAGGCTAACCCTAACCATTAAAACTATATGGACGGCGGACTTTCTGTTACACAGACACTTAGTTTCGTTACACCGGTCGAACAATAAATAATCTATTTGGAAACGACAACTAATTTTCTCCGTCTCCTTGGAATATTCTGAGGCTTTGTTATGAATAGTGACACGGCAATCCTTTTTTTTTTTTTTGCTAATAATTGGTCGACAGTGGTACGTATAGAAGTATTCATTTTAGAATGCCAAAGGAAAGTACACTGTACATTTTTAATGTGTTCGTACATGCATATAATTGATACTTAGCATTTTTATGTAGAAAAGCGCATGACATGTGGCGTACTCGATGTGTTTTCTAGTTTAATTGCTGTCTCTCCTGTCTCCACATCTATCACTATGTACTGTCACGGCGGAGAACAGAATGACAGAAGCCTGCACATTAGTGAGTCAGTGAATCAAGAGACGGCGCCACCAGTCGTAGGCGACGTCATTCCAGGACGTACATCTGGCGCCTTTCTCGGTCAGGTAAACTATACTTGACTGGTATATCATATCACCATTTGACTCGGCAGCATATACATGTAGAATATAGCATTGTAACAAGGCAAGATGAACCGATTTTGATATTGAGCATATAACGTTAAAACTATATAATGCATAATTGTTCCACATTTTCTGTATGACTTTTATAGAATAAAATATGAAGATGTAGGTGCATGTTTAGCATACCGTAACCAATCTGGGCTTCAAAAGAGATATACTATTCGTATTCAGGTTATTTCAAGGTTTGAGAAAGGGGGCTACATTTTCCTGGAGTGTATCCCCATCCAGGACTTAAACAAAGACACAGTGCTGACGTCTGCTCCCTACACTGCTTTCCACCCCGACAGACGACTGAACAACCAAATATCCACTGATGGCATATTTACATCACTGAAAAAGGAGGCGGTGTTTGAGGTAATTACTGTACCTGCGGTGTCAACTTAAATTTTGTTCCTGCGAGTATTGAATAAAGTGGATATTACATATATTGTAGCTTGTCGTTAAACTGAATAATGATATGGAAAACATATTGGTAGATACTTAAGCTACCGTTGCGGCGACCTAATAATACAATGAATTTAATTATATAATGTGTTTTATTAAGGTTACGTACTTAGTACTTATATACACGAAACACATATTCTGGAATACATGAATGCACTCGGTACTCCACACCCCCCTTGCTTTGCATCCACACCACCCCCTTCGCTTTGAACTAGTCCTTTCCCCCTTAAGTATATCGCAGTGTATAAGATGAACATTTATCTTTGTATATAGACAACTTCAGCGTTGAGAAAGCAGCTGTCAGTTGACATGAATATAGTGGTGACAACAGGACTGCAGCTCCATCTACAGTCCACAGTTCCAAAAGCACAGAAGATAGGGATCCGACTGGAGGCAACCATTGACTACAATATGAACAACAGTTATGAAGCATTGGTCAGGTGTGAATGGTCCAGTGATTTACATTCTTAACGTAGACAACGTAATGCGCACAAGTTGTAGATTGTTGAATAAAAGTCATGGCTTGTTGTTTTTTAATTTCATTGTTTCCAACCATAATTGTTATTACTACAAGCAAGGAATACGTACTTGCTACAAGCAATGGCTGCCCATTAAGGAAATATCACAATTTGGCCATTTTACAATTGCAACATACGGTACATGCCTAACTACTCTTAGATAATCTGTATGCTGTTTTAAACTTTTAAACTTCAGATACACCGAAGTCAACGAAGATCATTATCTTGTATCTAAACGTACATCTCTTGGCGTGCACTGCTTGGCTATCTCACAAGACGTCTGCTTGCCTCTTAATATTGCTCTCCTCAACATGAAGTACAGTTTTACGGCAACATCCCAGGTAAGTGGGAAGCGGTAACACCGACCAAAAACGGTTTAACTGTACCGGTGGTCTGTTGAAGTCGCCTGTTTGAGAGGGGGTGGGCGTCCTTCGCCCTATGTTCACAGTTTATAACACACTTGTAATACACGACCACCCACGGTGAAGCCATTGTGTTCTGTTGTTCCTGCAATCCCCAGCTGCCTATGTGTATGTGTGTGTGTTTTTTAATCATGGAACTCGCCCAAATTTCAGGGCACTGGCGTATTGCGACATCATTCCCGAGGACGAGTCCGGCAAACTCTCGGTGCAACTTGGAGATATGGAGCCGACGGGGAGCATTTTCACAGAGCTGCTGTAAGTTTCAGTTCGCTGGGCATTATTATTATAATTAAATTATTTGCAACTTATTTGATACTTTCGGTTTACTGCATTTCAACCAGAATTTGTTCTTAGCGAAAAAGACAATGTGAAATTATCTTTGTGAAAAAGAAAAAATCCCCCCCGCTTCATTAGCTGCTCCCAGGCTATCCAAAGGCACCCACTTTTGCTGTAAGGTGCCGATGTGTGGTTCTATTATTGATGTTCGTAGTGAAAGCTCTACTCACATTATTTATCTATTCCGTTCAACCACTGTACCCTTGGTATTTTCATTGTTCTAAGAAGTCCGTCCAATATTTAAGCGGTTTTTATGTACTTTGTTTATTAAATCATTTATAGCAGTATACATTAATACAGGGTATCAAACAAAAACATGTTAGGGGTACATATTTAAAGGACAATAAATTCCAATTTAATTCTGAATATAGTTGCGATTATGGCTTTCAGATATTAAACTGTCTTCTGGAAATGACTGTTGCTATTGAACACAAACAACCTGATGAGTTGATTCTGATAAACAACGTAATGGCGTTTTTAGGGGGAACAGATTGAATTGAAGCATCTGTTTTTTCCAGGCGACTGACGTGACACATGACGTAGATCACACAGATGACATGGGCAATGTTCATATAAACGTTGACATAGAACCAGCATTGCACGTGCAGTTTCCCAGTGCCTCGGATACCATAGTTTACTACCTCGTCAACCTTTCGCTAGTTCTCCGTTTTCTAGAGAATTTGATAGGTAAGTCCTACTCCAGAGTCCTAGTGTTCCAATACGGCTGTCACACATTTCTGCATATCACTTTATGTCCCCTGGTATTATTGATGTCTGTAACGCGGGTGCTTCGACGTACACATGGTGGGACTGCATAATGAAGCCATCAGCAAACAGGGCATAGAATACCAGCAGAACCTACGTGTATGTACACATGTAGCACGGGCGAACACCTTGGCACATTTGTTAACGTTGTTTTATAAATTTGCTGCTGGAACTGGTGTGCAGTATTTTAAAAAATTCGTTAGCATTATTCTTTCAGAAACGACTGTACGCATTTTAGGGACTCTTAAGCGATGGCTGCTTTATTAGACTATTACAGTATAGTAGAAGACACATGTAGGTGGTGTGCATGCACGAACATGAGTGTGTGAATGTAATACACGGAGCTTATTTGGGGTTGGAATGCAGGAAACATGTCATTGTCGTTTCAGACCCCGGTGTTGTCAGCCGTTCTGAGACTGTCACATACACGACTACAGCCCCTATCACGGACAGTTTGGACATTATCACGTGTTCTAAGATCTGTTCCGGGCGTGAGGGCGTGCACCTTGTGGTCCAAAAAGCGGGATCGGGATACAGAAAAGACGCTGGGTTTCTTCGTTTAGAAGCGTCATATTCGATTTTCACAAGCCTTGAAGAATATGTGCTTGTTCCTGATTCTGTAAAAGCTTCTGCGTAAGTGTGAGAACCGTTTTGTTTGACATCTTCATATCTGATGTGTGTATTACGTATTTCAGTTTAAGCGCCAACAGTTAAGTGTTTCAATATCAAGGTGCATTACCATACAGTTATAGAAATGTTAACCAAGAACATCATCTTATCAATTCATTGCAGTCATGATATTAGAACTTACAGTGTATCTTTATTGTATACGTTTAAATATATTCATTTAATGCATAGCACTCTATACTACTATAGAATGGTGATCATTAATAAATACATTTTAACCGATGGACATTGCAGGCGCTGTAGGCCAGCTACCGTAGCCACCACGTGTCCTACTGGACCTGGTACCTGTCTATGTCCTGATGGAAGCAGTAGTATTGAGGTGATTTGTGTCATTTGTGTTTTAATGTCTTAACAATCCTGGTAATAATAAGTTTATGTGTTGCAGGACATTTTCTCTTGCTTCATACGTTTTTAAGTCCAATCTCGACATAAAATTAGTCTTTCAACGTCAAAACTTCATGGCCGAAAGCAACCGAAGAAAACATTTACAAATTTAAGTCGATGGCAAATTTTTATGTACAGACACGTCTGTCGTCGCCGTCGCCGTCGCCGTCGTCGCCGTGCACTCAGCGATAACACGATAAGTGGAATACCAGTTTACATTTTGTATTCAAATTTACAGAACTGATGAATATTCATAATACACAGGTCAAGTTCGAAAATCAGCATGATCGGGCCATTTTTAGGGAAGTTATGCTGTTTTTTCACTTTTTTCAGCATATATGCAGCACCGATAACACGATAAGTGGAAAACCATTTTACCTTTTGGCTTGAAACTTACAGAACTGATGAATATTCATAATACGCAGGTCAAGGTCGAAAATCAGTATGATCGGGCCATTTTTAAGGAATTTATGCTGTTTTTTCACTTTTTTCAGCATATATGCAGCACCGATAACACGATAGGTGGAAAACCATATTACTTTTTGGCTTGAAACTTACAAAACTGATGAATATTAATAATACGCAGGTCAAGTTCGAAAATCAGCATGATCGGGCCATTTTTAGGGAAGTTATGCTGTTTTTTTCACTTTTTTCAGCATATATGCAGCACCGATAACATGATAAGTGGAAAACCGTTTCACCTTTTGGCTTGAAACTTACAGAACTGATGAATATTAGTAATACGCAGGTCAAGTTCGAAAATTGGCTTGATTGGAATATTTTTACAAATTTTAAGTTATGCTGTTTTTTTCCATTATTCAGCATATATGCAACACTGATAACGCATTTTAAGGAAAACCAATCAGCCTTTTGTCTTGAAACTCACAGGAGTGATCAGTCTGACTAGTATACAGATCAAGTTTGAAAATAAGCTTGATCAGTTAAGTTTTGATGAAGTTATTAGCCCTTTTGTATATAAGTGTTTTTTCTTCAGATTTAATTATTAGGCATGTTGACAGTCTCATTACAGAACTAATTAGATATGAAAAGTGTTGTTTTGGCATTTTCTGCTTCTTAACAATATTGTTAGTTGATTATATAAAAATGACGGTACACCTGTGCCAAAAATGGAAAGGAACTGATATCATTGCAGTTCGCCATATTCAATCATTCACTAAGTTAAGAATCTCAGAATGGAGCAAGTTGGACATTTAAATTTGTTATGTTGATATATTTCCTTTGACAACATAATTTTTTAATTGATCATATAAATATGACAGTAAATAGATTATTTTGTTTTATGTAAAAAAGGTGTTGAAAATGGAAATAAGCTCTTTTCAATACAGTTTTCTCTTGTTTAGATTTTGGGAATTTTCAAAGTGTGACTCTGAACTCTATGGGCTTGACACATTTTCTGAATATCCATTTTATCATTAAAAAAATGATGATTATTAACTTATTATACTGTTAAGCATTGTGTAATATTGCATCAAAATTAAACAAAACCCTATTTTGGGCACTGCCTCCGTAGTGACTGTGAAAGGAAAACCATGTCACTTGCTCTTTTCACACTTATAAGAAAGAAACATAGGACTTAAATACAGCCTCAGTTGGAAAATCTGTCTCATTAGTTAATTTTCTGGAAGTTTTGTGAAAAATTATATCTTTCACATACTGGAAATTTCAATGTGGGACTTAGATCTTCCTTGGGCATGAAGTCCAGTGGTAATCAAATTCTCTTAATGTCCATGTTTTTAATAGTAGATATTACTAAAATTTATGGTATTTATACAGTTAATCATTATGTAATGTTGCATCAAAACTGACAAAAAACCTTCTATGTGCACTGCCACCATAATGGCATTAACATTATGGAAAGAAAACTGTAACTTTCTATTTTTACAACTAGTCTTACAAGAATGATTCTTAGGATTGACATACAGGTCATATTAGCAAACCAGCTCTATTAGATTATCATTTTTATTAAATTTATGCATTTTTTTGTGAAATTTTCATTTTTCTCATTCTGGCACTTTCTAAGTATAATCTTGAACTCTGATGGGCCTGAAGCCTTATGCTTTTACTTTTGTCGGTGTTACCTGTTGTGCATAATTAAAATTTGATGTTGACTGTGCAGTTAAACATAATGTATTATTGCATCAGAATTGGTAGTCTCCTATTTTGTGCATTATTGTTTTGTGCTTTTCTTAAGGTGTGACTTATGGGCCTGAAGACCTTTGAGAGGGTCAGTCTGTAAATTTCCCTTGGGTATCACTAGGCTAATTTCAGAGTTATAATTAATTAAATTAAAATAATTTGCCTAATTAATAGGCCATTAAATGAGATTACATAAAGCACACTTGTTGATGTTTCCCTGTAATCTCCCAAAGGTTAAGCTCTCTGCTAGATCAATAATAACGAAGCAGTGATAATTATGCAGGCATGGCCAGAAATGTGCAGCATTTGCGCGATACGCGAGGGCGCAACAGTAGGGCTTCAAGTGAATCATCTAACCATGGTAACAAGGTAGTTCATGGTAACAAGCGTCTGATATGTGCAGAGAAGTTTATTATTATAATATATATTGTTCTTATTGTTACATTATTTAATCTAACTCTGTTTCCAAGTAGTAACTATACTGTACCAAGTCAGGTACTGATGATGTACAGAGGTCATATATTCCAGAATAAGCCATTACCACTGATTTATAACTTTCATTTTTGTTTAATATGTTATTCATGAAAGAGTTCATGAAAGATTATTTTAATTTGTTAAATCGTGATCTTATTCTTTTTATATTCAAATAATTGAATACTGTGGGTAAAATTGGTCTTCCACTTCTTATTTGCATTTTTCCTTTACTACAAGATTATTTTGGAACAGTTGCAGCATTAAAAATTTAAATAAATAGCAATTTAAAAGAAGAATTTTGCATAATTATTAAATGATGATAGGAATTTTGGATTAAGAGATTAGTTAAATACTGAGTATTGATATGGTCAGTCAATTTATGTAGAATCTGATAATATGATTGAACATACTGATTGAATTCTTGGCCTTGCACTGGGCAGTTTTACATTTGTGCCAAGTGCTCTTTTTGGACTCCATTGTACAGTGGTAAAAAATCTTCAATTGCCATGAAATTTTTTAATCAGACTCTGTATGTTACTGCTATCAGCTGGTGCTATCGGCAACGAATTAATTTCCCTTTGTTTCTGAGTGAATCTACCGTCTAAAATTACTATAACTGAAAATATTTGCGTTTTGCTGAGAGTAGTCTAGGCAATATACGGCAAACTTCTTAGTACGTGTGTACAACAGAATTTTTTTAAAAACCCTAGCGATATTTGGTCAGGAGTTGCTTGAAGCATAGCACAGCGTTGCTGTCTAGCGGCATCAGGCCGTTAGTTTGTCAATTCTCACGAATTACCCACGAATCGCGAACCCATTCATTTTCCTATGGCAATCTAGCAACTCATTAAAAAGGCACGCATGCGCAGTGGGCTAGGCGTGACGTCATGCAGTGCATTTCTGGGGATGTAAATTTTGTTCAATATTGCAAATAAGNCCATCAGAGGCAATTTGTCTCTTGATCCAGTGTTTCTATATCGAGACCAGACCCTCTGCACGGTTCTGTCTGAATAGTTCAATTGTATCGACATTCTGACATTGCTTATATTCCGCCTCTTCAGGTTAATAACTTGCACCTATAACTGTTAGATAATTGCCTGTATCTTGCCATATTGGAGGAAGACAGGAATAACATTTGCTGTACATGTACAAGACCAACAAAACAATTCCATGGTATAGCGGTTTTATACTCATTAGTCACATTATAAGTAGACCAGGCATTATAAGTACCCAAGATCTGCCTACTTTTATTACTCTGAGTTAGGGGGTGACACTTCTTTTGTCCAGTGTGTGTATATATACACTGTATATATATATATATATATCAAACTCAAAGATTAAAAGTTTGAATAGCAGCTTCATTGGAATTATATTTACCTTTGCCAAGGAGGTTATGTTTTCACCCCTGTTTGTCTGTCATGAACATAACTCAAAATGTTATGGACCAATTTTGATGAAATTTTCAGGAACTGTCAGAAGTGGGTCAAGGAGGACAATGATTAGTTTTTAGTGGTGGTTCGGATTAATAATCTATCAATAATCAATAATAATCAAAAATTGCTGCCTTGGCAGAGGCCTGCGCTCTCAGAGTGCTTTTCTAGTTTTGTTATGTTTTCCTTATTAATTTTTTCTCAAACACTGACATCTGCACATTTTCTGTATTTTCTGTGTTTCCACATAAGCAGTTGTATTGGTTTTTATGTCTTTAAACATTATGTAATATTATTTTATGCACTGTCATAATTTTTCAAATATTGGGACTTTCATCGTGTGAATTTGAACTCTCATGGTCCTGAAACTGTAATCTTATTGAAGGGGTGGATTGAGACCATCTTCTGGGTCTTCCAGAAGATGGTCAGGTTTTTAAGTTTATATTGACTGGTATCTATTTTTTTTTCTGTTGGAAGACCATCAAAATGGAGGATGGATCAACATAGATTCTTTGGAATACTGTCAGAAAATATATCTGGGTCCACTCCTGTTATTGACTATGTTACCTGTTGTGCATGATTAAAATTCGGTGTTGACTGACAGTGCTATTATAAGCATTATTTTTTATTGCATCAATATTGACAAAATGACCTATTTTGCATTTTTATTATCTGTTTTTTGTCTGTACATTTGACAGCTTTGCTGCCTTGTTGAAATATAATATGAAAGTCATATTATGATATTGAATCAGTTGTTAATATTTGGTTATGATTCACAGTATAACCACAGTTGCCAGTGTGACATGTGCCCGGATGGTAAAACTAAAAAGGTGATCACTGATGACCCTTCTCAGCCTGCGTGTCCATGTCACTGTGCGGACGGTTTGCCACGGGAGATGAACGCAGACGTGTGAGGTACAGAACATGTACATATTCAGAAAATAAAAATGGTGTATTTATGTAAATTTTCATGAAGATTTAAGTAGAGAATTTGTTAATATTATGGTTGAATCGAATTATTTCTATGCGCAGTGCAATCCAGACATCATTGTTATCATTTTAATTATGTTTCAGAATAATGGAACCAAGGCAAAACGTTAATATTTTAGTGAATTTTTGTGTACAACTTTAACTGTCTTAATGCTTTTGACATCCGTATATCAATCGATCTTGAGACCATATTTTTCTGTTATTATATTTCTGCCCATTATATCAATGTGTATTTTTCTAGTGTGGCTGTGAGTGTCCAAATGGCGGTTATGGTACGGTTAAACCTGATGGTGGCTGTCATTGTTCATGTGAATGTAAAAACTGCCAGGACTCGGTTATAGCTAGTGATGGAACGTGTTACTGTCCGAATGATATGTGAGTATATTGCACCCCACGTAGAAGCATAGACAGGTATATACTTATATTGATGAACGTGGACACCTGTTGTAGTCTGTAATTTATCGAATTTGCTTGTAATGAGGGAACTGTTTACAGGTACGTGTTATAAGTCTCTGAACTATTGAAGTCATCTGACTTGAATGTCTAGTTTTCGCTTCTACAGCTGCCCGGTGTGTGACTCTGCCTACGAGCCTGTGTGGGAAGACTGTCGTTGTGTTTGTCGTGAGAAGACCCAGTGTGGACTGTACCCTGCCTGTGTACGAGGTCGACGTGGAGGGCAGTGTGACCAGCCGGACTGTGAGCCATGCAGTTTTCAGACAGACAACGGGTTGCAAGGTGAATCGCCCCAAATTTAAGTGTAAATGCATCATAGGCTGGCTTGAATTTACATAGCAAAATAGACATTCATTTTCAATTTGTTATTTTTCTACAATTGTTTTCCTTCAAATTATTTATCATTATTTCTACTTCATTATTTGTTTGTGTCTTATGTCTGCTAAATGGTCTATAAACTAGCCTCTGAATTCATACAGTCAGATAGAACCTTTATATTACAAACACCCCTACTGTATTTCAGAATGTTTCGGCAATGGTGTTTGCACCCCTCAATCGTACTTCTGTAGCTCCAGGTGTGTGTGTTCCCAATTCTGGACCGGCGTCTGTTGTAATGTCAGAATACCAAGAAACATGGGAGGTGTTCCTCACTTACAGACAGCAGATGGTGGGTGAACATCGTCAAAATTGCTCAGCGAATTTAAATCACTTTATCTTTAGACATGTTTTTCAAAATGGAAAGGCATAATATACTGCGGTTCTTTGAATCACATTTGTAACATACGTGTATATTTTAGTGTATTAATATTATTTTTCTATACAATTCTTCGGCAGTTTAGTGTGCATCGATGTTTATTTCCTGATTTAATCATAGCGTCTCGAAAAACAAAGGAAAGTAATCGTTGTGAAATGAAATAGCCGTTGTGCACCATGTTTGCTAAAGTAATGGTATAACTTGCTGTATGAATTCGTTGTTTCCTAAGGTATATCCTACGACTACCATGGTATTGGAGAGTTCTGGGACTGTATGAGTACAGCTAACGACTTTGGCGTACAAGTCAGGTTCTTCGGCTATAAACAAGCATCACTGGTCGGTGACGCCGCGGTCAAGGTCGGCCACAGTGTGGCCACCATTACTACACCGGCCAATGCTACTGAAACCACTCTTCCTACTTTAAGGTGAATTGGGAATATAGAAAGTGTACTAGTAATATCCCGCACGAAAACGAAGTAGATACTCCAGCGCAGTAGACTACTGCAATCATACTGCAAACATGCTTCAAATCTGCTTTGATTGGGGAGCTAATTAGCATATTTGAAACATGCTTCTATCATGCTGCTAATCTACTGCATTAATGCTCCTCCTCTGTACAACCCTATGTAATTTTTGAAGTAGAATTGAAGTAGACTCTACTGCATTTCTACTGCAAATATGCTCCACACCACTACTGCGTTAATGCTTCTTTACTACTTCGATACTACTGCATTTTCGTGCGGGATTGCCTTTGAATAATATGACATTAAAATCCGGAAAGAAACAGCATGATGGTTGCGCTTGTTTTATCAATCACATGGTCAATGAAACGAATGGATGTATTGTTTTAATATTTTTAAGATATCATTATCAAATGATCGTTATTGTAGACGTCTAACTACACGTGCCATGTACCTCACGGTAATATAGAAAAGAAACCGTCTTACTACTATACATGTGCCATGTAACGCTCGGTCATATCTGGCATATAAAACACATATACGTACGTTTAGATAACAATTCTTTTTTACTCAGAATTGACGGGCTAGTCCAGAACATAACCAAAAACAAGACAAGATTGACGCTTAACAATGACACCGTCACTGTAGATATTGCTAAGGTCAGGAACAATGCCACTGGTGCCGTGATGATGATTGCAATCCAGTATGACACCGGTATGTATATTGTTATATGTATGTTCTCTCACCCTAAGGCGTGTAATTTGAAGAGAATATGCTCATACACTATTGTCATAGGATGTGATGTAGGCTGTGAGTTGATAACTGGTATGTGTTCCGCTGTATAAAGAGCGACAGAGCCGCAGGAGCTGGGAAGGGGGCGGGGTACGAGGGATTAGCTACGTATTTCAACCATGGTAGTCCTAGGGGCAGAACGAATGGTTTTAGTGACTCTGTAAACGTCTTTAAGACGTCACTTTCTCCAACCAAGAAACATATGAGCTAGGTGAGTATTAATATATAGAGAACCTCTAACACCACTCCTTGCCTTATCTGCCTGAATTAAATAAATATTAATAAATATACCGTATCAAAACGTTAACATACTTTGTACATGTGCAGATTCACACCACATCAGACCATTATTATTATTACTGCTTAAACAGTCTGTTAGCACGTAGAGAGTTGGAATAATAAATATGAGATATATAAATATAAATACACAGTGGCACAATCAGATATAATAACTGATTGATAAAACTGAGGATATTAAAAATCGTAAATAAAAGTCTTTGTGCGCATGCGTTACCATTCTTTATTGACTTATTTATAAATATCCGTGTTATTTTGTGTTATTTTAACTGCTGAATTAATATCCTTTGCTAGAAATATACAATAACATGCAAACCTGCATGCATATACAACCACATCTGTGTCTGTAGCCTCATAATATAACGTTATTGCCAGGTTGTCCTGGTCAGTGTAATGGTAAAGGGAGGTGTGTGAACAGCACTTGTCAATGTAACGACGGCTGGACTGGAACTGACTGCTCTACAGGTAGGTTATATGTCACCCTGGACAACATCCTACATAGTAGGCTTGTTTAGGGGTCAAACGCTGCAATTTATAGTCTAACTTGGCATGAATGATCCTTGGGCCAAAAGAAAAAAATATCCATACGCATAAATTATGCAAATTAGGTATCAAAATATAATGTTTCATATTTCCATCACTTTTTTACCAAAAAAAACGTGTAGATTATCAAACCTGACTAAATTAGGAAAAAAGAACCCATTTTCGACATTATAGAAACAACTTGGGGTCATTTTGTGCCTCATGTAGATTTGACATATATCTTAGCAATAAAATATTTAAAGATACATACAAAGTCAATTTTGTCATCAAAACCAACCGAATGCCAGCATATAGTTTCAGGTAGTATAACTAAGAGAATTACCAAAAGGCATTGTTTAATTTTACCCGAAAGTGATGTTTGGACAGATTTTTCTGCTAGCATTCTATGCTGTATGTCAATGGGGCAGAAAAGTAGGTCACGAAAGTAGGTTTAATTGACAACCAAAAATTTAAAGAAAGGAGCACTCTAAAGCTCTTTTATGGTTGATTGGGTGATTTATTCAGTTTATCCCTTTGCATGTCGAATTTATTAGAGTCGTAGAAGAAACTAGTAGAAGTGGTTTACATGTGTTACTGGGAATCCGCGCTCCACCGATGCTCGGTTCGTATGTACCTTTAGGGTTTTTTTAGATATTTTTTCCACTTTTTTCCACTTTGTTTCTAAAATGCGTTTGACAAAATCACGTTTCTAAATATGTATGAAACTGTGACACACACAGATAGTGTTTTTATATAAATTTAGATATGTTTTGAATTATAATACAAATGACAATACTTACGCCAATATCACTCCGGTTCATACAGGTTCCTGTGGTGCCTGCGTCAATGGTGTATGTGACAGCGGTTTCTGTGTGTGTACTGTGGGCTGGGAAGGGACAGCCTGTGAACAGAAAGGTAACTGTAAGGAACTCACAAATCACCCGTTAACTGTATGCACTCGATTGCTCTTCTGGGGCACTCTATTTTGTATGAAAGTTACAGTTTTGTACTGTAAAGCATTTTTTTTCTCCTATCGCTCGCCACGCCTCACCACCTCACATTCCTCTGAATGCTGTGACCTGACCAGCATCAGTCTTATTAATTAACAAATGTATTGCAGTCAGAACTTCAAGTCTTTTATTTTTCGGTCACGTAGAGACATGTAAAAAGCATATAGAAACAAGCAGTTATGTCGAGAAGAGTTAATTAAAAAAATATTGTGTTTGATAGAAAGCTTCATACCATTGCATCAACAACACATGAGTAACGCTATAATATCAGTTTACAAGTGTATAGAAGAGGGATGTGTGTGATGCATAGCGTAATGTGTCGTACCACACATTACTTAGTTTCCGAAAATGTACTAATGACTTCAATGCTCTATTCCAGCTACGTGTCTGTATGTGAATAACTGCACTGACGAGGACCACGGTGTGTGTTACAGGACCAACAGGTGTCGCTGTTTACCAGGATTTGTGGGTATGTATTGAGGACCAAGGCGTGTGTTAATACAGGACCAACAGGTGTCGCTGTCTACCGGGATTTGTGGGTATTAATTATGGACCACGGTGTGAGTTACGGGACCAACAGGTGACGCTGTCTACCAGGATTTGTGGGTATGTATTGAGTACCATGGCGTGTGTTACAGGACCAACAGGTGTCGCTGTCTACTAGGATTTGTGGGTATGTATTGAGGACCATGGTTTGTGTTACAGGACCAACAGGTGTCGCTGTCTACCAGGATTTGTGGGTATGTATTGTGGACCACGGTGTGTGTTACAGCACAAAAAGGTGCTGCTGTCTACCAGGATTTGTGGGTATGTGCGGAGGACCATGGTATGTTTTACAGGACCAACAGGTGTCGCTGTCTACCAGGATTTGTGGGTATGCATTACAATAAGGATTAACTTTCGTGTGCTTTCAAGGCAAAGGGCAAAATCTTCCAGAAGTCGAGCGCACACTAAGGCTAATCACCCGAGGAGGCTTGTCATTTAGTTGATGTGAGTGCATTCAGTCCCAAGGCAGTTGGATCGATCTAAGTAAAAAAAAGTTTATTGGAAACGCACCCTACATATATATATATATATAATTGTACGAAATTTCTGTGGCAAAAAAAAACACGAACTAATTTACCCACGTTTTCAATTCTGTACATTTAGGTAGTGACTGTAGCATCGTTGCAACTTGTTTCAACGTGTCTGAATGCTCCAGTCACGGGGTCTGCGTGGACTTCGACGTATGCAAATGTGACAGCGGATGGGCGGGGCCAAATTGCACAGAGTTTTCTTGTGAACGTCTGGCGGCTTGCTCAGGTGTGTTGTTCATAGGAGAGATTTTTACCATTATTTTTACGTGAATGATATGAAAAAAAGGGGTGCATTTGAGAAAGTACACAAATACAAAAATACAAAACGTTTTTATATAATTCGACATGTAACAATATGCGATAGAATAAAGCAGTACTATACGATATGCTATTATACATCACTGTCTTATGTATTATCATCAGTAGTTCAATTATAAGAATGTTGAAGCATGTACCTTTCCAGGCCACGGTCAGTGTAAAGGATATGACGTATGCAGTTGTGACAATGGTTGGCAAGGAGACAGCTGCGCTCTGCCAGACTGTTCTTCAAATAATGACTGCTCCCTACACGGGGTGTGTACGTCACCTCACACGTGCACGTGTTATGACGGTTACCATGGTGAAAACTGTACCGCAGTGAAAAATTGCACATCGTTAAATGACTGTAGTGGCCACGGTATATGCGCTGCCTTAGAAGGGAATGATACGGCTGTTATGTGCAGGTATGGTACTTTTCGTTACCTTCAGTTAGAGGTGGCAGGCGTTTGGTTATATATATCATAATAACAGAAATCCCACAGCAATTGTCTACGATAGTGAAATGTAACAACGGTTTTTAAAATATGTTTGGTGAAAGCTTAGGCTGGGTCTATTTATGACACTTAAAATAAGATGATATTAAAATTGTTATTATAATTTTTACAACTGGCCCTATGACAAATTTAGAGAATTTCAGAGGGAGGAAAACAGTACATGTATTTATGATTTTATTTTCTCCCTTCAAAAATTATATTTGTAACAGGTGTTTTGAAGGCTACCATGGCGACACGTGTGACGCCGTCTCATGTTCTACTGTAAACAACTGTTCAGGACACGGTGCGTGTTTGGAGCCCAACCTCTGTAACTGTGACACAGGCTTCGGGGGAAATGACTGCTCTAATTTCTCATGTGAAGCTCTTGGATACTGCTCTGGTAATAACTGTATAACTCAATACATACCCACAATGTCATAATATATGGTTGTATATTTATTCTAACTGTGCGTCTTACCTGTTTATTTTCAAAGAGAAAGCGTTAAAGACATCCACTTGACCAGAAGATAACTGCCAGTAATGCGTTCATTGGGAGTTTGCACACGATTGCATTGTCTTAGTGTGGAATAAACTAGTTTTAAACAAAGCCATAAGTTTATGTGTTAGATCTGCAACGATTGTATTTGTTCATCTCCCTATTACGCTATGTGACATACTTGTGTTTATCTTTCCTCTATGCAGGCAATGGACAGTGTGTATTATTGGACACGTGCTTGTGTTCTGCTGGCTGGCTGGGTGAACGCTGTGACGGGCCCGTCTGCCGTGATGTGGCCAACTGCTCTGGTAATGGAAGTTGTGTCTCGCCTAACCAGTGCGAGTGTCTGGATGAATACGACGACGTCGACTGTTCTATTAGAATTGGTTCGAACTATCACAGCCCAAAGTTTGCATACAACTGGTACAATGGCACTGTGCCGGAGAATGCCCCACCAGGGACTATTATCGTGCTTCAAGAGAACATTACCATGATTAACGCGACAGACTTAGATACAGGGCGAAATGGCAAACTTGAGTATACTTTCTCTGGAAGCAACGGAGCGGAGCGGTTCTTCAACATGGACAGTCAGGGACAGTTATCAGTGGTAGCCAAACTGGACTACGACAGTCTTCCGCAGGAGTTCATTATGACAGTAGTGGCATCTGACAAGGGCGTACCGCCCAAGAGTGCTGCCACCAAGGTCGCCATCATTGTCCAAGACGTCAACGACAACGCTCCACTTTTCCAGTTGTTTGGTTTTCCAGAGATTCCAGTGAATGCCAGTGGCGAGCTAGGACGAACGGTAGGGCGGTTCCTGGCCACAGACAAAGACAGTGGGTCGTACGGAACGGTTCGACACTCTATAACCAACGAGAGCAACCCTGATGCTGTATTTGCTGTCAATGAAGACACCGGAGAGCTGATCGTCGTGCGTTTCCCAGCCCAGTATCGATATGACCTTACCATTTTGGCGGAGGATGGAGGAGAACCACCAAAGTCCGCCATCTTGCCTGTTGTTATTTCTGTCTACGGACACCTTGTTGAGGAACGAAATGATACAGTCGTTGTGAACCCTACGACTAACACCGTAGCACCGGTTTCCACTACCCTTGGGAGTTCTTCAACCACGGGCACCCAGGGTGAAGTGACAAGTGGTGAGACAGTACCATCGCCGAAGACGACGACAACACAAGGTATGTTACAGTAGCTCAAAACAATGACCAAGTTAACATGTATGAATTGAATCCCGCTTTTATCTAAACGAATACAAACACCTGATAAAAAGTTAGTAATTTCCACACCCGGTGATTGGCCTATAGGCTAATAGGGTAATTAGGGTAATTTTATAATGATACGTTTTTATATTCCCTATATTTCAGCCACTGTGGTAAAGTCCCCACAAGAACCATGGTACCAGACGGTGGGCTTCAAGGCCGGCGCAGGCGCAGTGGGCGGAATGGTGGCACTGTGCCTAATTGCTGTTATTGCCTATCGCTGTGTCTGGGGACAGAAATATAAAGTCAGCTCAATGCCAGAGCATCCCCGTAGGTCGCCCCCCATGGCCTACACACACCAGATGACATCTATCGGGGCAAACAAATACAGGAGACATCCGCAACATTGAGGACATTGATGCCTCGGCGGATAGTGAGAACGAGACCGACTTCGCTTCATTTCCACCTGGGAGACATGCTTTTAGCAATCAGGCATTCACTTAGACAATGTTTTATTTTCTCAGATATTATAAACAATGCTTTAGATGCAAACACTAAAGTGCTGATGACAATACATGCGATATCTGATCTGTGCCGGCTTTGATTTTGACATATGAATGTTAGATGCGCAGATCCAAGAAAACTAGGAAAATTATTTGGAAATGAAATGAATGTTTTGATTATTACGGTGCTTCAAGATAATAAATTTGTGACAAAAAAGAACAGCAAATGATTAAAATTACCAGAACGGTTTAAAATATCAACTTAAATTTACAAAGAAATCCTGAGAAATTAATGGTAGTCAAAATTAGGAATTATTAATTGGTCATAATATATTAAGGAAGAAACGCTGCTAGTTTACTTACTGCTTGCTGCATTAATTGTGATATGGTTGGATCACGGAACAACAAGAATAATTCCATGCGTTATTATCAGTTACATACGGGACCAACTGACATTTAAAATTTTTATGATTTTAATTTATTAATATTGAAATTTCCCCAATTATGAAATTTTCAAAAAGCGTAAAACCCACTGGTACTGTTTTTGTATCATATAACCTACTGCTTGTTCAGTGAGGTCACACAATGAAAGTCATTGGTTGTTGATTGAAAAATCAAATAAATAGTTCACTTAGTGCAGGCAAAATATACCCTTTGCTTGAATTAAAATGCTCAACCTCGAATAACATTTAAAAACCCCGTGTTAATCCCCTACACCCCACCTTGGCAAACTCATTGCATGAAAGTGGTAGGTTGTCATAGATCCCTCTTAAAATAAAGTTCTAAATAGCCTCATACAATACTTCTCAATGCTAATCATTCTGTAGTATTTTAGTGGGAATCGCCTTAATTTATTATAAACAGTAGACAGCACAGCTTTGTTACTTTAAATTAAGTCCCCTTTACACTGGCCGGCGTCATTTCAGCGTCCCTTCTACAATCAATAATGTTGTCAAGAAGCTCAATTGTCGCCAAAGCAATTAAATCCTGTCTCAGTGTAAATGCTTCTTCGTCCCTTGTGCCTTCTTTGAACGACCGAATATAGGTTTTACTGGTAAAACAGCGAGCGACCTGTGCGTCCACTGGAGCTATCCGCCTACCTCCCCTGTGCGTCCCCTGCACAACCTACGGGGTTCAAGGATTCATTACGAACCCTTCGTTAAGTTCTCTGTACCTTCATCGACGTTTAGTGGCTGTCATTCTTAGATATTTCTGCCTCCTGCTAGACCGATAAACGATGCTTGAACGTTCTGTGTGCGAAGCGATCACAGTGTGTGCTTTGAGCGTCCAACGGCAACCTGGCACGTTTTATGGTCGCTGTCTAGTGTAAAGAGGGTTTTACTCACAAGATCAATTAACAATATTGCAGATGTATATCTGACGATTCACGAAACCCCCAGACTTCGCTTCCATAGTTCAGGTTCGGTAAAACATATGCATCAAAGAGAAAAAGTTGTTTCTACATTTGAGAGTACGTCTCTACTGATATTGTTACTACCAACATTGCCTTACTTCCCTGATCAGCTATGGCTTTCTGTGTGGTGAGGAACTTTCCATTGTGATTTAATAATAACCCTAGGAACGGAAAACTATTGGTTATCTTGATATTTCCTGTGCAGAGAACAACTCAAGACAACGCTACGAATTCACTAATATCTTTTATTTGAATCCGACTCAGTCGCCCCCTCAGCCGAATATAGCTTTTTTGTGGCCGCGTTAGGAAATATTGAATAGCGTTTTGTAATATGAGAATGCAAAATTCTTTAAGTAAATAGAGTATAAATATTTGTAGATTGTGTGAAAAGGAGAGTCGATGAATAAACATTACAAAGCTCCAGACTGTTGTCGTCATTTCTCACTATAACATGACTATTTATCTAGAGACATCTGCGAGTATCTGTGAAAAATCAATCTGTCGACTGGTAGAGGGTACCATGACAGCAGCTACAGTACATAAGAACTTTTCAGAATTCTATGTTCTAAACAATTTCTTTGATAAAAATTTACAGATTTTGTAAAAAGAGGAAGAACGATTATATTTCCTAGGGGATAATGTTTGCAAATAGCAGGAACAAACTGGACTGTTACAGATGTATTCTTGAAAGACTGCCCCTTGTGACAGGAAAAAACAAAGAATGAAGTCATGTACACAACAGGGTGGAGCTAGGTGTCATCTTCAAGACAACATTACTTGAAGAAATTCCGGAATGAATGCATAGTGAAACTTCTTTAATTTTTTAAAAAAGATTTTCCGAAAAAGAGGAAGAAAGATTATATTTCCTGAGAGGAAATGCTTTCAAATAACAGGAACAAACACGCTCGGCTGTCACCTTGATTGGATAGTAAACGATTGTCGTAAAATCGCTAAATGATATTAAAACCGGGTGCATAAACTTGAAAACCACCTACAACAACCTTGGACTGCCACATTAATCCAATACAATGCAAACATAAACTATAACAAGTGGTTAAAGCCTTTAAACCGAATGTCGTAAAGTCCCCATATACCTCCATAGAGACAATAAAATAGAANAATACTGTATATATTATCTAACAAACCGTTCTCGAGGGAAGACTTTACAGCACATTCTTAAAAGCTTTGCTCGTGACAAACAATTCAATGATATATTAGTGTATGATTATGTTAATGTACATTTCATTATACCCAGTTTTGTAAATACGAGTTTTCAAGCTTGCAGATCAAAAAAGTCTTTAGGTTTTATGTATTAAATACGTTTATTCAAGCAAAATAAAGAATGGCTTTATAACAACCGTTTCAATATATGTTGTACGAAGCTAGATAACCCGAGCCCATCTGACTTCTGGCAGATGAAGTATCTCCATCTGCAATCTGTTTACGTCGCTTGGTGTTTGAGATAGTATTTAACGGTACATTGAGACGTTTTAAAGAAGAAAGGTGGAAAGCCCGGGAGGGGTATACTTTTTACGCGATACGTAAAGATCGTTCATCAAATCTACAATGTTGGTACCATCTATTACATTCCCATCAACTTTTAATAACCCTTGTTCATTATAGGACAATACATTGGGATTATTAGACATGTATCTCAGTACTACCCCAGCCTTTTTTCGCATCCTTTGTGGAATCGAGTCTAATATTTCTTTGTTAAGATAGGGCTTTATAGGAACGTTATCTGTCTTTACGGGAGGGCTTTCCATTGGTGCTGACACGTTTTGTATGGAGGGTGCCGGTGAATTCTGTACCACTACAGCAACAGGCTCCTTTTTTCGCGCAATCTTCAAATATTGAACTTGCAGGTCGTTGTACATTTTCATTTTTTCGTCAAAAGGTATATCGGTCCTTTGCATCTTCTTCGCCATTTCATTTTGCAATCGCAATGTTTCTTCTTGTAAGGAGGAATAATTGCTGTTCACCCGTTGTTTTAAGGCGTTAAGTTCGGTTTCACTTATCAAGACCATTTTCTGAAAGCTTGACATGTCTTGATATCGGATTTAAAATTGCTTTAACCACAGGCGTGTTTCGTAACAAAAGTTGTTTCTTGGACTGTATGGATACTTTTTTATCAGCCAGCCGGACTACGATGCGTTTGACTCTGCGTAAACCCGATTTTTCTTTTAAAGTTAGTTTAAGATCCTTGTTGTACAGTACATTTGCGGCAAAGTTACACAAAATTCGAACGAGATCGTAGGTAGAGTTTTGTATTATACCACGTGTCAATTTCTTATCGGCTATTGAAAGTAGTTTGACATGAACACGGTATAACTTTTCGGCCTCAGCTTTCATGTTACAATAACTCAAAACAGAGGCTTCACGAACATTTATAGTCTGATCCAAAAAATGTCTTGTGACTATTTCAATGTCCCCCAACGAATAACTTCGCACATACGAAAAGTTAAATATTTATACAAATTTGTATTCTCAGTCATTTGCGCACAAACGCAATTTGCGTCTCTCCAGGAAATACACAAGTTCTCAATCGAATTTCGTCTTCGCAATCTTGGGTCAAATCAATCAGTAGATAACCGTTCGGTTTTTCTGTTGCCTGTTTGAACACGTCGAGAAAACCGCTTGCTTCTCCATACATTTGTGTGGCTAAGGTTCTTACTTGGAGAACATCTCTCGGGTTTTTAAAAAGCACGATATAGTGGCTATTCAAAGAGATTGTTCTGGCTTGTTTTTCCTTTGGAAATAGTGTTTGCATTATAAATATAACGCTGACGTTCAAATGATGAGAGCCTTTGGTAAATAAATCGTGAATTCTACTGTCACTCCCACGCTCGGCTGTCACCTTGATTGGATAGTAAACGATTGTCGTAAAATCGCTAAATGATATTAAAACCGGGTGCATAAACTTGAAAACCACCTACAACAACCTTGGACTGCCACATTAATCCAATACAATGCAAACATAAACTATAACAAGTGGTTAAAGCCTTCAAACCGAATGTCGTAAAGTCCCCATATACCTCCATAGAGACAATAAAATATAGTAAGCTTCTGAAACAAGAAAAATCCAGTTCCAACATAATAATCAAAATAAAATACTGCCGGGCATCGGAGCGGCCTAAAACTTGGCACGCTTACCGCTAATACTGCAGGCTACATCATCCCGTCGCTCGTTTGTAAATTCCGTGCATGGCATACGCACAATCAAACCGTAAAAAACAAATTCTCGGGGTGTCGTTGGCCAGGTCCTCTACAGTATCCAAATCAGGAAGTGACGTAACCGCAGAGGTCACCATACACCGGGCTTACGAAAAATAAGCCATGCCATTGGACGCGTATTTTTTGATTGACGTTGAGGTATTTATTTATAAATGACGATTCCACGTGGTGTTAAAGCATCTCAACGCTGTCGACGCAGGACGAGGCGGTTGCCTTAGCAGTGCTTGGTCACAATATCCTGTTATGTGGACAAGCAGGTACAGGAAAGACTTCAACCTTAATAAGAATAGCGAATGAATTAAAAAAGAAAGACAAAAAGGTAAGGAATATGCATATGTATCGTACAGTACATGATGTTTTTCTTGTGTCATTTATTTCACTTATTTTTTCACCCCTTGCATGTAAGTACTAGTAACATTGGAATATATCCTTTTATCCAGCAGTGGCTGTTAACAAGATCTTATTCACACAATATAATTAGATAAACTAAATTCTAAACAGAGGTAATAAATGAATACTGGTAGTACTGGAAGTTGATAATTAATTATAATAAGAAAACAAACATAGTGTGTGTACGAGTGTAAAAAGCTTTCAACGCATGTAAAACTAATTCATGTTCAGGTATGTTGTTTTTGCTGTTAAATTATATTTATCCTTTCAAATAAAACACACTTGTTGTCCATACACACTGTAAGCTGTTGATGAAATTTCCAATCTGTGTTCTTGTGACTTAAAGTAGCCAAGCAATGACATACATATACTGGGCTTATTAAAACCCATGATGCCTTATAGGACAATGGTGCACTACCCTAATTTTAGTCCAATGAATCAAGCATTATAACAGAAAATAAGATTGAAGGGCAGTCATTCAGTTGACCAGAAAAATCCAGAAATTCCTTTGTGTCTAATTTTTTTAGCCTTTTATTATGACATTTTTGCTATTTATCTGAAAATTTAAGATGGCATGTTCATGAACTACTGTCTTTTAGGTAACAGTAGTCACAACAACAGGGATATCTGCCCTCGTTTTAAAAAAGATTGGTGCCCGCACAGTACATTCAGCTTTTGCCCTAGATGATGGGAGACATAACAGTGAAGATCTGGCCACTCGTATTTTGAAGGACCCTCAATACAGAGACAGATACAACGAAATCACCAATATGAACTGCCTTATTTTGGATGAGGTGTCCATGTTATCCAAGAGGATGTTCGAGCAATTGGAGTATATTATTCGTGTTGTAAGAGGATCTGAGATTCTGTTCGGGGGAGTGCAAGTAATTTTCAGTGGTGATTTTTATCAACTGCCACCTGTCCCAAATCATGACTATGGAGATTATGGGCATTTTGCTTTTCAGTCAGACATCTTTAACCAAGTCTTCCGTCATAACATTTTGTTAACAGATGTCAAACGGCAGGAGGATCCTTTATTTATTGAAGCTATTCAGGAGTCAGCAAGAGGTTCTATATCTAAAACATCTGACGACTATCTTTTGGGACTCTCTCGTAGCCTACCAGATAAATCTACAAACCCAACTTTTCTGTATGCAACCAAATTTGAGGTGGAGTACCACAATGCCAGAGCGCTACAAAGACTTCCCGGAGAGCGTGCCTTTAAACATGGTCAGGTGAGTGTGGCAGTCGGCCAGGTCAGGAAACCTGAAGATGTACAACTGGTGAACTACAATTCTCACAAGTGCCCAGTCCCTCCAATTGAAATAGTACAGTTTTATCAGACATTTGATACAGTTGGTGTTCTACCAGGTGAGGATTTATCTTGCTGTAGAGTTGAATACAAAGTATGTGAGACACCCTTAATACCATTAGCACCTATCACAGAAGAGCTAGATGAGGGAGAAGAATGGGAGGAAGAAGACGAAGAGCACTTCTATCGATCTGTGGAAGAATTTTTAACTGAAGATGTGGCTGATGTGCAGCCATTGCCACATGAGTTGCAGATTGACCCCCTCATTGACACTGCAGCAATTCTTAATAGTATCCGTGTGCCAAATCCAGAGACAAAGCAACAGGCTGACTTGAATGCTGCTGTAGATACAATTTCACTCACTCCTGAATTGGAAGTTTTTGTGAAGAAAGTCTGGTATAACATTCACAATGCTTATGAAGAAACATGTTCACCTCACCAGAAGTTGGCAACGTCCCATTTTACAGCTTTTTTTTCAAAAATCCACAAATACATTACTGGACACAATTACATGCAGTCTACATTGAATGTTGCTCAAAGCGATAGTGAACGTCGGGTGTGCAGTCTGGTTGTTGATGCCCTTCGACAAGAATACTTGAAAAGGAAATCTGCAGGGTTGGACAAGCCATCCACAAGTGAAAGTGGCAATATTACAAATATGTCTGTAGAGGGGGCAGGTGCTGTTCGTTATTTGGCTGGAAGAACAATAGCAAAACTTCATAAAAAATGGATAAAGAAAATCACCAGGGATATGTATAGTAAAAAGGTTCAACTGCAGACATCAGATCTACGTTTGATAGTAACCATGTTACGACATCTAGAAGAAAAATATGAAGTCCTGCGAGAAAAGTCTGCATATCAGACATCTTTGCAGTCAATTGAAAGAAGGCAGTATGCTGGTGGTGGACTAACCCATGTGCGTGACAGTGTTTTTGAATTTTTTATTGCCCTTGAGATGGACAGGAAGAGGATTCAAAATACACAGCTGTTTCATGAATCTGGAGCAAATGTCTTACAACACTCTGTTCAGTTATTGTTGCATAACAAAGAACTCTTAGCACATCACAGCACAAAAAGTCAATTTTCAGCTCTTTTACTCTTCAGGAAATGGGTCTGAATATTCTCTTTACAAGCCTTTTCAACGGTGTAAAGCTCTATCGGAAAGGTCAGGGTCTACGGGTTTACTACCCTTTTATGCCTAAGCTTAAAATTGCAGTTGCACTATTACTACGTCTTTCCGATCAAGTATAGGCGTCTAAAAACAACCTCTTTACAATTCCTTTCCGATCAAATATAGGCGATTTTTGACACGTCTTTATAACCCTTTTCCGATGTAGTAAATGCGATATGAGGTACGTCATTATAACCCTTTTCCGATCAAATGAAGGCGATTTTAGGTAAGTCTTTGCTACCCTTTTCTAATCAAATAAGAACGATTATAGTTATTTCAATTACTTCTAGCACTGATAATGTTTCAAATTCAAGTAGCATTTCATTTAGTGAGAGGAAGGCTTGTGAATTTTCAATTATAGTAATTTATTGCAAAAAAAAACAATAACCATTACAATGCAGTGGGAATTATGTTTATAAAGCGCAATACATGTACAGCTACTATTTTTCACATGTGGAAAGCAATCTTACACTAATTAATGTATTATTTTGTACACTCATTATACGCACACCCTAAACAATAGCGAATGCCATTAAAAAAATTACCTAGTAAAATAATTACGCAAATAAATACGAACCACATTTAAATACGACTTTCCAGAACAAAATCTAAGCAAAAGTGCAATTATAGGAATGTCACAGATTCATAAGTAGTCAGGCTTTTTCCATTATTTATCCGACATCTGGTAAACATATGATGAAAACGAAAACGACTACTACTTATCCATCGACTTAATGTATTTGCAGAGAGAGGCCGCTCGTTAAATAACATGCCAATTATGTGTGCCCTAATTGCCCGACCCCGTTTTAAATATTACACTCATTAGGTATTTTTGTTCACATTGAGTAAGGCGATGAAGCCTAGCTTCCAAAGAAAGATGAAATATTGTCACCAAAACCCCTACAAAATGCGTAGGCTAAAGAAATAAAATAACATTAAAAATATGGGAAAATTAAAAACAAGAGAAACGCAACACAACATGTACCTAAAATATCCGACTAACTTAAAGTATTTAATCAAAATCAAATAGATGCTGCTCAAATTCTAAGAGAAAAATGCACTTTTGGAATAAATCTGTAGAAAATACAGCTATTTATTTCTTGAGGTGTGTGAAACGTTCATCTTATTTAGCGTGATTCGTGAAGCACCCCATTCACGCGACTTGTGAATGCAATTGTTTATTCTCCGCCCTTCGTGAAACGAAGACATTATACCCGGTGATACGTGATTTTCAGGATGTTTTTAAAATGCCTACTATCAGTGAGATAATAATACTCTGTAATTTGTGTATTGATGATTTAGCTTCCCGCGTATTGTGGTCATTCCCCTCCCCAATTGGACTTTCAAGACTGGGCCTGAATTAAAACATATCAGTTTACTTTGGATCACAGCAAAATAATATACAAATATATGTTCAAATATAAGAAGTACTGATCTCATTGTAATAACAATATATATAAAAACAGTAAGTAAAAATCAATCACCGTAAAGGAGATATATTAACATTTTTCATGTAGAATACCGTGATATTATCTAATCTACAACTGTGGACTCAAATCGTCCTTGCGTGTAAATTATTTTCCACACATCAAATCGCCCTTGCGTGTAAATTATTTTCCACACATCAATTTGAGCACTTCTTTAGCCTGGCAGACCCCCGCGTCATATATTTCTGCCGTTGCCCTTTCAACACCTTCCCCTTGTTCAGTGCTGCTATCGCCCTTTCCTTTTTTCCAGTGCGGTGTCCTTCTTAACGGTTTCTGTGAAGATATAACGAAATGATATCAAAATATAATGTGTAATAACGTATTAAACATAATTGGGTAAAGGGAACAGCATGTCTGACTAAAAAAAAAATTCAGAGAAAGTATCAGGATTGAGAATTACAAGAATGCATGTACCACTACAACAGACATAGAGAATGTAATAAAATCAAAGACTTGGTAATTTATCAACACACATTGAGAATCAATTATCAAAAATGAAAATAAATTAATATTATGAAAATAACAAAAGGAATGAAACCACTTACTGTCTTCATCCTCTCGTTTTTCCTGTACATTTACTTTGTACTCTGTCTCTGTGGCTATCTTCACACCACATCACATCCTCCCCTTTGCAGTTGCGATTTAATATTCGTTGTTTGGTGGTGGTCGGCTCATGTCTTAGTTAAACTCTTATCAAAATAACACGATGCAGGACTGGGCCCCTGGGGACGTGCGTTTTGACAGCGCCACTGATTAAAAGCTTTGAGATTGCTTTTGGGACGTTAGAGTTTAGATTGAAGTATAAAAGTCCCTTAGATGCGTTATAACGTGTTTGTGAAGAGATGGCAACGGTGATAGAAAGTGTCCGTCTTATAATTCTGATTCGAATTATGTAAGATAACTATTTATTGCCGTATTCAATATTATCGGCTGTTGTTTCACTTCGGTATGATGTGAGAGAGGTGTCTCGCCTCTGTATGTGTTTGACCTGAAGGGCCGACTGTACGAGATACGCACAATGCGGCGGGGAAACGAAAGAAGGGGGGTTGGACTGGTTGCAGAAAGCGCTTTTCGGTCAACAAGTGACCTTCATCAGCTGCAGAGTCCTGAAAAAAGGGGGGACTGTGCTTAAACAAAGAAGTGAGAAACCAAAACACTTGGTTTAAGCCTTCATCACTGCGGTTGGAGAGAGGTTACATAAAAGGTTAAATAGCTTATTGGCCACCATGCTGCTTGTTACACTGACCTCAGCTTATGAGTCATCTCTCGACCATCGTGTTTCAGTGGTGCTGCAAGTGAAAACTGTGTTAATTACTGGTAGCAATCCCCATACAAAAACAACCGAATCCGGCTGTCATCTAAAGCAGGCCTGTCCTTCTCTGTCAAAGCCCAGAACTTATAAACACAATAGCCGTTTTTAACTTGCGGCGATTTACTTATTTTCATGTGAAAAAATAATTTAGATGAAGAAATTAGTATATTGCGATATGATACATTTTCATTAGCAGAAACCGTGTAAAAGTGACACACGATGCACGTTTAATGTGCAGTGATTCTTCACTTACGTGGTTTAACCACCCCCCTTCTCTTCTTCACCCACTGTGAGCAAGATATCATCATCAATAGAAAAGTACTCCTGTTATATACGTAATACGGCACATCATATTGATGATGTTTGCTATATATCAACATATTTATCGCTGCTTAACCTTGCAAAATAACAATGGTCTTATATACTAATAGTTATTCAGTTTTCAAGCAAGGTTTTTATGACAGCTAGTTTAGAACTAATGGTTTACTAATGGTTCTAGACATGGTCTATCGAGCGAAATTTTATCGCGGGATGTACTACGATCAGTTGTGGGGCAATACTTATTCATCAAATAAAAAAAAATGTTTCAATTCATCTCCAGTCAACATTATTAAAGTATTTTTGTTTTCGTCTTTTAGCTGGATGAAATATTGAAGGTGACCGTGACGTACATTGTTGTTAGTCGGGCTTTGTTAAAACTTCCCCGGCCACCAGCGCATAGAGTGACACATCTTTATCCTTTTTTGTTTGTTTTCCGCTCAGTGTTGATTAAATATTAGAACGTTTAACGGTCACCCGCTGGTTCTTCCAACTCCCTTATTAATTAAAGATTGGTTGCACCATTGCACACGCTGATTCAATGCATAAGCACTACATCTTGTCCGTCAGTGTAATAAACTTAAGATCTATTTAAACTGCCGCAGTCTAAATCGCGATCGCCAAAGGAATCTTTATTAATACACCTTATTAATTGAAAAAATAAAAATTAAAAATACACTGACTGTGTATCATGATTTCAGTGAAATGATTTTTACTCCGGAGACACCTTAAAACGTATCCTATAAAATCCAGATTGTAAGCGCAAGTGTGATTAACAATTTCTATAGTACAAGCGACAAGTTAAATGCTAGTCAGTTATGTGTCCGCTAATGACTTGCATTGCTGCAACCAGAGTTGCATTATTCAAGGCCGCGGCCAAACTTTTAACAATCAAACAGCATGGCCTTTGACCAAGTCTTATTCATTATAATTCATTGCAATTTTATGGAAATAATGATCATGCTTTAAATATAGACTTTGATATCGCTTCCAAGTAATCTGTATTTAAATAAAATGGTTTTTGAGACGACTGTGAATTGGACTGGACTTGATAGATCAAATACAACTTTTAGGGATAAATCAGAAAAGAGAAATGATGAATAACAAAATATGATAAGCCCTCGGGGGAAGCTTCCTCAGGAGAGATGTTCTTATGATCGGGATGATCACGCCTTTCGACAGTATATACATGTAGCGCACCTAAGATAATAAAATGAAATTTTCAAAGGAATTAACAATATAAATCTTTCAGTTCCATTGAAATCTCATGTTCTTAAATGTCAGTCACAATCCAATAACGACCGTCACATACTCGTAATACCAAGGCAGGACCCCTACGGAAAAACGTTGTTCAGTCGCGAAGAAAGACGAACGAGATTACGCCTGTTGAAAGGCCGTGTAAAAGAGAAAGGGGTACTCCTGCGCGGAAAAACGTCATTCAGTCGCGCGTTGTAAAGGCCAGCTTGCACTGTTCCGACGTCATTCCGCGGAGGCTGAAAAATCGGAAAGATTTGTTTTTGTGCTGTGCATTGGACTTCACTTTTTGTGGACTATCAGTTAGTTGAAGTGCATGCTGATTATGAAGTCCACAGTTCTCTTCTTACCGATTTTGACATTGTAAGAGATGTACTAGAATCTGTCATTAAGAAATCAACATTGCTGTGTGATCTGTTTCACCAAGTGGTCACTGCCTACATGATGGTAGCAAACAATGCATACCGTAAAGAGATTATTCAGGAATTAGGAAAGAAAAAAACTCTCCAACTTCGTCATGCTATCTTCCAGAAGAAGAAGGAAGCAGCACAGAAGGCCAAAAAAACTGAAGTCACAATGGAAGACATGCGTAGCGACATTTCCAAAGGTAAAGTTCACACACTTTCTCGACTTAAGGCACTGCTGGTGCTGGATCCTGACCTTTTTGCTACTAATCGCTGGAAACGGAAAGAACTGTTGACATTGGCTAAAGCTTGTGGGCTTCTGTACACTAATAGAATGACTGTCAGGCAGTTACAAGAACTGTTGAGCAAGGAAATTCCTTCATTGGTGGAGGTGCCTTATGAGGAGCTGATGGATGATGACTATGAACCTCCCTCCAAGAAAGCTAAATCTGCAACTGGCAAAGGGAAGGGAAAGGGCAAAGGGAAAGGCAAAAGCTCTTCTGTACCAGTTGTGGCTGAAGCGTCAGGTAGCAACATACAATCTGAACAGGAAGAGGATTTTTGCTATAAGTGCAGAAGTGACCATGAGGGGACTTGGGTGCAATGCGACTCATGTGACAAATGGTTTCATTCTAAATGTGCCAAACTGACAGAACAAACTTACCAACAACTTATAGACAATGAAGCCAAATGGTTTTGTGATGCCTGTGAGGATACCAGTTCATAGTTCAATGAATTTGAAAACAAATCAAGTGAACATCCATTTACAGAAGTCTAGGCCTTTTTGCACGGAATGGCTGTTTCACATGCATCTTATATGGAAGTGCAGAGTAGCCAGCTTTTGAACAAGACTGGACGTTACACTTTTTTGACTGAGCCCCCTGATTAATAATGATGGTATTCACAGCCTTGCAGTACTGCAAATAGGTCGGATTGGCATTGGCCCCATTGCACATAGCCCTTTGTGAAGAAAAGAAATTTTCTACCAGGTCAGAGTTCAATCGGGCTGGAACAACATAAGTGGAAGGGAATCTCAGCAATTTGTTGTCAACATAAGAAATAAATCCTAAAATAGATGATGACAAATCATCCCTAGTTTGATGGGAGAAGAGGTGCTTCTGGTCGTTTGTATTTGTCACCCATTTCTCGAACCAATCCCATACAGATCTTAATGTGGCCAGACGTTCATCCCCTCTGTCCTTTATTGGTCTGAGGTCATGTATGATTGAGATAAATTTACTCGTCTGTTCAAGTAAAGCAATTGTGCCTCTTAAATCTGTTGGGACAACCTTTGAGTATGCCTGAAAATATAAAAACAGCTCTGCTACAGTTAGTCATCATTGTATGAATACTTATTTCAACAGCCCAGAAAGTCCAGGCACTAAAACATATTTTTAGTTGCAGGTTTAGAAATTTTATTGTTTATTGATAGATATACACCCTTAAACAAGTTTATGAATGGAATTAAATCTGAGACTTATTATGTTATTTAGATAGGTAAATGATATTTAAATTTAACTATATTTAGTTACTTTTAAGAAAAGTTGAGTCTTATACATGTACCTGCATCAAGTGCAACATGTCATCATTCAAAACTTCAGCTGCTAGTTTGTTCCGCATCTTCGCTGCTTGGTCAGGATAAATATGTTCCTGTGTCAATCTGTGATGAATGCGCATAGAGTTTACTTGTAAATCCCACTCATATGCTTTTACAAAATGGTCCCACAGGATGGGGTGGCCATTATGTAACAATAGTTTACCTCCTTTACCAGCGGTACTTTTGCTCTTCAGCAAATTATTACGTATTTTCTTCACACTGTGCTAAAATGTAAAGGGAAAATATTACAACAATTGTAATATGTTTGTAATGATAAATGTACAAATTTGCAGAGATGTTGAAGAAATGTAAATAGAAAAACATTGATTCACAGTAAAATACAATCACATAATGCAACTACAGATGAGAAGTTATCATGTTCTCAAATTTCATTAAGTGGCAGGACATTTCCTATAGAAAAAAAAAGCTAGGTTTAATTTGAAATTAGCTTCAGGATAGACAATGAGTAAAAATTTAGCACATGCAAAAGATGATTTGATTTGATGATCTGATTTGATAAAATACCTTGCTGTCCATGATGAAAACCACTTCGTGATTACCATCATAAGGGTCTTTAGCTCTATATTGCCTTTCCTTTGCACTTTTCCCATCAAAATGCATCTCCAGAAAAGACCTGTTGTTAGCAGCTCCATCAAAGCATGCATAATCTACCTGTTAATGAAAACTGTATACTACCAATCTTTAACACTATAGCTTCACAGATTTACTCTGTGGAAATCTTCAATCTCAAACACTTCAATGTACAAAAAATTGAAAACTGCCTGCTGTCCTTTTCATTTTTACAATTTTCTACAATTTCAAAGCAAAACTTGAATAATGACAGAAAATGTGAACCTACTATAAAGTCCCAGCAATACAAATGTGACACTGCCCTCCAAAATACAGTGTAAAGTTCTGGGGCTGTAGCAGCATTTATTGTTGAGAAATGTGCAATAGGGAATTTGAAACCAGTGTCCCCCAGAAAAATCATCTGGAGGGCATGGTCTGCCAGCTTGATTTCTTTTTTTTTCTAAAAGTAAAAAAAAAAAGTTAAAAAAAAATGAAGTTCATTTCTTTTTCCATTAGTTATACCTAAGCATCAAATTTAATTTAATTTTAATAATAGGGGCCATGAAACACCTTATTCTTGATACTACTAAGAAATTAAGGCATGTTCATTGTCAGCTTAACTTTAATCTGTTTTGTTAATTACAGTTAAATCAAGTTGGAATAATTAAAATGATAAGAACTATAAAAGATTTAAAATATATATTTTTAATGGAATATTAAATATTAGTTCATGATTTAATCAGCATGAACTGTTTCTGCAAAGTTACCATAGGCATATGCATACCATGAATCAGTTTCTGCATGTAATCACTTTCATTACTGATGGAAACAAATCCAACCGATGTATGCACATCATTCTCCCTGTTCATCTGCAAGTCCTCCTGTAAGAAATAATACAAACATGTGCAATATAATATGTAAGAAAAAAACTGTTGGGGTGCAATAAGGAGATTTTTGTACCAGCAACATACATAAAATAAAAATTCACCAGTCAATGATAACCATGCTGGCATAACAGTAACATAGCTTGATTATAAGTATGTTTGCTTGCATGCATAGTGCAAGTAGTACCTGTATTGACATTTCGTCAAATATTATGCCTCCTCTGCGTCCATGACTTGGCACATTCAAGCGCTGTGCTTCAAGGTGTAGCCATCTAAATTGAGCATCTTGAAACCCAGAAGTCTGAGGTATACTGTTTTTGTACATTTGTAATAATCTTGTGGATGGAAGGATGAGAAACCCACTATCCTTGAGAGTGTCATATGCTTTTGGACTTCTCGCCCATAGGGACAAACAGAGGCGTATTATTCTGAAATATGACACACATAATAAGTATTTTGTTATAATACACTGATGTGTTTTATTATGAAGTTGTTGTGTAATTCTAAATATCATATAAGTTTTAAAATAAATGAGGATGATGATATTGACATTGTTTGCAACAGAAAAAAAGTTTTAATTGAAATATTGCATTATTGACTGAAAGCTAATCATATCACTGTGTACAACAATAATATTAATCGGCACCTATTTTTTCTCTCTCATAAAAATAAATGCTAAAAGTGTATTTAATTGTTTAAACATAAAATGCACTCACCGGTCTGGAATCTGTTTCTCCAGTTGCTTCATGTTAAATGGAAACAAAGTTAGAATGAACTGAACAACAAATAATAAAAATTAGTTTATAAAAAATTCAGGTTAAACAATAAAACAACATGCAAAAAGTAATAAACATCCACAAAATTTGCACATGCATATTTTCAAATTAAAATTTTTGAAGGCACAATGACGGGGTTATGTTTTTTTTTTTTTTCTTTTTCACTCATTAAAATTTTAGAGGATATGCTGAGTTAGAACTGCTCCAGTGATAATGTAAATACATTTCAGGCCGTCATAACTACCTTACAGATGATCATTATATATTTTGATTTTATGATTGGATAGTCATCAGATCAGACTTCTGAGGTCAAAGCTGAAGCTTTAAAGAATTTCTTTACAAATGACATACTTGTAACATTAACATATGTATGGTTTTGCCAATCCCCAATGTTGAAGTCTGATGTGATTCAAAGTAACAAGAAGTTCAGAAAAATTATAATGCAGTTAGACTGAGTTACCTAGGGTCCCAACCATGGGCGTAACCAGGCATACGCACGGATGCACTGTGCGTACAATTTTTTGGCCAACCATGATATTATTTTATATAAATTTAGTGTATTTTTCGCGGAATATAAAAGAAAATCCTCTGCTTATTAAAGTCACCTGTATGTACAAATCCTCTGTATCAATTGTATAGGCACCCCCCCCCCCCCCCCTGAGGTGCCTATACAATTGAGGTAAACAATGCCTGTAACCTTAACAAGTCCTATCTTAATTGTCCATCTAACTGAAACTTCCTTTACCTGAGTGTTATTTTCAAAGAGCAGCTCCCACAACCCTGGGGTCACTAGATAAAATCTGGACACCAGGTTTAAGAAGGAGCTAGAGAAACAAAGGAAAAATTTTTCCTGCAAAGCTTCAAAGGATTTTGACCCAGCTTACCCCTCCAAACTAACAGGGTGACATGGGCAATTTTTACAAACAAATAATTAAACTTAGATGTATCAGAGCTCTGTCGTGTCGTACAATTGGTTGTTTTTGGGAGCCATGCATCCACATGTAAGGTGAATGAAACCGTATGTTAGTTCAACTCAGAGGTGGATCCAGGATTATTGGAAGGGGGTTCCACATATGCGAAGCTAGCCTCCTTTTTTAAAAATAAATATACCGTTCTGGGTAATAAGAATATTGAAACTTTTTTAATTGCGAGAATATTTCTGACTAAATGATGATTTTATTATTAATGGAAATTAAGCTGCGATGTGTGGCACATATGCTGTAATTACGCTGTCCTTCATCTCTTGCGTTAGTCTACATTTTGCTGGGAATTTTACAAATCTGTGCGTACAATTTTTAAAGGTCTGGTTACGCCCCTGCCAACGATGTCGTCTCTTGTCAGTCTCACCAACATTAGCTACCTGAGAGTTAATTAACTCACAGAAATTCTCGTTGTCTGCAAGAGTGGGGTGGAGTTCTTTGATTATAGCTTGAAGGTCTCTGTCGTCAGCTTCACTGACCTCTATTGTTTGGTCTATATGATTCTTGAGGCTACGACGTATGCACCGCAAACAGCTGGTACACTTGCTTGAACTGGCATTGAATGGGGATACACCCCAACACATTTCAGATCTCTCTTTTTCGCTGCTCGTGCAGAGAATCAAACTGTTAATACTGTTTATGAAAGTATGCACCTTATGTGCAGCCAAGCTGTTCAATGGCTCAACACCAACTTTCTCAAGGGGCACATCATGGCTCAGGTGAGAGAATCTGAGCTTTCCTGTCCCACTGCTATTTATGGTCAACTTCTTCACCACCCGGGTGCCCCCCGACATGGATTCTGTATTTTTCATTGAAACAACCTGGTATTGGTCAGACATGTAGATAGTGAAACCTGCTTCTGTAAGGGCATGAGTTATGCCACTTGGAAAGTCCAGAATTTTATTACTTTTTTCAGAATCAGGAATTTTTTCCAGCCCTCGGATGCTACTGTATTTCGTACCATTTTCAGTGAGTCTGACCCACTTTGGCAGTCCTAATGCTCTATTTAAAATTTTACCAAATGTTAAATAACCTACAGCATTTGCTCCATGTTGGTTAGCAGCTTGCTCATAAGATTTATAAATACTACACAACTTCATGGGCTGCATAAGTGGTCTATGGCGGTAGTTAGCTATAATCCTACAAGAAAAAATGTATATATTTTAACCATAAGCAATTATAATTATCAGTGTTAATTATTTTTTCATTATCATTATTTTACATTTTAAAAGTGAATAAAGATGCAATTTTAGAGTTAAACAACTGATACCACTATATATAGCTGCATATATTTATTTAATCATGAAGCATATGTAATATTAAATCCTTAGTTACTAATAATGAATATTCCAAGAATAAAAATTGATATATTTTTTATCATTGACAATTGTTTCTTTATTCATTTATTTTATTTTAATTAATTTTTTTTTTTTTGGGGGGGGGTCTAATGCCAGTGTGCTTTAATTTCGTAAATTTTACTTTCAATACCTCTTACATTTTCTTGAAGTGAGATAGAGATCAGATGATAGATGACATTTTTTTTAAAATCATAGAAGGATAACGTTCAAAATTTGAATTTTCTTATTAGATTACCGATATTATTATCAATATCAGCAGTGTTATAAAAACCCATGTTATTTAAAACCATTATACCGATGAGACAAAACCATCGTCTGTATATTTTATTTACTTACCATGATGTAGGAGGAAGTACGCTCAATTCTTCTGATCCCTTTTCTGACACTGCGGACATCTTGACGCGTACCGTTGTCAAGCAGATTTAAACATGACCTCTGTTGACCTCAACGTCAATCAAAAAATACGCGTCCAATGGCATGGCTTATTTTTCGTAAGCCCGGTGTATGGTGACCTCTGCGGTTACGTCACTTCCTGATTTGGATACTGTAGAGGACCTGGCCAACGACACCCCGAGAATTTGTTTTTTACGGTTTGATTGTGCGTATGCCATGCACGGAATTTACAAACGAGCGACGGGATGATGTAGCCTGCAGTATTAGTGGTAAGCGTGCCAAGTTTTAGGCCGCTCCGATGCCCGGCAGTATTTTATTTCGATTATTATGTTGGAACTGGATTTTTCTTGTTTCAGAAGCTTACTATATTTTATTGTCTCTATGGAGGTATATGGGGACTTTACGACATTCGGTTTGAAGGCTTTAACCACTTGTTATAGTTTATGTTTGCATTGTATTGGATTAATGTGGCAGTCCAAGGTTGTTGTAGGTGGTTTTCAAGTTTATGCACCCGGTTTTAATATCATTTAGCGATTTTACGACAATCGTTTACTATCCAATCAAGGTGACAGC
>NW_019775394.1:289563-301287 GCF_001039355.2 Lingula anatina | reverse complement strand
AATGCCTTTGTATAGTCGATAAAGCACACATATAAATCCTTCTGCATCTCAATAGCTCTTTCCGATAGCATTCTCAATACAAATATCGCATTCCTTGTGCCAGCATCCTGGACGAACCCAAACTGTTCTTTTCCTATCTCAGGTCTTATCCTACTTCTTGCTCTCATCATCAAAATGCAGAGTAGAATTTTTATTATGTGGCTCATTAAGCTAATTGTTCTATGTAATTCACATTCAATTGCACCAGGTTTTTTTGGGAGGGCTATGAAAATCGATCTGCTGAGGTCCTCTGGAATTTCTCCGCTGTCGTATACCTCATTCAGGATTTCAGTAAGCTTCTCTACACCAAAGTCTTCCAGTGCAACAATCATCTCGGTGACGACTTCATCGGGTCCTGCTGCCTTATTCTTCTTCATTTTTTGTAATGCATCTTTAACTTCTGATTGTAAGATTTTTGGTCCTTCGATGGCTTTTCTTATTTCTGGTTTGTCGCCCCTGTCGTCTGCAAAAAGTTCACTGATGTATTCTGTCCAGCGTTCTAGGATTTTGTCCTTTTCCATAATGACTTCCCCATCCTTTGATCTTATACATCCTGTAGAAGAACAACATTTGGAGCCTGTTATTTCCTTAATCTTCCCGTGCATTGCACCTGGGTCATTGGTTTTGCACTTCTCAATTTCTGCACACTGTTCATTGAGCCAGATCTCTTTGGCTTCCTTACATTTCTTTCTTATTTCTTTGCTTACCAGTTTGTATTTCTCACTTTCGTGGTTGTGGATCTGTTGCCTAGAGCGCATTTTTTCCAAGATCTCATTTGTCATCCACTTGTTTTTTGACCTTTTCTCACGTTTAGGTACAACTTCTTTTGCTACCAATACTGTTGCTTCTTTAAAGGTTTCCCACTTAGTTTTTCCTAGATCTTCAAGTACTTTAAAACGATTTTGTACAGCCACTGCATACTTTTCTTGAATGTTTTGGTTTTTGAGTAGAGCACCATATTCCATTCTTATTGTTGTCTTTCCTTTCTTGATTGTCTTCATCTTAACCTTTAACTTGCATATTACAGGGTTATGATCACTACCACAGTCTGCTCCAGGGTATGCCTTTGACTGCTGAATTGCGCTCCAGTACCGTTTCTTGATGGCAATGTAGTCAATCTGGTTTTTAACATCTTCTCCCGGACTTCTCCATGTCCACAGTCTACGTGGATGTTGCTCGTACCATGTGTTGGTTAATACAAACTCATTTGCTTTACACCATTGAACCCATTTTTCTCCCCTTTCATTTTGTGTACCCAGACCAAACTTTCCAACGGTTTCTCCATCTGGCTCATTTCCTACCTTAGCATTTAAGTCCCCCATTACAATTGTGACATCCATAGACTTGCATTGCGTTTACTAACTAGTATGATTTAAATTGTTTTATGTAGTTCTTTGTGCAGGTATGCTAATGGTAATTGTGTTCTAGAAACATACGAAGTGCAAATACTAAGATTAATGTGTCTCGCCATAGTTCAGATCGTATAAAGACTGCGCTACGGCTGTACACTTTGTGGAATGCAAATCAAATGTTGAAAATCAAAACTCCAAGTTTACTAGTATATTATTGAACTAAAATGTGAACTGTCTGTATTATACTTATGATATTAGGATTTTTAAAATTAAAATCAAAGCAGAATTTCAGCAAGTAATTTTACCTGTTATATAATATACTTTTTAAGTTTTTAAGTAAAGTATATTTTAATCAAAATATAATCATATTCATTTTACAGTTTATTATTTATCATATTTAGTTAGTCAGCTACCGGTAGTAAGAAACACCTTAGATTTAAATAGTAAGGGCAAATTTATTTATTTATGTCCTAAGGTTTGGATGTATGTTTTGTTGGGGTGCCTCTGGATGCAGGGACATCAAATCGGTCTGGGACCAGATTTGGACCACGCCAGATCCGGTCAGAATCCTGTATTATCAGACATGTGAACAATGCCACTGGTATGTGAAATTAACATAGTCTTCACTGTAATAAACCTTTTTGGAGTGATTACTGTTCATAATAAGGATTTGAAATTTCATTTGGTCAGTTTTCTCATTAAGTAAATAAAAGGAAAAATGTGATCATATTTAGTTAAAATTGATGCTTTTTACAGTACTGATAACTCAGTTGAGACAAACAGTAGGCTTTTTGAATTGCATTATTATTATTATTATTATTATTATTATTATTATACCCCCAGGAGCTCAGCCCTTTGATTCAATACAAGTGGCAGATGTTGGAGATGTCTGGATGAATATCTACAACTTACCAGAGGCTTGTAAGAATATAAAAGATGGATTCACAAAGTTGATGAGCACTGGCTGTAAGACTTTGGCAGTGGGAGGAGATCACACCATAACATGGCCCATACTGCAAGCTGTCAAGGTAGGAGAACCCAATTATAGCATTTATAAATATTTATTTGTAAAATTGAAAATTTGTTATACAAAGCATTTACATGTATAAGATTATCTGTTAAGTTTTCAAGTATTTTTGCTAAAACTGTGTAAGATTTATAATGATTTATCTTTAGATTTATCTTTAGAATTTTCAAAAAAAAAAAAAAAAATTGGATTATTTATTTATGTACTAGTCTTGCATTTATAAAGTACTAAAAATTACTAGAAATTTCACTTACAAGATAATCACTTGAATTTCTAAACAGGATTCTATTAGAGAAAAAAAAATAGGGTCTGTTAATCTAACCTTGTTTTACTATTTTATTCATTTATTACCTTTATTGAATTCAGTTATTTGTAACTATGAAAATATAAAAAAGGGATAGATAATCAATTTAGTTTGAATCTAGTGAGTAATTACCGTATACAGGAAAAGCATGGCCCCGTTGGCTTAATACACGTGGATGCACATGCAGACACACAAGAAGCAATGCTAGGTGCCCCCATTGCGCATGGTACTCCTTTCAAACGAGCTGCAGATGATGGATGTCTCGACTGCCAGCGTGTGGTGCAGATTGGCCTGCGCGGCACGTGTGGAACGTTACAAGATTACAAGTGGGGAGAGAGCAAGGTGCTAAACTAAGGAAAATGATCATTTTTTTTTTAATTTTTTATTTTTTTCAGAGTGCCTAACAACCCAGTCTCTTGTCTCTTGCCCTTGTCTAGGTCTTGGTCAGTTGTTTTGTAATTATACCCAGTTCATTCTGTGTATCCATCATATGTACCTAGTATCCAGTCTGTGATATCCATGCTATCCATTATCCATCACATACCTATACTTGGTATATAGCCAACTCATGATATCCATTCTCACTGTGTATCCATTTCATTTTATGTTAATGTCATATGTATCCATGCTACCTATTCTCTCTGTCCATTTTATGCTTTTTACCCTTCATACCAGAGTGTATCTAATTTTACCATGATTGATATACTACCAATTCTTTGTATCCCATATCATGCTATGCATCCATTATATGTACCTACCTATCTGTAACACCCATTTTATGTATCCATTTCATTTTATCCATCCATCCATCCGTCTGTGGTGTACTGTTCTGCATATGGAAATGTAGTGTTTGTATTTAGTGATGTGAGTAGTGTTACCTGTAATTAATTTTTTTTATGGTGAATAGTTATACCTGTTGGCACCCTGCTTAAAAGCCCTGCACTTCTCTGCATTTTTGGTTTCATACTTCTACTATCCACCAGACAGACAGAGAAGATACGGGAAAGCCAAGTGTGTTGAACACAAACTAGTACTGCTGCATGCATACTGCTAACTTACCTGCATGTTACTATATAACTCCATCGCATACTGCCGATTCTACAGCTACTGCTGACGCCTACTGCCTATGGATAGAGCTACCACATGTTGCTACAGCGTACCATTATAGTTGAATTCTAAAGCTTTAGCTTTACTGCATGTGATATAAGATTCAGTGTATGCCAGCAGAGGTACTTCCAAGGGAATAAAAAAAAATATTTGCAAAATCTAATTATGTACTACATAGTTGTTTTCTGTGTTCACCATCATATACATGTATCCAACCTACCCATGTTGCCTGTTCCACACATCTGTATTTTCATGGGCATTGCCATGTTTATTTCCTGTAGGACATGCAATCTCAGGAAGTTTTTCACAATTTTTGATGAAATATACAGGATACACATTTTTGCAGGAGGAAAAGAAAGAGCTACAACTTCAGCTAGATCCAGTTCTTCTATTTTTTTTTTTTTTTTTTTTTGATAACTTCTTATTGCCATTTTGTCTTGACGGGGTCTGTGTTTTTGGAGTCATAGTATATAGCAGTGTACCGTTTTTATGTCCAGGAGAAATATGGCCCTGTCGGATTGGTTCACATTGACGCCCACTCTGACACGGGGGAGTCTATGTTAGGGGCGCCTGTTTACCACGGATCTACTTTCCGACGAGCCGTAGAGGACGGGTGCTTGAAAGGATCCCAAGTTGTCCAAATTGGCCTTCGTGGCACAGGGCATTCATTGAAGAGTTTTGATTGGTCAAAACAAGAGGTGTTTTGTTTGTGACTTTTCTGCTTTTTTTTGTTTGTTTGATTCGCTTTTTATATGCATTCAGGTGTGAATGATCCAGTAGCGGTTGCGGCCTGCTGCATGCTTGCATGAGTATCTGCTGGTTTGAACTCTCTGACTGAGATCTTATATAATTAATAAAAAGTGCAAACACAATGAAACACTTCCCGGTCACCTCTGGAAAGTGCAAAATATGATAAAGGTGTAGGGCACATGTTGTACGTTTATTCAGTCACTTATGTTGTTTGTATTTATGAATTGACAAATGGTCATTATTTCATTTTATGTGATTTTATTTAATATTTTATTTTTAGATTACTTTGTACTTCATAGACTAATCATTTGTTTTGCCTCATTTGATTGGTGAATTGAGCCTACCCGGTAGGTTAACCAGCCACTTTTTTCCAGTAGAAAAACCTTGAGCCATGACCTATGTGGACAAAACACAAAAAAGAAATCAGAAATGCAGACAAATACAAATAAGAAAAAGACAAAACAATTGTGTGTCTTTTTTTTTACTACTTTACAGTTAAGTAAAAATAATTTTGTATGGTCCAGGAAAAATATGGCCCAGTTGGCTTGGTTCACATTGATGCTCACGCTGACACCAATGAGGGGCTGCTGGGAGCACCTGTCAACCACGGGGCACCTTTTAGACATGCAGCAGTGGAGGGGTGCCTGGATTGTAAGAGAGTTGTGCAGATTGGGTTACGAGGGACGGGATATGCCATTGAGGATTATGAATGGGGGAAAAAGCAGGTGGTTTTATAGTCTTTAACTGAGTCTGCTGATGAGTAGGTCCTAGCTGTTTAGGATCCCTGCTGGCAACACATTTCAAAAGCTAAAGGCATTTCCCCAAACTGTTATTGTGTGCTGGCTTCTGCTAGAATTATAAAAAAAAATTAAGGAATGCATTTTTTTCTTTAATTCAAGTGATGATTTATATTATCATTCATGATTGTATGTTTTTTTTTTCTTTTAGTGACCCATACGCAGTGTTTTTTCATTGCATGTGTAAGATAAGTTCCTTCCCTTCATTCCACCCATCACTGCATTTGTCAGTCTGTCCTTCTGTATTTGTCTATCTGCCTTTCAGTCTGTCTGTCATTTTTGGTTCATGTTGGTCCATGTATCTCCAAGCCACCTTCAGTGTGCTTTAGCATATAACACATACTTTATACTTGACAATGTTCAATAATTTTTTGACATCTTGAACAAAATTCGGGCATGTCATTGCCACTGCATTACCTTGATGTTGTTGCACAGCTAAATAGTTAAGTGGAACAGTCTTGGCAATATATCTGTCTTGCCATTAACTGGATGGGCATAATTCTAAAACTAGGCATATTATTTTATATACTTCAGAAAGTTTTGACTAAAATTTTTAATGTTCATATGGACCCCATCTCATAATATCCTTTATTTATTTATTTATTTATTTATTTATTAAAATTGATATTTTTCAACCAAATGGATGACCTTGTAGTTAGTGTCTGCAGCCTTCAGAGCGGGATGATATGGGTTCGACCTACCATCTGATATATCGGGGGGGGGGGGGGCTAAAATAGTATACAAAGTTTCACAGTGCCTTTCAACTAGCAGACCCTCCATAGGGTAAAATTAAATGTAGATTCTAAAAATTTCTCTTTGAATCTTGATTTAGATTTCAACCCCTTTGTAATCACACCTCAGAAAGTCAGATTTTTTGTTTTCCAGAACAATGTATGTGAACTTCTATAGAAAAAGCGAAGAGTTCTAACACTGCGACTGCTTAGTATAACTGTCAAACTTCCAGGGGAAACATGGGCCCGTGGGACTTATACACATTGACGCTCACGATGATACAGAAGAAGGCATGATGGGGGCCCCTATTTTCCATGGGTCACCATTTTATTTAGCCTGCGAGGAGGGTTGTCTCGACACAAAAAGGGTTGTACAGATCGGTTTACGAGGATCAGGGTTTGGGGCCAAGGATTATTCATATGCAAGGAAAAAGGTGGCAAAATTGCTTGTCCGTGGATGATTTAAGTTGACTTTACAATTGGCTAACAGCAATTGCACTTTTTTTAACAACACACAAATTAGAATTTTTGGTGTTCTTTCAAAAAAACTACAACAGAACAGACTTTCATTTCATAAAATGTAATATTTTAAATATATTTTAATATCTTTTATATTTTTTTTGCCACTGTTGAAAATAGATAGAGTGTGCATTGCTTGCCTCTCTATTACTGTATCAGTAGCATTCCTACACCTGTAGCCATGCTTGCATACATGCTGCATTTTCAAAGGGCGAAGGGAGTACATCTTTCTCTGAAAAAGTGAATCTTTTTCTCCCTTAAGTTGAACCACCTTGAGACATGGGATAAAACCTGGATTAAATTTTCATTCAGCCCCTGGAACATTTTGACCAAAATGGTGGTGCTTTTCAACCCCCTCCCCCCAACACCCCGAAAATCCCCATGTCCATGGTCCTGATTGTGTATTCCAAACACATAATTGTGCTTATGAAAAAATTAGTAAATGAAAAATTCAAATATTTTGATCAGAAACATGGTTAGAAATGGTACAGTGAGAAAAAATAATAATATAAAAAAGAAAAAATATTAGAAAAATCCAAATGTGTCTTCAAAAAATACACCAAAGACAGTGCAGAATCTCTTTTGTTGTAGTTGTTGTTTTGTGTGTTGTGCTTGTTTCCCAGTGTTTGACTTCATTACACCTGTCTTCATTACACATTTTTCCAAATCATACTATATGCTTTAGCTTAGGCAGGTACAGCAATTGCCCTGGGTGTCACTAAAAGAGGGCACTACTAAAAGATTTAGGCTTTGTTCACATGCAATGTCTATTTTCTAAATTCTATTTTCTATTCGCGGCATGTCTTATGATCACGGTCTGTGCCCTGAATATCCCGCGGCGTAATTACTGGCAGCGCGAGCCAGTTACTATAAGTTACTATAAGTAACTGGCTCGCGCTGCCAGTAATTTCGCCGCGGGATATTCAGGGCACAGACCGTGATCATAAGATAGCGCGAATAGAAAATAGAATTTAGAAAATAGACATTGCATGTGAACGAAGCCTTATTGTAACCTTTTATCATCTATTTGTTGTCTTTTGTCTTCTGTGTGTTTCATTGTCAGTGCTATTCTCTGTAGAAAAAACACCCCTTTACAGATTTCTTCCTTTTGATTGAAATTGGTGTCTTACCTTTACATTGCCTTGGGCTAGTTTCAGAAAAGAACTTAAGACTAAAAAAAAAAACAAAAGTATATGTATATTAAATTGAAATGTTAAATAAAATAATAACACTGTATTCTAAAAAGAAAGAAATTAGACTAATTGGTACTTTTTTAAGATTATTTTAGTGGACGACTTAATTTTTGACCTTATAGATGACACACAACATTTTTTAGGTATATAAAAGTTTGTTTGTTTTTTTTTTAAACTGGCCATAAGGTTTTCAATACAATATATGTGTGTGCATGTTGTTCCCTTCTTAATTTCACCTGCTGCCTGCTTTTTATTTAATTATGCAGAAAATGCTTTTGTTGCCTTTGATAATTATTCATTCTTATAATTAAAGATTGTCATAATATTAAAAATGTGTTATTAAATGATTTTATATTTGTTCAAGTAAAAAAAAAACATTAGTTTCTTAGTTGGTAAATCCAGTTGATGAATATTTGATTATCATTATTCATTCAAACTTGAGAAGAAAAAATGCAAACATTTAGCATCCAGTGCATAAAACCTTTCATATTAGTGTAAATGTAAATATTTTTCCAATAAAAAATGTAGCATTAGAATTTAAAATAACGCTGTCCATTTATAACTTATGAGGCATTATTCCCTGTATATATAAAGAATATTTTATGTTCTAGGGATTCCGGATAGTCCAGGCACACGAGTGTTGGCACAAGTCACTCGCCCCTCTGATGGAGGAGGTGAGGGAGATGATGGGGGATGGCCCTGTCTATATCAGTTTTGATATTGACGGCATTGACCCTGCCTTTGCTCCTGGGACAGGTGAGAGAGAGAGAGAGAGAGAAAAGAACAAAAAGAGAGAGAGAGAGAGAGTGAGAAAGGAACAAAAAAGAGAGATAAAGGAGAGAGAGAGAGAGAGAGAGCAAAAAAAAGAGAGAGAAAGAGAGGGGCAGAGAGAGATAAAGAGAGAAATTAAAGTAGTGAGGCAGAGAGAGAGAGAGAGAGAGAAATAAATGAGAGAGACTCAGAGAGATCTAGGGGAAAGAGAGGCAAATAGCCTGTCAGTTAGGGAGAGCCATTTTGTGATAAATGACAAGTTTGAATAACCAATGAAGACAGATGGGTAACAAGAGAGAATGCTGCCTGGTTGTACTGTATTCTTTATTCTTTCTTGAATCAACAAATAACTGTGAAACTAAAAGGAAAATAAATAACAATAATAAATAAATAATAAATATCTCATAAAACAGTCTCATCAAACCAAATTTGTGTGTTACTATACAGTTACATGTGATATTGCTAACACTATTGTGAGACCAAACACTAGTAGCAACTACAGTACATTCTCTAATTTGAAACATGTACATTGTACTTAAATTTAACAATATTTAACAATAAAGTGTGAATAAAATTACTTTAAAACAATATCATAAATGTCACATGCTTACTTTTTTGCTCTCTTCTAAGGTCTCCTAAGCTAAGGTCCTGCCTGTCTCACTTCTTTCAAATGTCTGCTAAATTCAGCATAGAAAATGCTAGCATGCTGAGATTGTGCTAGTTGTTCTTCTAGTACAACACAACATATTATATTATATTATATTATATTATATTATATTATATTATATTATATTATATTATATTATATTATATTATATTTCAGGCACTCCAGAGATAGCAGGTCTGACCCCAATCCAGGCACTGGAGATCATACGTGGTTGCCGTGGGCTCAACATTGTAGGGGGAGACTTGGTGGAGGTAAGATTTAGGTGAAGTTCCGATGACAATGTGTAAATATGTCATTTAACATGCTATTAACAAAACACTAGCAGGTCCAAGACGCTGCAGGGTACATGTGTGTGTGAGATTGTGTGTGCGTGTGTGTGTGGCAGGGGGAGGGGGGGATAAAAATGTTTTGATCCCTTAATTGTTTTGCTCGCATATATATATAAAGTAGCTGCTGTAGACAAGGTTATTGTAATGGGAGGTCAAAAGGACTGTAAATAGTTCATTCTGGTTGATTTGATATGTGTGTGTGTGTGTGTGTGTGTGTGTGTGTGTGTGTGTGATTGAGAGAGAGAGGGGGGGGGGGTTCTGCTGTAACCTCTCTCCCCTTGGTCAACCAAGTACAGTGGAACTGAAATTTCCTTTTTCTTCCCTAGGTGTCACCACCTTATGATACAACAGGCAATACAGCCTTATTGGCAGCTAATCTGCTGTTTGAGATGCTCTGTGTGTTCCCTGGTGTGAAGTATGCTGATGTATAGACACTACTGACTGCAGTTTTTTTTTCCACCTGGCCCAGCTAGAATGGGAGCCCCGGCTGCCCACGGGAGCCCAGGCTGCCAAAGAGACTGCCAGGGAGACTGCCCTTTTGCAGTCTGGGGCTCCAGTGTGCAGTCTCCNTAAAAACATCTTGAAAAATCTCCATTTTCATATCCATGGTATTTGGACTCTCATGAAGACAAAACCCCATTTTATATTTAGTTACCATACCATTATTTTTTCCACATAGTTTGCATTGTGATGTATATTTTGTTAGTATTTGAAAGTTTGGTGGTAAAAAATAGGTCAAAATTGAAATGATCACCAAATATCAAATAAACAGCTTTTCTATAGGGGATTCATTGTTTGGTAAAACACTCATTTTTAATTTTCTTCTATTCTCATGAAAACATTTACCTGTGCCAATGTATCCTCTATCATGCATACTACAAGATAAAAGTCATATACTCAAATAAAATAAGATTTATAAAGTTCTGTAGGGGGAGTCAAAATTTCAAGGGGGGGAGTCACATACGCTAGAGACACATCCCTATCACTGCCAAAATGTAGTCCTGTCTTCAGGATATTCAATATTAATTGAGGGAAGAGAAGGATGTTAACTCTAGAACAGTTTAGAATGAACCTGAAAAAGTTGTTGGGAAAAAAGAAAGAGAGATCCACCATAACGCTAACTGACTTAAGCTTCCAAAAAGCATTGAATTCTTAGTGAATTGAATTCTTATTGAATTCCTCTCTTTTTGAACTTATGTTATTATGAATCATTATCTAGGTGTTAGAACATTCAGTTTAGTTTTCATATACATTTAGTCTGTCAGAATTGTTAGTCACAATGAAATTTGTGTTAAAATGTAAGCATAATCATTGATATGAAAAACCATCATATCTTACAAAATACAGAGTTTAAGTATTTTTGGCGATTTTTCTCCAAAATACTAAAACCCAAGTAGCAGCTCTGATAATAGAGATAGACTAATTTGGTTTTTTTGCAGTTTGTTTTTAAAATGTATAAGCATCTTTTTAGGTGGTTTTGGCACTGTTTTGGGGAAAAAGGTTATCTAAGGACCCCCCCTACTAATTGTATTGTTTCCTAGTTTTCTTGTTTTTGTTTTAAATTTATTATTACTTTTTTAGACTACACAAAATGTACGCAGGAGGGGACTCCCCGTAAAATCTCCCCATGGGCATAAGTTATGATCTGCACAATACAAACATAATTAAACACTTCTATATAAGTTCAGTTTTTTACATGGTCAATTGTAGAACATATCACAAGGTTCACGAGCACTGCAACTCGTCCAAGTCAAGCGAAAACATCCAGTGTTTTGAATGCAAGAAAAAAATTAAATAACTGTGTAACGTCACATATCTAAATTAATTTATTGAGATGCAATTAATTTCTTTAAAAGAAAGTATTTTACCATAACATGCCTTTAGAACTAAAACATTGTATATTTATATCAATTCTCAGTGGCATCGGGGGGTCAAGGGGGTCCTGATTCGTTAAGCACGTACATTACACCCGTGCGGCTTTTTTTCCTTATACCCAGTGATTCGCAATTTTCAGGATTTTGACTCGCATTATCAGGTAGATATGAAAAAGCTCCCATTAGTGTGAATTAAGATTGGTGATTTTGTTTTGAATTATAAATAGTGATCAATCCCCCCTACCCCCCCCCCCACCCCACACA
>NW_019775394.1:265472-289028 GCF_001039355.2 Lingula anatina | reverse complement strand
CACACACACACACACACCTACAGACACAAAGGGACTCTTACCGGTAATATCTGATCCTATTTACCATATGACATGCACCACTACACAGACTAGGTGATCTAACAAACTTTTGGATTTTCATTATCTATAGCTTACTATACAATGCGTTTGCATATTAATACGAAGTTACACTCGACAGACACAGATTACTGCCATAACGGTTTAACTTCATAAACACGAGTGTGATAGCGCACCCTTCCGTGAATGTGGTAGTTGTGACTATTATAACGTCATCAACGAAACAGGGGAATAACAGGGACTAAAATATCCTGGGATTTCCACAACAAAGAGCGCCAGACGCCATTTGTATCTGCGGTAAGTTAGGTTAATTATTTTCCAGGATTGTTGGGTTGGATGTAAAACATTTCTTTTATTTTAATATTCATGACTTTTCTAACACACAAATACCGTCGTTAACGTGAGGTTACATTTGAACGACCAAAAAAAGACTAAGATACCGGTACAGCAGGTACTTTCACTTTGCACTTACATTGTACGTCTAAGATCGAGGGCTATTTGTCCATCATTATCCCTCTGCCGTTCTTTACTCACATGTAATACTTTCTATCACTACTGTGCCTCCTTAGATTCTACCATCCAAGAAACGTACCGACTGAAGAAGCCGTTTCGATCGCAGGCTAATTGTCTTGTTTTCTAGCTATTTTCGAACTACACAAAACCTGTGCAGGAGGGAGGGGGATTCCCCTTAAAATCTCCCCCAGGAACTACTATGATCAGCACAATACCAATATAATTAGGCACATATAAGTACAATGTTTACACTGACTGTACAACATATCACAAGGTTCAAGAGCTGAAAAGTACTGACACCCTTTCAAGTCAGACAAGTGTTTGGATGTTATTCTTGATGAGCAGAGAACGAATAACAAGAGTTTGAACTGTACTAATTTTTGATCTTTTTTTTTTTTTTGTTTTTTNTCAGACAAGTGTTTGGATGTTATTCTTGATGAGCAGAGAACGAATAACAAGAGTTTGAACTGTACTAATTTTTGATCTTTTTTTTTTTTTTTTTTTTTTATGGAAAAGAATAATAATAAGTAAATAAATAAACAGAGTATATATATATGTTCCTTTCACACACGCACACATACCCACGTACGCACAACACTCATACTTGGTCACTGCTAATCTGTATATTATCCTTGCATTACACAGTTGTGTTTACAAAAATAGACTAATTAGTTGTCTGTCCATTTCACTCAAATATAGTAACTTCATCTCTAAGTGCCTGCTGATTAACAAAACAAAGTTAAAAAAAATAGTATAGAAAACTTAAACCCAAAAAAAAAAGAAAGAGATGCTACTGCTATTCCCCTTTAACAAAAAGTGGTAACCATTGTGCCCATTGTTTAACAAAGTTGTCATATGTGCAAGATCCATGACGCAAAGCAATATTTTTTTCAACATGATACATAAATTTTGTGTAACCCAAAACACCTTGAAAGCTTGGGGTCTTTTTTTGTTTCAGGCACTTGTAAATATATAGTTTTCCAAACATAATAAGTAAATTAAAGATTTTACTTTCCGTTGTACATTTTATTCCAAACAAGATTTTATAGTCATCGAGATCCAAATTGACATTAGTTTTTTCGAGTATATGGTCTTGAAACTTATTCCAAAGAGGACGCACACTATTACATTGTATAAACACATGAAGGAGATCTTCACGGTCTCTTTTACAAAAGCCACATATGTCATTATCCTGAATGCCAATCTTTTTCAAATAAGCACCCAAAGGGAGTATCCTATGTATTATTCTAAACTGAAGCCATTGTAACGTTGTATCTCGAGAAGTTCCAAAACAAGTCTCAAAAATTTCTTCCGTTTTTAAGCGAGCGTCCCCGTTATTGAATAGTTTTTGGTTCCATGTACAGACACCAGTGGGAATAATATTTTTCTTATTTAGGACATTATATACATATCTGTTTCCTTTTTCATTTAGCATAAGCCCCTTGAAATGAAACGGGTAGTAAGGGGTGACTGTAATAGCCACCTTTCCCTTATCAAATTGTCTTAGAAAAGCCTTAACTGCACTGTACATGCTATTAAACTGCATAATTTGGACTCTCAAATTGAATTTTTGTTCAAGCACATTCTTTTTCAATAAACTTCCCTGATTGTCCAACATATCTCCAAGAATTTTTATTCCTTGTTTGTACCAGGAAGGGATAAACACCGAAGCGTTGTTAATCTTAATTTCAGTATTATACCAAAGAGGTATTGCGCCTGGGTCACTTGTCCATTCCTTTAACATTTGGATTTTCATAAAGTTAGCCCAAGCTATCAGAGTGTCCTGCCAAAATTTGTTTTGGATACGTTCTGCTAACTTCCTGACATAATCATCACCAAAGTCGAGCAGGTTCTGGATTAACTTTTTTCCTAATATGGATTCTAATATATTAGTCCAAATCTGTTTCCTAGTAATTAGTCTTTTCAACCAAGAAAATTTTAATGATGTAATAAAACATTTTATGTCAATCATTTTAAGGCCACCAGCGTTGTGATTTTGAGAGGCTACGTCCCTTTTAATTCTATCACATTTTGACCCCCATACAAAATTATAAAACTCAGTCTCAAGCGATTTAATAAATCCGTTATTTGGGTTGGGTAGGGAGATAAATAGATGGGTAAGTTTGGAAATTAATAACGATTTTACAATCGTGGTTTTACCTATTGGGCTAAGGATGCGTTTTTTCCATTGTTTAATCTGACTCTGTACTTTAGTCATTTGCTTTTGATAATTCAGATCAATCATGTCACTTAACTCTACTGAAAAAGTTATGCCTAACAGCTCAAATATTTGTACCCTCCAATAAAGTTTCCATCTGGAATGATGGTACACATCTTTACTAAATTTTTTGGAACCTATCCATATTACTTTAGTTTTTGAGGCATTGATGTGTAGTCCAGATAATTTTTCAAAGTATTCAAGGGTTTCCAGGGAATTGAATAAAGATTCTTTCGATCCATCTAATGTAAGTGAAGTGTCATCTGCATATTGTAAAATCTTATTCTCGATTCCATTTATTGTTATTCCTTTTATAAATGTGTTGTTCTTTATCAGTATTGACAGAATTTCAGCACCCAATATAAACAAATAAGGGGCTACTGGGTCACCTTGGCGACAACCTCTTTGGATAGAAAACGGTTTCGACAGGAAACCACATTGTAGAACGGATGCTATAATGTTAGTGTTTAGTATGTTTACCCATGTTATTAGATTTCTGCCAAAGCCGAAGATGTTAAGAACTTTATGGATGAAGGACCAAGCTAAGGAATCAAAAGCTTTTTCGAAGTCAATCAACATTAGAAGGCCAGGAATCTGCCTATTCTCAGTATAGTCCATCAGATCATATATTGCTCGTATGTTATCACCCAAGTATCTACCGGGTATGAAACCCGACTGCGATGGAGGTATGAGAGAATTCAAAGTGCGTTTTATTCGTGCACAGATACATCCAGAAATAATCTTATAAAATACATTCAGGGGTGTAATCGGCCTCCAATTTTTCATGTCTTTTCTTGATTTTTCTCCTTTTGGGAGACATACAATGATTCCGAGTCTTTGTGAGATAGGCAACATCTTTTTTAAAAAAATATCATTTATAGCTCTTCTGATAAAGTACTTGAGATCATTCCAAAAAAATTTGTAGAACTCGGCTGTAAAGCCATCACTTCCTGGGGACTTGTTATTCTTCATTGATTTAATGACACTTAGGATTTCAGTTAATGTAAATTCTTGATCTAATTCGTGAGCAGTAACATTGTCCAATTTATTAAAGGAATGCGGTTCTAGTACATTACTGAGGTCTACGTCATCTATTTCATTTTCTTTGCTTGAATACACATTTTCATAGAAAAGCTTCACCTCCTTAAGGATTTCTGACTGTTCGTAGACTGTTCCTTTTCCATCTATATCTAGCACCTGAATAGTTTTATTCAGAAAATTTCTGGACTCTAAACCACAAAAATATTGCGTCGGTTTCTCCCCCTCGTCAACCCATTGTGCGCGTGATCTTATCATGCTTCCCCGTAGTTTCTCTTTCCTTAATGTTTCTAGTGATTGTATTTTTTCTTCTAAGATGCTATTATGTACTAAATTTCCTGCGTCATTGTTATCTTTAAGTTTTTGTATCTCATCAATAAGTTCCTTTTCCTTCTTATTCTTATCCTTTTTCTTAGCACTTGCATGTGATATAGTTACCCCCCTTATTTCCATTAGTAGTACTTCCAAAAATAGGCTATCGGATATGGATAATTGCAGGTCTTCTTCTGGAATACAATCAATTATGGATACTTTATACAAGATATTGGCATATTGATTTTTTATTCTTTTAATGGTTAGTTTTACTTTGTCAACAAACTCTCTGTCGGTTAGAAGAGAACAATTGAATTTCCACAGACCGGGTCCCCTAACGAAATCATTAAATTTTAATTCTAAGACAACTGACGAGTGATCTGATTTGTAACCCGCTTTAATTGAGATATCCGTGACAAGATTTGAGAGGTTATTTGATATTAGTATATAATCAAGCCTACCATGTTTAACTGGGTTCTTCTTGTGCCATGTGTATGCTCTTTTGGAAGGATTTATAACTCTGTAGTAATCTACCAGATCCAATTCATCCATAGTTTCAATTAATTTTTTTCTAGCTCTTAGGTTATTATTCCTATTGTAATTAAAAGTATCTAAAATTGGATCCATTGCGATATTAAGATCTCCACACACTATAATGTTTGTATTTGCAAAGTCAAGTATGGATTCCCTAACCTTATCAAAGAATTCTGGATAATCCTCATTTGGGCCATAAATGTTTAATAGCGTGACTCGACAGTCATTAATAGTTAAGTCTACAGCGAGTAAGTTACCTTTATCATCTTGTGTTTTTTTATGCACAACTAACTCAAAATTGTTGTTAAAAAGAATTGCAACTCCCCTACAATTTGAGCGGTATGAATTAAAGATACAAGTATAGCCCCATTGTGTTTCAATATAGGGCTCTAGTTTTGTTGTGAAGTGCGTATCCTGAAGGCATATCACTGAATATTTTCTCCCTTTATAATAATTTAAAACGTCTTTTCTCTTCTCTGGGTTACCTAGTCCTTGACAATTTACTGTGGCGATTTTAATCATTAGGAGTGGAAGGAAAAAATATAAGAAGCTGATTTTCTAACCTAACCTGTGGCTTTCCACTTATCATGTTGTCCTTGAAAGTCACGGTGTTACCAATGACGACGGCAGACACAAATAACAGTTATAGTATGTGCAGACACATCTGTGTCTGTACAAAGAACAGCAAGTGTAATGCAGGAGCCACACACACCAAAAGTTATACACATGTTCTCCTCCCACACAGACAACATCCATCCTCGCGATCTCATTCACACTAGTACTTCCTATTTCTATAGTCTTAAGTAGCACATACATCCACAAATACACGGTCTCGGTCAAATAAAAAGACAATGTTGCTCTAATATTCACAGTAACTTAATGTGCTTGCTTAATAATAATACATCAGATCGTTACCTCATGCTGGTAGGCTTTAAGCTTCACAGTGTAGATATATATATGACACTATATGACAAAAAAAAAAAAGAAAAAAAGAAAAAAAAACCTTCCTTGTGTACTAAATTACAAGAATAAAAGTGCAATATATCAGAATCCCTGCAATTAAATCAGACATCATTCCCTGCTGTCCACTGGAATTGTGGTACATACAATATTACTACCAGTAGACCTAGAACAGTAAGCAAATACAAACTATAACAACTAATATCTAGTTTTGTATGCTGCAGTATCATAATGATTTCTTCTGGACAACCATAATAAGTTCATTCGTTACCCACTACGTGACCAGAACATTCAGTAGTGTCACTTTCTTTTTATTTTTTCTTCTAGTCTATCTCCTATTTCAAATTTCAATCTTTCTCCACCACCATTCTTCAATGTTGCATACACATTACAGTTGTAATACCATGACCTTTCAACTTCCTCGAACTGTTTCAGTTTATTGATAAGCATCAGATTTTGTTTTGTAATGTCATCATGTAGTCTTATACCCGACTTAATTTCACGCTTCTTTCGCATAATCTGCCGTTTGACCTCTGAGTTACCGAATTTCACGATCACTGGCCTTATCGCCTCTGGTCTTCCTGGCAACCGGTGTATCCCAAGAATATCCCTGTCATTTATCTCTACTTTCATCTCTAATTTCACCATTTGTTGGAAATCATATCTAAGGTTTTCCTTTTCTTTCTCCTTCATTTCTGTTACTCTAATGTTACATTTCCTTGAGTATTGTTTATTGTGGTTTGCTAGCCTCATTGCTTGTTTGAGACTAATATCATTCTGTCCTACCTTTTCTTCAAGCTGTTTCAGTTGCCTGTCTTTCTCTCTCAGCTTTTCTTTTAAATTGTCATTGTCCATCATGAGACTGTCAACATAGTCCTGAAGCTTACCTGTTCGATCAAGGTTCTCAGCTGCAACTTTTTCATAAGTTTCAATTATTCGGTCATACTTTTTATTGAACTCATTTTTTATTTTGTCAATTTTCATCTCAACCTTTGCTTCTGATTCCTGCAATAGCTTTTTAAATTCCTCTCTAGTGCTCTGAACAATACCGTCAATGATACTAGAGACCATTTTTGATCTTAACTAAGACTGCGTTCTCAAAAAATCGATCGTACTAGCTGGATCGATGTAACTCTGGGTGCTTCTTGCTAAATTGCTTTCAGTGCAATCGGGCCAGCTTAATTGTATTATGAGAGACTTATTACAGGTCATCTCGCAAATAAGTGCGTACGCAGAAAATCGGGGAGCATTGTCGTATAATATTTACATTAAATTTTATTTCAGTCACTCTAGTTCAGCTGTGCGAAACGATCCTTCCATGCGAAAAGCCGTATCTGTTTCTTCCAATATTGAGATTTATGAGGAAGTTCAAATATTGAGTGGAGAAATATGTTCTGGTTAAGCACAACGGCTGAAAAGCGTGGAGAATCCGCTGTAATGATATTTAGATGTGAAACGATTTCTAGAGATGGTCGGCAAATTTTGAAAATTCACCCCAAATATTAAACCTCTAAACTCATTAGAGAAGAGGTCGTTAGATTGAACACGTTTATTCGGACAATTGTTTCTTTTCTCTTTGGACTGTCCATAGACTGTGCGGAAAGGAGATTCCCCTAGAAATTTCCCTAGGTATTGCAAAATACTAGTACCCTTACACCCGGCCAATGTAAAATGCTGTCAGATTAAATAAAGCAAACGTTGGCTACAGCACTCCTCACTGAAGAATGCCAGGATGAGATTGATCCAGTTCATCTCAATCCAATATCAACAACATGTTGATAAATCCACTATTAACAATGCACTGAATAACAATTAATACTGAGTTGTTGAACAACCGAGCATAATTTAAAGATAAAAAAAATATAAAGTAACATAATGATTGTAAGAATATAGATAGGGGGTGAAACATATTGCCAGAAAATGAAGAGGTAGCCAATCACACTGTGCTTATTCAAGAAATCAATACACTTTATGAGGGGTGTACAGAATTATTACTTCAAAACTATAGTAATTTTAGGGACAGTGGTTTCCATAACTATCTAATTAACTAGCTAACAAAAAAATCGCCAAAAACATGGCATGCAGCTGTACGTTACTTATCAATAAGACTATAAATTCTAATAGTAATAGGTATATCTAAATCAATTTAGGATAAAATAGTTCTCATGTACTATAAATACTTTTCATGTTTTCTTCAGAGAATTAAGTCAACCGCCAAGATGTCGGAAGAGGATCTCTTCCAAGCTGCTGAGGACGGAGACTTGCAGAGGTTAACGAACCAATTGAGTGATGGGACCTTGAATGTCAACACAACTGATCTGGTGATGAATTAATCTTTCAGTGTCTAATCAAAATGTGAAATGTTTTGACGTCCACTAGCTAAAACTTGATTGAACCTAAAGTAACTATTTTAAGACAAGAATTATAGAAACGTAGGGCTTAATATCATGACTTAATTTAATTTACGAATTAAATTAATTTAATTCTCTATTAATAAATATGGTGTACTTATTTATTAAGGATAATTTTGCTAAGAAAAAGCTGCATATTTTCAAACCCACAGTTAGGACGTTCACTACTACACTTGGCTGTAGAGCAAGGTGCAACACAGCGTGTCCAGCTTCTCCTCCAGCACGGGGCGAATCCTAATATACAGGGCAAAAGGATAGGATTGTGTACAAGGCTATGGGGTGTACGCTGTTTAATATTACTATGAATACATTGTATGTTACTTTAAATTACATTCATTGACATAATATTTATTGCCAAATCTTACAATTTTTTTATCACAAAATATTCCGGACTAAAATCAATAAGTTAGGTCTAATAATCATACATAAACCCAGTTTACATACAGTAGATTGTTAATTATATAATAATAAAGACTAATTATCATAAAATAAAGACAGATATTGCATCAAAGTTAACATAATTTTAGAATCCACAGAATGAAGATGGACCTACACCACTACACTTGGCTGCAAAGTATGGTGAGTCCGTGACACACAGTGTGTCCAGCTTCTCCTCCAGCACGGGGCAAATCCTAATATACAGGATAAGGTAAGTATGCTAGTGGAATGAGATTGGGGTGTGTGGTCTGTTTAAACTTTACTAGTAAAATATCATATCAAACTTTTAAAATATTCACCATGACATTTATTTTTCTGCCAAATCCCACAATTGGAGTACACTGTATGTTACTTTAAATCGCATTCATTGACACATCGCAAAATATTCCGGACTAAAATCAATATTATTAAGGTCTAATGATCATACATAAACCCAGTTTACATACAGTAGATTGTTTAATTATATAATAACAAAGACTAATTATCATAAAATAAAGACAGATTTTACATCAAAGTTAACATAATTTTCGAATCCACAGGATGAAGATGGACCTACACCACTACACTTGGCTGCAAAGCATGGTGACACACAGTGTGTCCAGCTTCTCCTCCAGCACGGGGCAGATCCCAATATACAGGATGAGGTAAGTATGCGAGTGGAAATGTGCTTGAGGTGTGTGGTCTGTTTAAATTTGACTATTAAAATATTATATCAAACTTTTAAAAATGTCACTGTGACATTTATTTTGCTGTCGTATCTGACAATTTCCCATCATAAAAGCAACATGCATTCAACATCCTTCCTACAATTGATAATTACGGACTTGGAATAACTTTTATAATTAGGATTTTTGACTAGTCATAAATACTATTTACAAACAGTGGACTGTGTAAAAATGAAATAGGACCAATTAAAAATATTAACTAATAATGCACCCAAATTATCACGTTTTAAAACCCACAGGAATTACAAACACCACTACACTTGGCTGCACAGCGAGGTGCCGCACAGTGTGTCCAGCTACTCCTCCAGCACGGGGCAAATCCTAATATACAGGATAAGGTAAGTATGCTAGTGGAATGAGATTGGGGTGTGTGGTCTGTTTAAACTTTACTAGTAAAATATCATGTCAAACTTTTAAAATATTCACTATGACATTTATTTTTCTGCCAAATCCCACAATTGGAGTACACTGTATGTTACTTTAAATCGCATTCATTGACACATCGCAAAATATTCCGGACTAAAATCAATATTATTAAGGTCTAATGATCATACATGAACCCAGTTTATATACAGTAGATTGTTTAATTATATAATAACAAAGACTAATTATCATAAAATAAAGACAGATTTTACATCAAAGTTAACATAATTTTCGAATCCACAGGATGAAGATGGACCTACACCACTACACTTGGCTGCAAAGCATGGTGACACACAGTGTGTCCAGCTTCTCCTCCAGCATGGGGGAAATCCCAATACACGTTGCAATGGGATGGCATTGGATATGATCTCATTGGTGTGTATGCTGTTTTAACATTACTATGAGTACATTGTATGTTACTTTAAATCACATTCATTGACACATCGCAAAATATTCCGCATTTAAATCAATTAGTAAGGTCTAATGATCATACATAAACCCTGTTAAATACAGTAGATTGTTTAATTATGTAAGAATGTAAACTAATTATCAAAAATAAAGACAGATGTTGCATCAAAATTATCATAATTTTCGAATCCACAGGATGCAGGTGGATGTACACCACTACACTTCGCTGCAGAGCAAGGTGCCACAGAGTGTGTCCAGCTTCTCCATCAGCACGGGGCGGATCCCAATATACAGGATGAGGTAAGTATGCGAGGAAATGTGCTTGAGGTGTGTGGTCTGTTTAAACTTCTCTATTAAAACATGATATCAAACATTTAAAAATGTCACTTTGAGATTTATTTTGCTGCCGTATCTTGCAATTTCCCATCACAAAAGCAACATACTTTCAACATCCTTCCTACAATTGATAATTACGGACTTGGAATAACTTTCATAATTAGGATTTTTGCCTAGTCATAAAAACTATTTACAAACAGTGGGCTGTGTAAAAATGAAATAGGACCAATTAAAAATATTAACCAATATGCACCCAAATTATCACATTTTTAAAACCCACAGTGGGGACGTACACCACTACACTTGGCTGCAGAGCAAGGTGTCACACAATGTGTCCAGCTTCTCCTCCAGCACGGGGCAAATCCTAATATGCAGGATAAGGTAAGTATGCTAGTGGAATGTTATTGGGGTGTGTGGTCTGTATAAACTTTACTATTAAAATATTATATCAAACTTTAAAAATATTCACCATGACATATATTTTTCTGCCAAATCCCACACTTTGAGTACACTGTATGTTACTTTAAATCGCATCCATTGACACATCGCAAAATATTCCGGACTAAAATCAATTAGTAAGGTCTAATAATCATACATAACCCCAGTTTACATACAGTAGATTGTTAATTATATAATAATAAAGACTAATTATCATAAAATAAAGACAGATATTGCATCAAAGTTAACATAATTTGCGAATCCACAGTATGCATATGGAGGTACACCACTACACTTGGCTGCAGGGCGAGGTGCCACACAGTGTGTCCAACTTCTCCTCCAGCATGGGGCAGATCCCAATATACAGAGCAAAAGTATAGGACGGCATATATGGCCGATGGTGTGTACGCTGTTTAATTTTACTATGAATCAATTGTATGTAACTTTAAATCATATTCATTGACATCTTTTTCTTTTTTTTGTTTGTTTTTTTTTTTTTTTTTTTTTGCTGCCAAATCTTACAATTTCATATCGCAAAATATTCCGGACCAAAATCAATAAGTAAGTTCTAAGGATCGTGCATAAACCATATTGACATACAGTAGATTATTTAATCATATTAGAATATAGACTAATTATGACAAAATAAAGACAGATGTTGCATCATAATTATCATAATTTCCGAATCCAGAAGGGTACAGGTCGACGTACACCACTACACTGGGCTGCAGAGCGAGGTGCCACAGAGTGTGTCCAGCTTCTCCTCCAGCACGGGGCGGATCCCACTATACGGGATGAGGTAAGTGTGTAAGTAGACATATGCTTTGGGGTGTGTCGGCTGTCATTTATAAAACAACTTGGCAATACATCATTTCTCTATTCTTTAATATTCTTTGTCTGACATCTCAATTTGCCGAAAGTAAACAAAAGTAAAGCGAAATAAATAATACTAGCTAAAATGTATATACTATTGGATATGCACTGCAATACTTAATTTCAGGAAAAGACAAAAGTTGTAATGTAAACAACACGGAATCAGTTATAGGCCTGCCTTTTTATATAATGTTTAAAAGATTGGTCGATTTAGAATTTTTTACCCTGACCTTTACTTAGTTATTCTTATATTAACTTGATAAACGTGATAAACAGTATCTGAGATAGATAGATAGATAGATAGATAGATAGATAGATAGATAAGGGATGGATGAATAGACACTCTAGGGTAAGATCAACTGTTTTTTTTTTTTCTAATTTATAGAGGGAAGAAACCCCGTACACGCTTGCAAAAAAGAAAGGCCTAACAGCGATTGCAGAATACATGTGTCGATTTAACAACCCAGGTGTTCAGGTATACCAGAGTTTTCATCAAACATTTCTACAGCAACCTTAAGTACCCAAGATATTAATTCTTCTGTGACTGTATTCATTCTTTTCTGTTATTATTGTTGTTTTTTTTTTCGTTTTAGAAGGTCTCGGTATGTCCTTTATACAGTATTTACACAGTAACATGAAGTATCAGTGAAGAATAACACAGTATATCTCTCAAATCCAGATTTTCTGTTTTATAAAAAAATCTAAAAACTATTCACGCTTTCCCATTAAAGATGCGGCGACTAAAGTATAATTTAAATGATCGCATAATGTATTTATTATCCAGTTTATTGTGTAGGTTTGTAATAATATCTTTCCTTCTCTTCCTTTTTACGTTCTCTTCATCAGGACCACCTCCTTAAGAGAGCCTCCCTCAAGCTGTGTGATCACATCAAACTGGAAGATTGTCGCATGTTGGCTAGATATCACCTTGGCATAGGAGATGTAGAAATAGACGACATTGATATGACACACCAATTTAACCCTTTGGAGCAACGCTTCCAGATCCTTTCTTTGTGGAGAAATAAGAAATCAGAAGCGTCAGTGAAAATGTTGATCGACGCCTTAAAAGCTGCAGAATTAGTTAAGACGGCAGGTAAGTCAAAAATCAACAAAACACACATGATTCTTAAAATATTCATGACAAAAACTCAAAATTGTTTCGATTTACTGGGGGTGAAAATAATGCTTCTGTTTGCTATTCAGGGTGTTTTTCTTCCCACTGTGAAAGGAATCAGATTGGACTCACCTTTGTGCGTGTGTGTGTGTGTGCGTGCCTCTGTGTGTGCATGTGTGTATGCGTCCACAAGGATCAAACCGTACATGGCTTCTTAAAATAATGACCCTGTGTTTCCCACGATTAAAAAATATCACTGAAAACTTTCCAGCATTTCTTTATTGTCTGAAGTTAGTTTTTTCTCCTTGTAGAAGTCATTGAGCAATACTACGTAGAGGAGCTGCGCAAAGTATATGGAATGTCTGCGGAAGAATACCAGCGTCTTACTGCCATAGATTTGCCAGACATCTGCCCATCTGCCCTGGGTGACATGCGTCCGGTGAAATTGGAGGGTTACGTCTCTGACAACATGGAGATCCTGTACGTGAAAGCCAGTGGATTTGGGATCCAAAATGGTAAAGAAGACGGAAATGGTGGCAACGGGAAGCTTGAAGCGGTGATGAAATATCGTCACTTTGGAGACGGCATTTTCGAACTCGTCTAATGCATGAAGAATCATGTCATAATGTTTAAGTTGTGCTTAAAGCACTGTAAGAACCAAATTGCACTATAAGCACTAAGCACTATAAGAACTAAGTTTTAATAACAATTATATTTGGTTAAAGAATTCCCATAATAATAAGTTATTAATGTTAAATAAATAATCTATATGAGGGTTATTATCATAATCCCTACTTCTTGTTTCACATATATTGTACTAAAATAATTTTAATCTTACTTATTCATATGCAACATATTCTGGAAAAACGGTTTCGTGACATTAAAATGGACGTTGCACCTTCTTTTAATAAATCACCATTTTGACTTAATTGATTGTCCTTCAGGAGCATCTGTAAAATTCTATTAATTTTTTTGCATATCTCTCTTTTTTCCAACACGCGGCAACAGTTGCAATGTTATTGTGTGGACCTACACTTCAACGGCTATGTCAATTGCTATGTAAGTCGTATGTGTGATTAATTATTATTAATATTAATAATTCCTGCTTATATACAGTATATTTGTGTATGTTCATGTAGGCTATATTTAACAATGACTCTGAGCTTATGATATATTATTTGACTAGGGTACTAAAACTAGCGTATCTCAGTGAGGTAGATTTTCACATACGTGTCTCTCCAACATTATCATACTGAGGATATATAATCATTTGATTTACTTCACTAGGTGGTGGTTGGCTTAGAATACAATTATTCATATTTGCATATTATATAGTGATTCCCANTCAATTTTGGATTATAAATACCTTCTTATCCGACGCCAACGACCTTCAGTAATGAATCTAAATTTGATTGGTCCAAACCATCAAATGTTTGCTTCACTCTCCATGCAGAGTCCCTGCTCGTTGAGAGTTAGAAAGGATCTCTCTGCTTTGAGAGTAGACAATAATGTTCATGTCAATAATAAACTCTTCTTCTACGGGTGAGGGGGCCAAGACTACATTTATTTAAACGACTACAATAGCAGAAAAACTTAGTACACTTCACTTTTTTACTTTCTCAATAAACACTTTATTTGTCGACACATAAATATGCGTGCCATTTGTGCACTATGCCTCGGATTCGATGCTGCAAATTTTAAGCGCACCTGTCTGTCTCTGCTAATAAATTATTCAGACCTTTATGAAAATTTATCCAATGAGATGTGCGTAAAATAGGACTTGAATTTGGGTCACCCAATCACCAAATAGACCGCCTTATTACAAATCTCTGTAGTATACCCCAAATCATTCAAGTTATTCGTACTCCGAACGAACGACAGATATCTCAACAATGGCTCGTACCAAGCAAACTGCACGTAAATCTACTGGTGGCAAGGCCCCAAGGAAGCAGCTGGCCACCAAGGCCGCTCGCAAGAGCGCCCCCGCCACCGGTGGTGTGAAGAAACCTCACCGTTACAGGCCCGGTACCGTGGCTCTCCGTGAAATCCGTCGTTACCAGAAGAGCACTGAGCTTCTGATCCGCAAGCTCCCCTTCCAGCGTCTGGTCCGTGAAATCGCCCAGGACTTCAAAACTGACCTGAGATTCCAGAGCTCTGCTGTGATGGCTCTGCAGGAAGCTAGCGAAGCTTACTTGGTTGGTCTTTTCGAGGACACCAACCTGTGCGCCATCCACGCCAAGCGTGTGACCATCATGCCTAAAGACATCCAGCTGGCTCGCCGTATCCGCGGAGAACGCGCATAAATTCTGCGTTACTCTCAACAAAACGGTCCTTTTCAGGACCACTACAAAAATCAGAAAAGCTAAACCATTACTGTTGACATGAATTGTGAATTCTGCATTGCCTTCGTAGTTTCATCATAAGTAAAGTTGATAATTAAGTTAATTGTTAATTAATACCTCATTTCTCTATGATGATTGCTATTTATCTCAATTATACCGACAATTTGTAAATATTGGACTATTGAGCAACTTACGTATCGTTCACATTTCACTTTAGATTCACAAAGGCACTAGATGAATCGGAACAACTCCATACCCAGCACGTTAATTTGTTTTTACCTTAAGGAAGTAATAAGAAGGTTGTACAATTCCTTCAAGATCAAAACCAAATTTAATGTTAGGAGCTATCTTAGAGTAGCAATAAAAGGTTAAGAAAATTATAAACATCTCCAAAAAGTACCACAATTTTTTTTCACGGAAGGGGAGTAAACCAATCCAGGCATCATTTGATTTTATTTTTTCGTTTATTTGTTGAAGTAATTTGATCTTTTTTTTTATTAAATAATACTGAGACAGTAACTTTTTATAGTATGTACACTTTTAATAACAGTTAGTTGAAGTTCCTTAAATTCCCATAAGATCCCTGTTTATGCAGTTTTTTTTTTTTTTTTTAAATCAATGTCTCTGCTTTAAGTTACTGCAATTTGTATAAATAAGCTTGATATTAAACTTTACTTATTCATTTATTTTAACAAATTGAGAGATCTGGAGTCTCCTAAGACGACATGGACAATCCAGCTATCCGTTCGACTGACCAGATCGACTTACTCTGATCTTTCTGATCTCTAGTTACAAAGTTCTCCTGACATATAGTAATACACACAAAATACATTACAGTGAATCCTAAAACAAGTCAGAGATATTGAAGACAATCAACAGAATTAAGACATATTACTAGAGACCTGTAACATAATTAAACTCAGATGGCTTAAATAGAACTTAACTTGGAGATGAAGCCGTAAATAAAGTTATTCAATCCTTTTAAAACTAAAAACATCCTTAAAAACTTGGTTTGAGTTCTTTCCAATGAATAAAATACATTAACATATTCTTGAATATCATTATAACCGAGGCATTCTTCACCAAATGTTGATATAATTTGATTTAAATGTGGAAGTTTCTAAAATGAAGTTCGGCCGTGAAATCACCACTACATTACAATCATATTCATTTGGATTGTTACAAACTTTTACAAAGACATACACATAAATGCATGGCTACCATATGTATACACGGTACAGATTGGTAAAAGAAAGACACTGTGGGGAAAGGAAAAATTAATTACAGTCATAGATACGGAGCTTTGTTAGTATCATATTAACTTTTTTCCTATTTTCATTTAAGTTTTATTTTATGGTATTTTCACCGCGGTGAAAATAATTTACACCGCGGTGGAAAATAATTTTCACCGCGGTGGTAATTCCTGGCCATCTCGGCCCGGGTGATGAATAGGTAATGAGAACCTTACATTTGCCAGATGTCGTCACGGTGCATGCTATTGTACATACACAAGGCTGGTGGATCTGTTCGTGGGGTCACTGCCGTTAACTTAGGTTTCCCATCTATATTTACCACCTATATAATTAAAGTCCCGCTTGCAGTTTTATGCAAAGGGAATCCCATTGTTATTACTAAATACTTAACGTTAATTTTGGACAATGTATTTTTAAATATTTGTGTGATGTGTTTGCCCATACATCTTATCTTAATAGATGTAATCTCGGTTTCCTTGGAGAGGTTTCTTTCTACCAATACTCCCAATAATACGTGTTATTACAAAGGGAAAAGCGACGTACAACATTGCAGCATTTTGGTGATTTTTAATCTATGCGAATACTGCCCGCTTCCTCCACATTCCTGGGATGATTGGCACATAGACTGGTTAAACCGCGTGCATGTGCATGTGAGTGTCTTTATCAACTTCCTTCCCAGAAATCTGGTAATTTTTGGATTCGTATAACCTGCATGTATGCAGCACCCGGGCTGAGATGGCCAGGAATTACCACCGCGGTGAAAATTATTTTCCACCGCAGTGAAAATTAATTCCCACCGCGGTGTAAATTCCGTATAATAAAACTTAAATGAAAATAAGAAAAGTTAATATGATACTAACAAAGCTCCGTACATATAACTCCGTACATATAACTGTACAAATAACTGCCAATAGGTAAAGAGAGCGCTTAACTTGCCCTCGTTCTCACTGTGCAGCACTCGAGCCTCTAATTTGAATAAATCTATTAGATTATTTGGTACCAGCATACAGTTTACATAGTTTACAGGGGCCATGAACTAACTATAGGTATGGTTTTGCACGATAGAAACAAGTGCTTCACACATCCTCCTTCCAATAACATAATATTTATATATATAATGGTCACGGTTTGAGGGGTTGAATACCTCATTAAGGCTTGTGTTGTATTGCTCTAAACAAAGTTGACGTACGTCATGTTAGACTTGATTAAAACCGTAGGACACCTTAATTGCTGTCAGCTATTTTCTCTACTTCTATGTTGATTACAATCATTACTTTGATGTGACAGCTCATTGAACATAACGTCTGGTTTGACACATGAACTGCTGTCAAGGAATTGAAACTAACAGCATACGCACGCTGTTTTCGTTAATGATGAGACCATTTTGATCTGTTAAGTGCTTTCGTGAGGTCAATGCTATTTTGCCTCGGCTTCGACGCTGCATCTGTTGCGCGCTGGGAACTTCAACCAATCCGATTGTGAATTTCACAACGTGTAGCGCTGGATCCCCTTATTTGCATAACGCGTTGTATTTATACAAAACGCTCCCTTCCTGCAGTATTCCATTCGATCACATTCAACATTTTCATTCGATTCCATTGATTTTGATTCATTCATTGAATACCAAGCTAATACCAATAATGTCCTACGCTAAGGCTGTTGTTTCCAACACAAAACGTCCTTTTAAGGACGATGAGGTAGAGATGTTGAACCACCTTAGGGAGGTACTGGCATCTCTACCGCCACAGCTTCGGCAAGCTCTGCTAGCTGATCCCTGTGGCGAAGGTAAGTATGAACAGGATTGCTCTCCCAGGGGCGAGAAGAAGCAGGTGTCGGAGCAGGGCAGTGTACCTGCAAGCAAAGAAACAATTTCTAGGGGCGAGGAGACGTTGGATGTGGAGCAGGGCCGTGTACCTGCAAATTGGCTGCGTAATTCTCCAAGGGGCGAAAAGGAAATTAGAGGGGAAAAGGAGGGAGATAATCTCTCAAAAAAAGCTAGGAAAAAGGCCGAGAAAAGGGCCAAACTGAATGAGAAGGTGGAGTCGGAGGGAGGCAATTTCCACAAAATTACCAAAAAGGCTCTAGCAGACGACCCTCCACGGGGCGAGGAGGGAAACTCCGAGGAATCAGAGTGGACCGTTGTCTACCCTAAAACTAAAAAAAGCGGACAGGAAAACAAAAAGATAGAAATACCTAGACCCATACTGTTAGAAAATTTGCCTAGACACCTGAATGTCAATGCACTCAAATTAAAGAAGGTACTTGGTGATGCCGATATTACCAAAATTGAAAACCCAGAAAGGTAACACCCTTATCTTTCCCAAAGAGGAGGCTTCATCTGAGAAGCTACTTGCCCTGAAAGATAAAGAAAGCCAACTAAATGAGGTTGGCATAAGAAAAGTAGCGAACAAAACACAAAACCAAAATAAAGAGAACCTATGCGTAGTCATTTGCAATATAGCTCTATCAATAATGGATGACGAAATAAGAAAAGAGAAAGGTCTGATAGCTAAGCGCATGTTCAGTGCTAAGACAGGAAATGAGATCAACAAGGTCAAAATAACATGCGAAAACAAAAAACAAAAGAAACACTTGCTCGATAATCGTTTGGTGCTTGGATACCAGAATTATATAATACGGGACTATAAGCCAGTCACAACACCAGTGCAACAGTGCTACAACTGTCAACAGTTCGGGCACAGAGCCAAACACTGCCAGTCAGCCGAGACTTGCAAAAACTGTGGTGGGGCGCACAGTCATAAAGAATGTACAGAAAGCACCCACAAATGTGCCAATTGTAAGGAAGAACACCCGGCATTATTTAAAGGTAGGTGTATAAAAAAGAAATAAACACCGAACAAAAACGCATATCAATAGACAATGCTAAAAAAAGTGAATGTGACAGAGTCTATCAAATTGGCTATATGCCTAGCTAAATTACTCATTAAAATGACATCAAAAAGACTAAAGATACAGGCAAACGAAAGCTTCATATATAAAGACATAGCAGAAGCCGTAGCCTCCACTTACAAGGTCAAGATAGATGGTGAAACTATCCACAACGTTGCCTTCAAGTAAAACAGATGCAAACACACTAACACGCGTCAACCCCTCCACCCAAAGATGGCGGCACACCTGATGCATATCAACATAAACAGTCTGAGAACCAAGAAACAACTCTTAGTTGAATATTTGGTAGAGCATGAACCTGACATCGTAGACAAAAATATCTGTGAACGGCTATCGGGTGTTGCGCAGGGACAGAGATGCGCATGGAGGCGGAGTGGCTATACTCGTTAAGAAAGATGTAAAGTTCCANCGCGTCAACCCCTCCACCCAAAGATGGCGGCACACCTGATGCATATCAACATAAACAGTCTGAGAACCAAGAAACAACTCTTAGTTGAATATTTGGTAGAGCATGAACCTGACATCGTAGACAAAAATATCTGTGAACGGCTATCGGGTGTTGCGCAGGGACAGATGCGCATGGAGGCGGAGTGGCTATACTCGTTAAGAAAGATGTAAAGTTCCAAGCTATCAATACCAGCAACCTTAATGCTGAAATACTGGGGATAGAAACTACGATAAATCAAATAAAAACGGCTATAGTTTCATTGTATAACCCACCGCATACAACCCCAGACAAAGCAGTATTTAAGCACTTTACTGATCAATATCAAAATTGTCTATTTATAGGCGATTTTAACAGTAAGCACGCTTTCCTTGGTTGCAAGCAAACGAACAACAACGGAAACGTTCTTTTTGACATAAGTGAAGAATTAGACCTGATTAATCTTAACGATGAGGGCGAAACAACACATATGGCCACCAACGGCAACACTGATACGCTGGACATGGCTTTTGTCACGACTCAACTTTACTCAAAAATAGCTGACTGTTACGTAGGTGAAGACGTCGGTAGCGACCATCTACCTCTACACGTAAAAATCATACAGAATAACCGAATAGCAAGAGCACCAACCGTCTTACAATAGAATACAAGAAAAATAAACCAACTACTGTTTGACCATCTAATTTCTAAAAATCTAAATAGCGAAGCAGTCACACCTACCACCATTGGAATAGATGAAGCTTGTGAGAATGTGACCGAAACACTAGTAAATGCACTTGAAACCGCATGTCCAAAAACAAAGGTACGAGAAAATGTATGGAGAGTCAGCGAGGACACTCTTAAGCTTATAAAACTGAAAAGAAAACTAAGACGCCTGGCTCAAAAGAAAGAAGGCCCTTTCTACAAAATCATGTACAACTATATGACAAAACGGGTCAAAGAAGCCATCAAAAAAGAAAAACAAAAAGCTTGGGAAACCGCTACCTCTATGCTAAATGAAAGAAAAATGGACAAGACCTTCTGGGACATGTTTAAAAGGCTATAGTTATAACTAGCACTGGCAAAGCTAAAGAAACATCTGAAAAGCCTGTACTTAAAGAAAATGGGCAACTTACAACAAACGATGCGGAGAAAGCAAATGCATTTGCAAATACCCTTGGCAAGATACATAACACCCACGAGGGGGTCATATTCAATGATACATTTAAAGCAGTGGTGGAAAACTACGTCGTTAAAAACAAACACAAATTCGATCCCTTAACTAGCCCGACACTAGAAGAAGGGGACGATCATAAAATTCTAAACAAAATCACAATAGAGGAAATCCACCAAAATCTCAAAAAAAAAAACACGTCGCCGGGTGATGACGAAATAACAAACAGGATAATTAAGAAAACGCCTAAATGTCTAAAAAACAAACTATGCGACATTTATAACAACTGTCTGCAGTTGGGATATTTCCCCACAATATGGAAAAAAGCAACTGGTATAATGATACCCAAACCTGAGAAAGATCATAAAATAACAACAAATTATCGACCGATCAGCCTGCTTAGCTGTCTAGGCAAACTATTCAAGAGAATAATCGCCAATAGAAAAAAAAGAAAAATTTGAAAATGACCAATACTTGGCAAAGAGCGTACGTGAGCAAGAAGGAAGGAATGGAGCATGTGCTCAGATTAGCGGAATGTGCACAACTGGCAATAAACAAAAGCTGGGTTACGGGTGCTGTTATGCAAGATGTGGAAAAGGCTTTCGATTCAGTCTGGCATGCTGGGTTATGGTACAAGCTAGCAAATAGCAACCTGCCAGTCAAGATTGTTCACTTGCTGTCATCTTTTTTGAATGACAGAAAGATCAAGGTCAAAATCAAGAGCGAGGTATCCGAATATGTAAGCCTTAATGCTGGCATGCCTCAGGGGGTCTTTAATCAGCCCGTTGCTTTTCCTAATATATGTGAACGACCTACCAATAAACCCAAGATACAACACCAAGGTCTCTCAATTTGCAGATGACTTAGGCATGTGGACATCATGCAAGAATGTTAAAAGCATAGAAACTATACTGAAGGGCATTCTCAAAGATCTCGAACTATGGTGCTCTCTATGGCGGATAAAACTAAACACCAAGAAAACACAATTAATCATCTTTTCAAAATCAAATCAACAACCTAAGCTTAACCTCATACTTTTTGGCGACCGTTTAGAAACATGTGAGGAAGTAACACTGCTAGGAATCACCTTTGATAGGAAACTATCATTTAAAAAACACGTCGACAATATAGTGAAAAGAGCCAGGAAAAGAACTGGCCTTCTTATCAGACTGAGAGGTACAAACTGGGGGGCTTCGAGTGCCTGCCTCATCAAATTGTACAAATCATTCATTCGACCTGCACTCGAATACGGCGCGGTCATACTAACGGCTACCAAACGAGGCTTAACGATCTACAAAAAATTCAAAATAGAGCGCTACGCATAGCACTCAAACTTCCTATGAGTACCCGAATTACAACTCTGCACGAGCTGGCCAACATTGAATATATATCAAGCAGAATTTTTTTTTTTTTTTTTTTTTTTTTTTTTTTTTTTTTTTTTTTTTGGGCAAAAAAAACAATCAGCAGGTTTGAAAATAACCTATTTAAAGAACTAAAGCTGAAAAACACCATACTAAGCAAACCAGGCAAAAATACTACCCTTGATTTATATTAATAATTATACAGATCGTGCACGAAAATCTTGGCGGATTCGGTCTCCCGACGACCGGAGAAAATACAACTGGCCCTGAAAAGGGCAACACCAATTCAAAATTAAGGAAAGAATCCGGTCACCCGACGACCGGAGACAAGGTGAAAGAATTGCAATAACCATAGCGGAAGGGAAAAAAAAAGAAAAAAATCATCTGGAAAAAATACACAAGCTGGAGGGGCGGCCAGCATAAGAGGAAGGGATTAAAAAAAATTCAAGCCACCCAAGTAACACCACGGACAGACGTACAACAGCAGAAGACAATATACAAGAACTCGGGGATTGAATGAGGCTCTTGCATCACGATGCATGAGACCTCGTAACTTTCCCGCAACGGCTCCGCCGATGCAAACTTGTACTGTACTACAGGCAGATCATCATTCATTCCATTCGAGTGAAGCATATTCACTTGATATACCATACCATGCTAATACCAATAATGTCTTACGCAAAGGCTGTTGTATCCAACACAAAACGTCCTTTTAAGGACTAAGAACTTGAGATGCTGAACCACCTTCTGGAGGTTCTAGCTTCTCTACCGCCACAGCTCCGGCGAGCACTGCTTGCCGACCGTGGCGAAGGTGAGTATGAGGGATCGGATGGAAGGCAGGGCCGTGTACTTGCCTGTGGAACAGACGACTCTCCAAGGGGCGAGGAGAAGTCAGTAGAAGGGCAGGGCCGTGTACCTGCCAGTCAGTTGGAAGACTGGCTTACAATGGAACATGAGAAAAATAAACCAAATCCTGTTTAACCATAAAAAAACAAACAATCTAAATAGTGACGCAGTCACACCAGTCTCCAATTGAATAGATTTAGCTTGCATTTGTGAGAACGTGACTGAAACACTAGTAAATGTGCTAGAAACCGCATGCCCCCCTCCCTAGAAAAAAAATACGGTAAGCAAGGTCAACCTAAAGCTTATAAAACTGAAAAGAAAAGACGCGTAGCTTAAACCAAAAAAGGACCTTTTTACAAATGTATAACTATAGGCCACACTTTTTTATTTTTATGGATGACATCCTCTGGGGACCCCAAAGTCGGTGCGAGCGGGCGAAAAAAAAAAA
>NW_019775394.1:211492-263794 GCF_001039355.2 Lingula anatina | reverse complement strand
AAAAAAAAAAAAAAAAATTGAAAGTACCTAGCGCATGGCCAGCATTCTGAAGTTTTTTATACAGCTCACAACTGTAACTGTTTGACCTGTTGACCACAGGGTGACCAACAGACTGGATAAGAACACCTGAGGAGTGCCAAGTAGTGCCGCAAGACAGGCTATGGTAAGAAAACAGGAAGAGAACATGGAAGAATAGTGCATCTTAGCAGACATCATATATATGGTGGCTCTCGAAAATGTTCATATTGAGGTTCAATTACTTCAACAGTTATAAAAGTATTACAATAACAGGCTTTGAATATACATGATATGAGATCCTTACCACCCTGTAGACATAAAAAAGTAAAGAATTAGCTACACATCTGTGGCATGTGTATGATGTAAAGGAGTACAAATTGGCAAACACCCCTGGTGTAATGTGGGATGTGCTCTCACTGAAACTATTCAAGGTTACCTAGTAGAGCATCTTTCCAAGGGGAAAAACCAAAACTAACTTTTTCTTAAACCAATCATGACTCTGCAGTCTCTTAAAATGCTTTTTTTTAAATTCTTATGCCAAAGTTATTGTTATTATTATTATTATTATTATTATGTTCAGAGAGAGAGAGAGAGAGAGAGAGAGAGAGAGAGAGAGATTGTAAAAAGTCCACGCTATAAACCAAAGACACATCAACAACTTACGACCCCTGCTCCAATAACACAACATCTGACCATCCTAACTCTGCCAAATGGTAGGCGACCGAGGTTCCTATCACCCCGCCCCCGCATATGACCACCCTTGCTTGGTCTGGCAAACCGACGGACGACTCTGCAGATGTAGAGGCTTGTCTAACACGCCCGTCATGATTCCAGGCAGATGAAACTCCTGTTCGTGTGAAGAGAAACCTATGTTTATGTTCTTGTCTAAGTGAAAGTGAACCGCTTTTTAATTTTTGACAAGTTTTCTTCAAGTTCCCCGATCCCAGCCGAATTTTTGAGCGAAGCGGCAACATTGCCGGTTAGTTTATGACCAACCTGTCCCTGATACGTTACCCAGGCACCTGGGCAAAGATCGTGCGATAAGGACCTTGTTATGCCATGCCAAGGTGACGATTAAATGTTTACAAATTACATTCGAGGTTGAATCTGCTCAGTGGGTCATTGAGTAGGCCGTTCTGCTTGTGAACCACTATGACCTCTGAAACACTCACTAGATGGAGACTAGAAAAAAGACAAGACGCATTACGAAGTCACTTGATACGGCAAGGTGTCAGAAACGCAATATTAATTATTTTATAATAATTATTATTATTTCTTGTATTGCGCATTCCATTGTCATACATTTCTATGCATTTTACAACACTTAAATGTAAACTTACTTTAGAAGTTATAAAACGTTAATAACATAATTTGAAAAAGATGAGTTTTTATCTTAATTATAAAATTTAAAAAGGCAGTTTTTTTTTTTTTTTTTTTTTTTTTTTTTTTTTTTTTTTGTCTTTGCACCAAACTGTCGAATAAAGTTAAATTTGTCTCTTTTTCACAGTGGCTGAGTGTAAAATTGTTATAAAATATAGATTCTAGGTGTCCATGTACATATAGTTCAAACTGATATATATATAAGATCATTAGGAAGCCTAATTCCTGTAGGCTACTTTTTAAAAAAGCGTTAAAAACAGCTACTGCACATGACTTTAAATTTAATTATTTCCCGGAATGGTAGACAATTATGAATGTACTAGTAGATGTCGGTCTCTTGTGACTGGATTAATATGTTCTGGGCTCTATTTTTCCTCAACAGTTGAAAAACGTTATTTCAAGTATTTTATAGAATTTGTGAATATCGCACAGTGTTGAAATGGTTAAACAATTGTTTATAAATCTCCATGAGATTGAATAGCACGGTACATCAATTAATGAGCATAAGCAGACCATCATCGGCGTTTTCGAAATATCTCCGGTAGTGCAACTGTACAAAGATCAAAATTTAAAGGGCGGTTATTCGACTTCTTCAAATACTAGTAGGCTAGATACAGTATGCGCTATATTGTTACTATTAATTTTGATTAATCAAAAAGTAGCCTAATTTAGCGGGGTCCGCCATATAGATAAACGTCCCAATAAAATATTCGCCCCGATAGATACGTCTCTATACATACACGTCTCAATAGATTTACGTCTCGTTAAATTTACGTTCCGATAGATCCACCAACAGATTCCTATAAACCCACGTATCTTTAGATCCAGGTACCGCTAGATCCATCTATCTGACATCGTAATCGGTTAAAAGGCCCATATCAACTTGCGTTGTGAAATTTAGAACACATTTTTATGTTCTTTTTTGTTTTGTTTTGTTTAGAACACATTTACATGTAAATTCAGAACACTTTTTACGTGTTCGAATGTTGCATTTTGAGAACGCTTTAAACAGTGTTCTGACGCTAGAACAGTAATTAAGCGTTGTGAAATATAGAACACACTTTTGTTCTTTTTATGTTCTTTCACTGAGTATTGTGTGAAAACGATCTAGTAGAATAATATATTGCTGACTGCGTACTGCCGTTTTAAAGAAGTGCATTTTATGTACTGAGTAGTATACCAACCATTTCGAGCAATAGTGTACCTGTAATGGATCTATCGGTATTTGGATCTAAAAATACGTGAATCTATAGGTGTGCGGATTTAAAGGACGTGGGTTTATGAGGACGTCATATCTATAGGAACGCAAATATATAGGACAGCAGAAAAAAATCGGATCTATCGGTATTTAAATCTAAAAAGACGTTTTTTCCGTTTTTCCTTTATGTATCTATCGGTAACGGGAGTATAGGGACGTGTAATATTTTGGGACTAAATTTTATCCGTACGTACCCAATTTAGCAACTGCTGCCAGCAACTTGATTTAAATCAGGGTCTAATCAAACAGCTAGGTCATTTAATGTACCTTAAGTTTCAAGGCACTGTTAAGCTAGATTGCTCACTATAGGCCTATATATACCTTTTCATGTGTTGGCTTTATTACAGTGTATTGCTGATGTGGGTTTTAGCCTAAATAGGCCTATATATAAAATCAAGCTGGCAATACCGAAATCTAGAACCTAGGGTAATTTAATGTGACATCTCACTGAAACTGACAGCCTATCTGTTTGGAAAAAGTGATTACTGCCATGGACTTAATTGCAATCAGCCCACTCATGTGATTGAAATTGACAGCCGGACTTGGGTTTTCGTTTCTAACACGAGGTGAAATATCTACTACAACTTTTGATGAAGACTAGCCTCGGCTTCGATGCTGCATCTGTTGCGCGCTGGGAACTTCAACCAATCCGATTGTGAATTTCACAACGTGTAGCGCTGAATCCCCTTATTTGCATAACGCATTGTATAAATATAAAACACTCCTATCCTCCAGCATTCAACGTTCAATTTGTACGCTAGAATACAAGTACCATGCCTCCCAAAGTGAGTTCCAAGGGCGCCAAGAAAGCCGGTAAGGCTAAGGCAGCACGTAGTGGTGACAAGAAGAGAAGGAGGAAGAGAAAGGAAAGCTACAGCATCTACATCTACAAGGTGATGAAACAGGTGCACCCTGACACCGGTATCTCCAGCAAAGCCATGAGCATCATGAACAGCTTTGTCAATGACATCTTTGAACGTATTGCCGGTGAAGCTTCCCGCCTTGCCCACTACAACAAGCGTTCTACCATCACCAGCCGAGAGGTCCAGACTGCTGTCCGTCTCTTGCTGCCTGGTGAGCTTGCCAAGCACGCTGTCAGTGAGGGCACAAAGGCCGTCACCAAGTACACCAGCTCTAAGTAAATCAACGAATCACTGATTTACACAAACGGTCCTTTTCAGGACCAACCATATCTTTCCAGAAAAGCTATGCCAAATGTTTGCAATCTGATCATAATATATTAATAAGTATCTCAAGTTTTGCATGGGTTTGTTCGATGTATAATTACCACGGCATGAATAAATAATCTGACCCGCAGACAATGTCTACCTAACTGTTAGTTGTTAATGAATGAGTCAATACATAATAAAATCACGTACGGTTATGCCATATAGACGAATACATATAGACGAAGAGGCGTAGTGAGAGTAAAAGAATGGCACCGAATGACTTACCACTATCTGTTACGATCATGCCAAATGAATTCCACATAGCGATAAACCAGCAGAAAATTTCACATATTAGGGCAGGTGTTAACTTTCACATATTCCATCTCCTTTCATGAATTTCATCTTTCTCCAGTCCAAAGGGCACAGAAAATAAACAGAAAATATATGTACTATGTCAAGTCACAAAATTTCTTGGCCTATAGTACTATACACACGTATTTGACCGTCCCTCAAAATACATCCATTCTGTTCAACACTGGCACATCAAACTCCTGCAAAGTTCCCCCCCCCCCCCCCCAATTCACACCTTATAATTGATGAACCCCAACAAACAAAAGTACTTGTGTCAATATAGCCTTTTAAAATGCCAGGATGACTATGCCAATTTAAATCAATCCTAATAATTTTTCCTCTGCCAAGAAGGTTGTTTCCACCGTCTTTGTTTGTTTGTTTGTCCGTCTGTCTGTCATCAACATAACTCAAAAAGTTATGGATGAATTTCGATGGAAGTTTCAGGAGAGGTCAGAAGTGGGCCAAGGAACAGGTGATTAGTTTTTGGCGGTGATCCAGATCAATAATGAATCAATAAACAATAATCAGAAAACTAATTAAATCATTATAGAATGAAAAGTTTGGGGTGAAACTGCATTGGGTGGAGACTCTGCTGCCTTGGCAGAGGTCTGCGCTCTCGGAGTGCTTTTCTAGTCTTGGGTATTTTTTAACAGTTCAAAATAAATTTCACAATAGTTGTCAGGATTGATATGATTTTTTTTCACTCAACAGCTAATATTGAGATAGAAGATCTCCTGATAGACATCCTAATATTGGAGGTAAAACCTATTTCAATATAAGCTGTTGAATGAAGAAAAAAAATCACATCATTCTTATATAACTTAACACAGCTGATGAAATTCTTCTCCGAGTTGGCAGGATTGTATTTTATCTGCCTTGCAAGCAATAAATGTTGCACTTTTAAGGGCTGGGGGATATTTTCAAATCATTTTCAGTGGCTGATGTTTTATGACACCGCATCATCCAATGATAAAGGCAAAAGCCACTTCAGAAGGACCCTAGCTGTTGAGATGAGGGGATATGCTTGTCTTAATTGCAGTTCCAGTTCAAAAAGGGACATGGTTTAGATTATTTTTCGCCTTTACCTCATTCCTTGTTTTTGATATTAATATAATATTAATTAAATTTATTGTATATGTATATATATATTAGAATAAAAGCGGTCTGATAAAAACATAATGGTTTAGCTTTTCTTGATTATGTAGGTGGTCCTGAAAAGGACCGTTTTGTTGAGAGTAACGCAGAATTTATGCGCGTTCTCCGCGGATACGGCGAGCCAGCTGGATGTCCTTGGGCATGATGGTCACACGCTTGGCGTGGATGGCGCACAGGTTGGTGTCCTCGAAAAGACCAACCAAGTAAGCTTCGCTAGCTTCCTGCAGGGCCATGACAGCAGAGCTCTGGAATCTCAGGTCGGTTTTGAAGTCCTGGGCGATTTCACGGACCAGACGCTGGAAGGGGAGCTTGCGGATCAGAAGCTCAGTGCTCTTCTGATAACGACGGATTTCACGGAGAGCTACAGTACCGGGCCTGTAACGGTGAGGTTTCTTCACACCACCGGTGGCGGGGGCGCTCTTACGAGCGGCCTTGGTGGCCAGCTGCTTCCTTGGGGCCTTGCCACCGGTAGATTTACGTGCGGTTTGCTTGGTACGAGCCATTGTTGGAAATCAGTCGTTCGGAGGTCGAATAACTAGAATGAATTAAGGAAGAAAATAAGATGTATAGGTTTTNATTTTGAAAATTATAAATTGAATGTCATCTTTGGACAACTTTTTCCACAGATCCTACATATTTCTGACATTTTCATTTTATGCCTTTGTCATGTCTCAGGTGTGTAGGCCTATGTACCGGTCGGCAACATTGATGAAACGTGTTTTAAATTGTCAATCTGAAATTAATAAATTGTTTTCCAAAGAACAACCATTAATTGCATACCGTCATGTTGAACGCTGTTCAAAATCATGATTAAATTACAATGAATACTAAAATCTTGTAACGTATCATGTTTTATAGCGATTTACAACCCAAGGGAATTCCCAGCCTCACTTTCGTCACTGAGACGATATCAACTTCCGGTGTATTGCACATGGGGAGTGCAACGTACACATTAAATTCTGGACTCTTGCTAAAAGAATCGACACAAGGTGGTATATTAAGTCTGAGTTACGCACTTGAGGTTTGCTATTTTCAAAAGAGAATTAATGCTTAAATGTTTTGTGATGATGTGACCAGAAAACTACATGTGCCTTATTATTTTTTCATACAGAGAAACAACTTTGGTCTTTAGGTACATGTTTGTGTACAGTGTAGTAACGAATAGCTTTCCCCCACTATCTTCAAGAGTTTCATTGGTAATTACCCTCTAGCCTTAGCAATGCAGGACGGCACCCTGCTAAGAGCCTGTGAACAAGTCAGGCAGGAAACAATTCTAGAACAAGCATATAACCCTACACATACTATATAATTTTTTTAGCCTCAGCTGGCACCTGCATGCACGCTGAAGAAATAATCCATTGAGGACAGTAGTATTCTGGGTACTGTTGAACGAATAGCGTGCTGTATTTAAATTGAAAGTACTGGTACTATAACAGGCTAAAACAAGTTTAGCTTACTTACTACTAGTCACATACTTTGAAGCAGATTTTACTAAGTGACTGAAATCAGATTCAAAAGAATCAGAAGTGAAGGTGATAAGGATTTGGTGGTGTAACAAGAGTGTCTTCATTGTGCTGTATGGCAGTTCCTCAATTAAACCACTTTCTACATAAACTGAACAAGTGCCAATTAAACAGCCTATAAGTATACATGTAAGTTATTTCATTTGGTAGATGTAATATTAATATATTTCGAAGAGTGAAATACAATGCTTCAACCTACATTCTGCATTACTGGTCAGTATTTGTTTGCCAAGCAGGAATTATGTTAAAATATGATATAGTGAGTGAATACAGACCTAAGTTAACAGTTTTGTAAATAAAACTACGGCCCCATTTTCCTTTGTCTCCCTGTGACAATTTTTTTTTACCAGTTTTTTTACCAGTTAAATAAAGGCTGGGAATGGCAGAACTTGAAAACATGTCACAGAAACTGAGTCAGCTCCATCTGGTGGAAAAATCAGCCATTTATATGGAAGTCCCCCAGCCAGATTATGTTCTGTTGTTGGACTCGCAGGCATGGTAAGGTTTGATTAATTCTCAACTAAAAATCGAAGAATAATAAATTAATAAACAGATGAATAAATACATAAATAATCCAATACTTTACAGCAGAGAGTAGATTGCATCTAAACATCTCTTACCAACAAGTATCCAAGAATCAAACTGGCCTGAAAACTGTATCTTTTTTAGATGAAAATAAATTAAAGAATTTCACTGAAATTTAAAGCACAATCCAGGCAGCCTTAATACTAAAGGATAAAGTGTACATTTTAATTTAAGATCAATTGACAAGTTAAGCTTTTTTTCCAAAGCTGCCAGACAATTCCTTTTTAAAACTGTGAGTGATGACACTTAAGTGTCCAGTTCCAGGTGTAACAAGGACCCTGTTCTTGCAGCCACCAGTTCAAACCACACAGTGAGGTTATTTAACAGGAACACATTGGCTTCCATTGGGACAGTTGAAGGTTTGTTTTTCTATTTATTAGATTTACTTACAATTAAATTATGTTGTTTCAGCGTATTGCCACTGGGTTACTTGCTCATTTTTTTTCTTTAATTGAGTCACATTATGAATTAATTTATTCACCTGCCTTAATATGAATGAATTTACTAACCTAATCAGCTATAAATTTGTGAAGATGACTCAAGTGATATTTATTTTTCTGTAGTTAAACTAGTGTAATTTATGTATTTATCACTATAGTAAGTGTAATTGTTTATTGAGTCACATTATGAATTAATTTATTCACCTGCCTTAATATGAATTAATTTACTAACCTAATCAGCTATAAATTTGTGAAGATGACTCAAGTGATATTTATTTTTCTGTAGTTAAACTAGTGTAATTTATGTATTTATCACTATAGTAAGTGTAATTGTTTATTTATTAATGTGACATGTGATATAGATATACAAATCACCTGGCCTCATGGGCCTACAAGTCACCGTACTTAGTACTTATGTCAGAAACAAAGCAGAATAAAAAACAATGATTAAGGTTGAAAGTTATGACTAAACAAACACTATAATTTATGGTTCACTCAACTCTTGAGCCCTGAATAGAACTAACTGTCTGCCTCAAACTGAAACTGTTCTTTAAATAACGTGCCATGTCTTTAGGTTTATTTACAATTAAGTCTATTAGCATTTTAATTAAATCTTCCCTGTCAACATGACTAGTAAGTTTACAGTAAAGTGTGCATTTGATTTGCTGTCACTTATTTGCCATCCATATTGAAAAACATGACAGTGAATATTCCAAATGAGATAAGATGATATGGTGGGGTGACTTCAACTCATTCACTATAAGATCAAAACATATTAGGGAATATTCCAAATGAGATAAGATGATATGATGGGGTGACTTCAACTCATTCACTATAAGATCATAACATATTAGGGAATATTCCAAATGAGATAAGATGATATGGTGGGGTGACTTCAACTCATTCACTATAAGATCGTAACATATATTACTCTTCTGACTGGACCTCAGGCAAAATATCATTTCAGGTCACCAGAAAGCTGTCACAGGAGTAAAATTCGGCAAAACCAACACTGATCTGCTGTATACATCATCACTAGATGGCACTGTAAGGTATTTCCCAGTCAAGAACCAAAAGGTGGTTTTCAAATTTATGCCCCCGGTTTTAAAATCATATAGCGATTTTACGACATTTGTTTACTATCCAATCAAGGTGATAGCCGAGCCTGGGCACATCCTGTCGGTGTTCTGACTGATACTCTGAAATGCGATCTGACACACACCTTGAAAACAGGTAGTGTGGTCCGATATACCGGTTAATTCAGGATCCTTATGTGCCGAGTCTGGTAGTTGGGTAGGCCTGCTCTTGTTTTCAACATACTCATATAATTACCAGCTACTTAGTATTCTATTCTACGCCAAGAGAAGGCATATTAATCTGTTTATCTGATCGCATTCAGCAAGAGTCCACACTGAGTTGGATTCATCTACATAGAAGAACAGTTTCATGGGGATTGTGCCCTAAGAAGCAAAATTCTTGCTTGACGGACAGCTGAAGGTTACATGGGTATATCTAGAAGAAAGCAATAGTGCCTTCAGCTGGAACAAAACTCAGGTGTACAGGTCTTCAGTTTTTTTTAATACTTCTAATACTACATAATTTTGTAAAATTTTTCGAAGTTGATTTGACAAGCATTCAAAGTAAATATAACAGTTTTTAATTATAGGTGCTGGGATATTCGATCAAATTTAAAACAGCCAGTGCAATCATTCACAGGTATGTACTACTTTGATTCTTAGAAAAAAAATTCTTTTATCAAAATATGAATAGCTTTAAAGCTGAACACATGGATACATATAGAGCCTGACAATATTTATTGTTATAGTGCATAAATAGAAAGGCATTGTATATTTTGGTGCACCACGTAAAAAGTATGTTAATATATGTTTCCAGATAATTATGATATCATTTGAAATTTCTGTTTCTTAAAGCATATTTTGTGGAAAAATATTATATGTCAGACCATTAAACTAAACTACAACCAGTAACAATTCTTACAAGCTTTAATAAGTGCCAAAGCATCTGCACACAAATGTTTAATGGCCTCATGTTGAGTTTTACACACATTTTTCATTGTTTAGTTCCAGAAAGTCTTCCAAAAGCCAAGCTCTGCTGTCTAGACATCAGTTGTGATGACGGCATACTTTGTGCAGGCACTGAACAATTCAAAGCCAAGAAGAAAGAGAAGAAGAAAAATAAGAAGACGTGTGATGAGGAATCTGACATGGACTCGGATGAAGAGGATGCCACCGTTTACATGCTGTTTTGGTGAGGAGGCAGTTGGACAACCAAGTGTTAAAATATGAACAATTCATGTTATAAAAATAAATGTCCTTGTTCAGCAGTTAATGATGATAATTCAAAGGTCAAAATTTGACTCGGAGACTCGCCTACCTCTCTCTCTCTCTCTCTCTCTCTCTCTCTCTCTCTCACACACACACACACAAACACACACACACACACAAACACACCTGCCTCCACATTGTTCTAATCCTGTTTTATGTATTGATTTTAGGGACTGTAGAAAGTCTAAGATGTTGGGCTGCTATAAAGAAAGTCATCAGGATGACATAACTCAGGTAACAGCACCAGTGGCATATTTTACTGGAATTTAATTAATATGCTCATATTTTCAAATGATTGTATTTACCACCTCTTTTCCATAGATTTTTGGATCGATCTATCCCTGTGGGGAGTCTCACTAAATTACTGTCAGCTTGGCCGGCTTAAGCGTCTGTCCCGCCTACTAAAAGCTGTAAGGGGGTAATTAACTACGGTGCCCGCTCGGCTGACTGCAATTTAGCGTGAACACCCAGGGAGTTAGGTTGATCTAAATCTTAATCTCTAGATTGATCTAAATCTCTGGGAAAGCACCCTTAGACATGTAACACTTAAGCTCACGTTGATGCTTAAAACAATTCAAGTTTTTTTTTTTTTTTTTTTGGATGTTCTGAAAAACCTAATTGGCAAATCAGCAATTTTAATTAAAATTAATTTTAATTAGTTAAAACTTCTTTTTGACAACGCCTACAGGATTCATTTTTAGTTCTTTATAGACTTGGGTAAAGGCTTAATGAATATTTAAGAAATGAAAATTTTAGACAATTTAAAATCCTTCATTTAGAATTGTATGTTTGACATGGTTTTAGGTGTGTTTTCACCCCAGCCACCCAGACAGATTGGCCAGTGGCTCCACAGACGGACTGGTGTGTACCTTTCACATTAATGAGACATGTGAGGATGATGCACTGCAGTGTATTTTCAACACAGAATCCACAGTGGTATGCTTGCCCTTAGTTTAATTTCAGCACAGAGGGGAAAAAATATCAGTATTGAAGGAAATTAGATGCATACTTTTTTTATGGTATTGTTGTCTTTAAAAGTGTACTTAAAATAGTGAATTGGAATGCTAAGTGACATTTAATTTGTTGAAGATTTTGATATTGATATAGCCTGCATCTGCTAATGAATTAACTTAATTATGTGCAGTATATTTGACAGATTAAAATACTCTATATGTCAGATTATCAACTGACAAAACAACCTCCATTATAATTCAGTGTGTTGGAAGTTATACCGTTCCATAGTATTGCCCTGTCCTAAAAAGTTTCCACTTTAATATCTTAAATACGTAGGTTATGTGAGCTAAATACAAATATCATGATATACCTTATGGCACAGTGCTGGAACTAAGTCGTGCCTTACTTTTGGGAGACAATGATAACATTTATCAACATTAGGCCATGAATGATGTCATAATTTTGTCATTATAGATCAAAATAAGTTACACAAAATTATGGTGAGGCCCATATCTTTGTGCAGAATGCAAGCCAGAGTTTAACATTTAAAAATAATTTATTATTAAAGTAATTTTTTTTTTGCTTCAGTATAAGATAGGCTGGGGTGGAAAGGACAATAATGCAGTGTATTGCCTCACACACATGGAGACATTTCATATCTGGGACACAGTTGAGGTAGGGACCAATGGTAGTTGATTTCATTTGTGTTTATATGTGCTTCCATGTGTTCACATGCACAGGTAGGAGTAGGTTCATTGTATTTGTGTGAAATTTTTATGGCAAAAAAGTGTTCAACTGCAGTATTTCAATAACCGTGCATTACATGGAGAGAGAGAGAGAGAGAGAATCTCATGTTGTATATGGATAAAATTAATTTTCCATAACAATAATCTGCTAAGATAAAAAAGATAGTTGCAGTCCAGGTTTTGTAATTTAAAATATATTTAAGTCCTGTTACGACAATAACAAAACATTTGATTTATTTTCTTACTCATGATTTATTGATTTTTAATCTTGTGTTACAGTCGGAGAGTATGCTAGAACTAAAAAATCCAAGGGACTTGTTTAAGGTAATTTTTTTACGCTTAGAGTAATTATCTTAAGAGTTTTAAGTTTATAAGCTTGAATTCTCAGTGAATTTAAAGAGACATTCAGATTTGACTGCCTCTTTACATACATCATACTGTCTAGCACCCAACAAGACTTATCTCATTATATGAATTCAGAAATAAAAACGAGTTGATTTGTAGTAAAGAAAATAGTAACTCTATTAGTATTAAAAATATTATTAGGCTAGAGTTCCCATATCTGAACACAGTTTTGATAAACCATATTCCCTCTTCTCTGTGCTTATTTATCAGCATTTGTAAAGTAAGATTTATACATTTTTTTTTTTTTTTTTTGGGGGGGGGGGGTACACTAAGGAAAGATTTAAGTTGCAAACTGATCTATGAAATAGGATATAGATATTATTATAATATTAAATGTTATCTAAAATGAGATTGTATAATATTAATAATAGAGTGCATAAATACAACACATTAATAAATCTGATTTGCAGGGTAAATCTCAAGTAGACTACCTTGTGGACTGTTTCCATGGTGACCAGGATAGGGACAAGTTTCATTTACTCACTGGGACGCACAGGTAGAAATAATCCTGCTTGAAGAGATATAGACCTGTTTTTCTTTTTTTTTTTTTAAGAAAAGAAGAATGAAAAAGAAAAGTAAATTAAAATCTATATCAAATTATTAGCATAAGTGAATACAATATATTACATTCATACAAATTTCTTTTTACTTGAGCAATATCTATTTATAATGGTGGTGTTGAATGGACTTACACTTCACAACAAAAGTCAGAATGTATTTGCATTAAATATGCTTTAGTATATCTAAGTCTCATTATCAATACATTTCCCAAAATCCCAAAAAAGTCAGATTCTCCTTTTTTATATATTTTATTGAGGGTATTTTAATTTTAGTGGTTCCTTGAATATTGTTGAACTATACAATTCACAGCAGACTGTTGTAGCAACTCTGGAGGGCGGCCATAATGCGACAGTCAGGTGCATGAACTGGGATGAGGAGGTGAACTTTTTATGTCCTTCAAAGTAATTTAACTGACATGCTTTTTGTTACTGTAACAGAAATGGACACAAACTATATGCCTATTTGTTTGCAACTGCTGAGCATGTATCACAGTTTTAAGATATGTTTAATTTTGTGGTTACATTGGTTTTTTTGTTACAAAGTAAAGATTGCATATTTGTTCTGTATTACAGAGCTGAGCTGTAGATCAACCAGCAAACATCTTGCATGTTAAAAACAGTAATATTACTTAATCAAAGACTCTTTTTTTTTCTTTTTTTTTTGTATTTCAATGTGCATGTAGCAGTGCAACAAATATTTCCAGATTTATCATTATGCAGAAATGAATTCTGATATTCTTAGAAATGGCCTGAAATGAAAATATGTAAAATAAAATTTCATTGGTCACTTCAGACAGTGACGTTGGTAACCGGGGGAGAAGACTCCATGACTTGTTTATGGAAGCCTGGGCAGATAAAATCAGAGCATACTTCATCTAAAGCATCAGAAAGAAAGGTAATCTATTGGAAAATGCAGACGGATTTATTTCTGTAGTGGAAATGCAGTAGTTGAGTCAAATCTGAATGAGTTGGTTACCACTGGCACATTTCTGATTCTGTGCCTGTTAAGTGTAAACAACCGTCACAATGCAAATTGGTGTTATACACTGTTTATAGGGGAGTGAAAAGGAAAATAGCCCTCCCCATAATGGCATATCTGGAGATTGTGAACCTTTCAATGTGGTTAATACCTACAGTCCCTTAATAAGTTAATAAAATGAATAAATAATTTTAAAATTAAAAAAAAAATGAAATTTGTGTTTCTGTTGATGGAAAAATATGCTCCTCGTTTAGCTAAGTAAGGTTTATCCTTAAAATTTTATAGAGTAGCACTGCAACTCATTTACAGAAGAATGCATTTTTAAAAGAAAAATGATCTACCTGAATAAGAGCATATAAAAATAGAATGTTATCACATATCAAAACATTCTTCTCAACCATAAAGAGTGAGACCCAAATGACATATAGTGAGAAAGTTGATTATTGTGAATTGTTTGTCAAAATTTTTATTTACATTTTACAACTCCATCTAACAAAAAACCTACCAGGTTTGATAAATCTTGGCTCAGGGGCAGAAATTTCAAAGGGGGGGGAGGTGTCTTTTACTAAAAAGTGGACCTTTTTACAGCATTAGCCTGCTCAATGTAAAAAATGGCATAGAACCAAGAACAAATTGCAATTCAGAGACAACCCTTTCCTGCCAAAATGACAGTTCTTTCAAACCCTAAGACCTTTCTTGCCTGCAAGCCTGAAATCCATATTTAAATAATATTTTTAATATTCAAAAACAGTAGATAGAACGAAAGCAACTTGAGCAGTTTTATATTGGATTTAAAGATTAAGGACATTCCATTTATGCTGACATCATATTCTAAGATGACNTAATACATGACTCAAAGGCAGGATGGGAGACAGAGTTCCAAGCATTGATAGGAGGAATTAGTACCTGGAAGACACCTGCCCTGAAAGTGTTTATTTGTTTTAGTCATATACTTGAGTTTGTATTGAGATTAAAATCAAGTGTTCAGGAAGGGATTTGAATGTGAATACCTCATAACCTTTATAAACTGTAAAAAAAATCCAAAGATTAAGAGTGGCTCAAAAGGTAGCATCTGCCCCAGAGGCAAGGAGGGTTTGTGGGATTGGTGGGGGGGGGGGGGGGGGTTAAAAAGAATTGCCCATTTTGATTTCGAAAGAAAAGATCCACACTGAATTTAAATTTGACATGTTCTAGATCCTACGTCTTTTGTCATGTTAGGTTAAAAAGGTCCTCTTTTTCAGAAATTTCTAAATTTTTAGTCTCAAGACGAAAGACTGTTCAGATCTAGAGTCTCTAATAAAGGCTTTCCTTAAAAAGTGTCCCCTCTGTGTCTGAAGTTCTAAAAGAACTATGTGAAGAGTTCAAACTCTTGGAAAAAGATAGATTTAAAAGTTTGTGAAGATACATGACGCTATTGAACTTAAAATTGGACATGTGGGTGGTGGTCTGGTGCATTATTTAGACAAAATCATCCTTTGTAAAGGCCTTTTAGAGTTATGTCATTGTTTTGGGATATTTGCCTTTATTGTATTGACTCTGTTGTTTCCAGCAGTCATAGCAATTGATCAGAGCATACACAGACTGACACTTGGCTTATAAAAATTTCTCCCTTGACTTAACTTTTCCTCAGCATGCACTTGCAGCTATCTGGCAGTTACATTTTGAGTTCCAAAAATATCATCAACTTGTTGGATTGGCATTATGGCTCAAGCTTGCATGTCATGAGGTTTGGTAAGTGATATGTGGTAGGTAGGGGTTTCTATTGTTTTTTGCCCTTTAAATTGCACATTCTCTCTTGTCTGAAAACAAAATCCCTGGGTGTGTCTTCTGGTATACATGTTCACTTGAGGATAGATTTATAGAAGTTTGCTGACATTTTTCTTGGCTTCCAGGGGTATGGACAGATTTCTTCATTTCTGTATGCACTTGATCAAAATGCATTATTTATATGGAGACAGCTATGGTAGAGAACTGAGACCAGGATTTCAATAAAAAAAATATAGAATTTTATTTCTGTTTTTTTATCATGTCATACCACAACTGATAAAGGTCATGATATCAGCAGGTGCATTTAGACCTGCATTGTGTAAGATAAACAGGAAATAATGTAACTGATGAAGCTGGTTGGAACGATTTAGAATCTTGATTCTTGGCCAGTCATGATTCTTCCTCTGTGGTCTGGTCATCTTGTGATGGTCATTCTTGCCTCATTAGTCCAAAATCTCATTCTCATGGATATGAAGGTTCATTGGTCCAGAAAAGATAGAAAAGTGACTTAATTTTTGGAAAAAAAAAATTTGCACCATTGAACTTTTGGACTATAGAGACCCACCCATCTGGTGATATCAATTTATGCTCAAGTTTTTTTAAAGTAAGTAGAGTTCAGTATACCCCTCTTGTGTCACACTGTTTGTATTTCTTAATGTTCAGAAACTGTCAGTATTGAGCATGGAGATTTTTTCCAACTATTGACAGATTTCAAATTTTTGGGAAGCCAAAAATATCATTGGCCTAGGTCTCCTTGGACCCCTTGCCTTATTTTCTGACTTTTTCACTAACTGGCAGTCTTATCCCTGTTTCATGTCACACTGTATTTATTACTGTTCAGAAACTGTCATCTTGACAAATAGGTGTCAGTATTGAAGATGATAATAAGACTATCAGGAGGTGTGAAAAGGAGTGTTGTGTTCCAAAATTTAGTACAAGGTTAGATATATTTGTATGTCTGGTGTTACACTATTGCTGTATCCAACAGGGAAACTAGACGCTTTTGTGGAGTTGTTATTCCTTCCAACGTGTACAATGTCAAGGGGGCTTGCATAAATCTGCCTAAGATTTGTATGTTTAACAGTTTTTATTTTTTAAAATTTCAAGTCTGATTGGGATGTGAGTGTCAGTTGTAGAACATAAGCTTTTAATTTCTAATTGGTGCTGGTACTGAAGTTTTTTAACGCAAGATACAGTGTGAATCAAGTGCCATATATTCCATCAATGCTAGATTGTGGATACACACTTCATCAATTGTGCTGACATAAGTAGTAGAAATTGAAATTAAAAAGGTTTTGAAAAACAAATATGAAACATTCATACATTTTTGTTTTGAAAAACAAATATGAAACAAGCAGTTTGATTAGATTTTTAAAAAATTGATATAATGTTTACGCCCATTTGCCTTTATTTTTATTTTCTATTCTGTTTCATGTTTAGATAAAAAAATTACAAATTTGTCATATCAAGATTTGACGTTCATAGCAGCCCCAATGACCATCTCTTCTTAGACTCTTAAAATCTGCTGTACTCCATGACACTACTGACAAAGGTCACACACCAGCTCTGAGACATACCAACCTTTTCCTCTGATCTCCCCTGGCAATTTATACACTGATTCTACAATCAGTGGCTGTTGTTTCTCCATTAAGTTGCCGAGTACACAACAAAGGGCAAGAGCGTGCAGAGGAAGGACACTGATAAGACAGATTCCTTATCAGTCCGTGGCAGGGTGGGCATTCTGGTGACAGTCCCATATAGTTGGTGACAGTCTCATGGCCAAGTAAATTAGTTTGCACACAGATCTGTCACATTTAGATGGAGTAATGACATTGACAGTATTTGGACATCAAGATTGTCTCTTTTCAAATGTACTCCATTTTCAAATGATTAGAAATTACACTGAATAAGACCAAAAAATCACAATACAATACAATCCCTTTTTTCTCATTGATTTTATTGCAATCAGTCAAAAGTTGATTTATTTATTGCATAAGTAGTAGTCTGTATAGTGTAGTAAAAAAAAATTATAGACTTAATGCATATTGCATTATTCTGAAGGAAAGGCCCATTGGCTGTTTTTCATGGAAGTTCACTAAATTTTTATCAAGTGATTCAATAAGTCTAGCAAGTAGAGTTTATTACAGGGTTGCTAACTTGACACATCGACCCGTATGTTACACGTTTGTTGGGATCATCCCCAATTTTTGTATACATTACTTGATTCTTATTTATAACATGTTAAACACCAGATTTTGGCATTTCGAGAAGTAATGCTGACCACCCTGCAATTATCTATAATAATAGGGAGCTGTCAGCTGGAATATTTTCGCCTCTGATCTACCCGTCATTTATCTTTGTTTGTGACAGTTTTGGTGATTTAAGGTGTTGGTTGTTTGGTACAATGATGGTCATTAAAATGATGCATGAAGCTGTTACCTTTTTTAGTGTCTGGCAGGTGTGGTAAAGATGGCCTCAGGTAAGGCTAGCCATCAGTTAGGGGTCATTCAGTGCATTTCTGTCTCAAGAGCTAACTACTATAGGAGCGTGGAATGTAAAGCTCTGTTAGCTATGAGGGCAGCATTTGGTTTTATTTAATTTTTTTTTATAATTGTTGTGTGAGTCATGTAATTATTAGAATTGGCCAGATTGAACGTTAGGTTAATTTTCTGAAATTCCTAACCACCTTACATAGCAAAATAATTTGTTCTGAAATAGCCTTACATACATTTTTGTCAGAAATAGGAAGGAAGAAACTCCTTACAACTCATCCTTTATGTCTGACAAATTTAGAGACCTATTACCAACTCTAGGAATTTAGGCGTATTTTTTTACATCAAAAAGGACAGCCTGCCATTGTTGACAGGTGCATAGCTATTGTTAATTACAAGTTGGACAATAGATCTATTTTTTTGGAGTATTGTCATGTTGCCAACCCTGAATATAGAAATGAGATGTATTGAGATATTTTTTTTAGTCTGAGAGGGGAATGTGTGTGACCTCATGCACTATTTGATCAATGAGCGTGTATATCAAAGTGCTATCTAGAGCCTCTCTCAAGTAGTGTCTAGACCTGGAGGAGCAGCTTGGGTCCGCCTTCCATTGTTTGCAAAGGATTTGTTAGATTTGTTCCCATAGCAGGAGTGCTAAGATAGCTCAATTTATACTGTCATCTTCAGAGAGGAGTCACGGTATCACCATGTGCTGGAACAGATCTGTAGCAAGTTATTTTAAAGGAGGGTTCTCTTTCTAAAAAGTGGATCTCTTTGCCCCATCACTTAGTGGCCCAAATTGAGAAATAGCATATAACCAACGGTCTAATTTTGATTATGAACTTTTCTAACCAAAAGAGCAATTCTGAGTCCAACCTGCTGATTCACCCTGCCTGTCAGTCTGTATGTGACCTGACTTAGGGGCCATTCAGAATGAGAAGAGCCAAGTGCTTACTGGTCCACAGCCTAAATATGGCGGACCTACATGAAAGGAAGACTGCTTAATCTTGTAATGGTTCTTACGCCTCTTTCACGCCTCTTCACGGGCCGTCCCTGCAGGGGCCCAGTAATAAAATCTCGTCTCAATTTGATTTTTGCTGTAATTTCAACTCTTTTTTTTAGCTTTTTTTATTAGCTTTGCCATTGGTATCTCACTGAAAACTGTGATAAAAATGAAACAGAAATATTTGATTAAGAAAAAAATCAGGCATGAATCTTTTTTCAAAATTGAGAAATTTGGTGATTTTTAAATTCAGTTCTAAAGGCAGCCCCTAGACCGCTGGTCAATAAGTGTTTATACCGCTATAAATCAGAGTTTTCTATCTTTTTTTTCAAAAACCCAGGCTCAGTTTTGTAAAGAACAACATTTTCAATGAGAGATAGTGAATAATATGGCAATATACAGAGTTTGAGTAACTACAGAGTAAGCAGAGTAACTACACAAAGCTTATTATTTTGTGTCACTGAACCAGCCTCCCCCCCCCCCCACACACACACACACATTCACATATACCACTTCAAAAATTGAGAAGACAAAAAGAAACAAATTGTTTTTGTGCTATTTTTCTATTAAATTGGTTCTAAATGTCATTTTACATCACTATGAATTAAGAATCTCTTTGAATTAAGAATCAAGTTTTATGCACTCTAGCATTAAAAAGACAACAATAGACTGAAAAACAAAGTGTTTTATTCTTCTCTGTGAACTGGGTTCTGTTGCCATTGTAAATAACCAAGAGGATGTTTAGTGATAGTGTGTGACGCATAAACTCTATTCTTGTACATCTAAAAATAAAAAGGAGGTTAAATCTAGGGACATTTTAATGTCCTGGCACTGTTATGATGAAAATTGATTTTGTAATTTTTGTTCCATTTATACTTTACTTACAAGTAAGAGCTAACATATCTGTTAAACTGACAATATTGATTTATATCAGTACCATGGAAAGACAATTAAGCTTCAGTGCCCTAGGAAAGCAGATCAATGTTTTGGGTTGATCATCAAAATAATTACCTTTCCTCTGACGTAAATTCCAATTTGTCCACAATCTAACTTTCAAACATTTACAGGTAGAAAATCCCTATGTGTACCACAATCCACATGGCTAAGCCTCCGACAAAGATTCGGTTTTGGTGACTCGTCTATTGATGGGGAAATTATTCTGTGTTGCTGTGCTTTATTTTGAAATTATTACTTATTTGTCTTAATAGTATCCTGTTGGGAGCATGAGAGGTACAAAATGCAATGCATATTTTTTAGTTGATCTAGTGAGAAAAGCTACCAGAATAAAAGAAGAATGTTGCCTTTTGTTCAAAAATGTTTGATAAAAAGACACTGTGACTTAATTATAATTCAATTGCAATTAGGTTTGGATGAGTAAGATATAGATGGTAGAAATAGTGTACTACTTTCGTAGACATATCGCTGAAGTATGTTCTATGTGAAATTAACACGTGTAGCTTCCTGTTTTCACAGAACACTTGGGTTTACATATTTTCATTTTCCTTGAGGATTAATGATTAACAGAATTTTAGAATCAAAATAATTGCAGACTGTTATTTTATTTTATTATTTATTTATTAATTAATTCATTTTTTGGAGGAGGATATATATAAACAAATAGATGAACTAATGAGTGAGCACTCCAAGTAGAAAAAAATGCCCTATTTGCAGGGACAGCTACTTATCAATAGGGAAATATATAAATAAAAATGAAAAAAAAATCCAATTAAAACCAGAAAGATGAAACTTTATGTGGAGGATGAGTTTAGAGTTGACAAATCCTTAAGCAACCAGATACCATTTGCCCTGCCACAGTGATAAGTTATCAGTAATTTCTTACAGCAAAGAAACATCCCAGTGTGTGCATAGAGAGACTATTGATCCCAGCAGGAAGTGGGCCAGCCTCTCCTCTCACCTTACTTTTACAGGTGCCTGTTGACTTATTTGTTCACCTAACATTGATATCTTGATATCTCTGTAAAAAGAAGTTTTTGTCAGATTGAAAAATACCCTCCCTTGTCAATGAGAGGACTGGGAAAAATTGTGACTCAAATAAAGGTGTAATATGAAGGGTTGTGTTTTTTTNGGCCAGCCTCTCCTCTCACCTTACTTTTACAGGTGCCTGTTGACTTATTTGTTCACCTAACATTGACATCTTGATATCTCTGTAAAAAGAAGTTTTTGTCAGATTGAAAAATACCCTCCCTTGTCATTGAGAGGACTGGGAAAAATTGTGACTCAAATAAAGGTGTAACATGAAGGGTTGTGTTTTTTTTATAATTGGTTTGTGTCCCAATTAAAAGTAAAGATGTTTGCCTTAGTGTGTGTGTGAATGTGTACATTTACATGATAAGATTACATTACAATATTTTATTTGTAAGTTGAAAAAAAAAGTATTTCGAAATTATCAGTTTTCTATTTATTTTCTATTTATTAATACTAGATCTTAGATTAGAAAAGGGATTTTTTACAACTATCGGTGGATTATCAACTTATTGGAAGCCAAAAATAATATTTTCGAGAATGATGCAGAGGGCCCCATGGCACCATATTTTCAAGTCTTTTTCACTTAATAGCAGTCTCACCCCTGTTAGATAGCATGACATGCTAGCCCAGTTTGATGTCAAGATGCTCTGTTGTCTAAGCTTGATGCAATGAAGAAAATAAATGAAATATTGCTATAAGGAAGAAGTGGAAAGAGGCATTGCAAATGAAGTATTTTTCTTGTCAATAAAATGCAGAAATGAGAAAATACGGTATACTGAATAATAAAAACAAAATAACACCAAACTGTTAGCAGTTGTATTTTGGACTGATACAAGAAAATGTCTAAAAATGGTTTAAGAGAGAGTAATAAGGGTCTTGCTTTACAGGTGTACCCATCCCCCTCAACCCTCCACAGCCTCATCTTGCACTAGAGAACAAGTGTCAATAAGGACTGTTTTTTTGACACGTGTGCATGATGTACACGTACCTTGTACAACTACGGTGGTCTGTGTCATTTATTAGCACCTCTGTTGAATGAATTGGGTGACTTCCAAAAAGCCTTTGACTAAGTGCAGCGACAGCTGTGTTGTCTTATTTGTGTATGGACGACCCAGTCTGTGTTCTCAGGTCAAAGGTCACTGACCTTGATGGAAAGAGAACATAAAGGAAGAGATCAACGGAAAATCAATCTGGTCAGCTGTGTTAATCTTACAAAAGCTATTGGTACGTCGGACACATTTCGGAGGTTGTGCTAAGAATGTAATTATGAACTCTACTCAGTCAGTGGGCAAACATGATCTGAAAGGCCTAGACAGAAGCGCTTTGTGGCTCTTGCAATTTCATTTTAATTACAACAATAACATTGCGCGTAGGGAGAATAGAAAGGTGGTTCCTCATTAAATGTGTACAAAGGCACTGAGTGTACCAGTTACTACTCAAACACTACCAGTGGGGTGATGGAGATTGTATGTCTTTTCTTTGGCTGGAACCTTCTTGTTTTTATTTAACCTGGTGCTATAATGGTGTCCACAAAGGGGTCAAATTGCCAGGTGTAACAGATAAAAACATGTTTAATAATTTTATTATGAGGGAATGTTGAACTTTCCCCCGTTGAGGAGGTAAAAGAACAAAAAGGGGCATGAGAATTTGAAAGTTTCTGCTGAAAGGCTGTTGGCCAGACCATTCTTAAAAAACATCTTTAATGCAGGTGTGAAATTCTAATGAATGACTGGGTATTATTTAGGAAGAAAGGGAAATTGTCCCCTTATTAAACTAATGTTCTTTGATTATGTTAGATGTGATGATTTGTTTATGTACAGAATCAGAGAGGTTGCAACGGAAATGAAAAATACACAGTAATCTTTGTGCAGCCTCATAAAAGGGAATAAAGAGAAATAACTTGCACTATTTTTTTACCTCCCCTGGCAAAGGTCCTTTGAAAAAGCAAAGGTATACGTGACCAGTCAATTACTTGAAGATTGTGTGAGTTCTTACAACACAAAATTTTAAAGAAATTTTCAAAGCTGTTTTTATCACCTTGTATACATTTTACGTAACCTTTTACAGAAGATCACGCATTTCCTAAATCATTTAGCAGAGTAAGTGATGACATAAGAGCCATGTTTGAAATATGATTTTTCACTTTATGGCAGTCCATGGTTCGTACGACCTTTGAAGTATCACTTCCGTGATCACCTCTCACACATAAATTTTTCGATATGAATTTTATGTTAAGGATGTTTGGTGTAATAAACATCAAATCTGTCAGTGGAGTCAAATTATTTCAATTTCTAAACAGGTTCCACCCACTCTTCTACCTATTTTCCCATGCTAATTATCCTCAAATAGATATTTGGTGAAGACATTCCCAAAGGTCCTTGTTTGCTGGAAAGGAGAGAAGTTCTTTGTGGTCGGAAAATGTGGTTTAACTTTCCCACCCAGACCATTTCCCCTACCACAATAGATTTTCAGAGCAAGGTCCAGTCTGAAAATGTTTATACCCCATTGAAAGTTTTAATTACTCGTGGTTGTGGCCAGTTTGGGGTAAAGGGGAGGTTTTAAGAAAATCTGGTAATCATTATTCTTCATGGTTTAGGTTACCGAGCTGCAAAGATTAGGATATATCACGTCTGCTTTGATTAAAAACTAAATCTCATATAGTTTAATGTAGGTTTTAAATTCAAATTTAAAAAAGAAGTCTGTTAACACTATTTATATTTCTTACGATTATATATATATATATATTTTTTTTTTTTTCAATTCTCTGTCCTTCCTTTTGTAACTTTTACATATTTTCACATCAGTGATTTATGATGCAAGAAAGACTTGCTGCACACCAGGGTTTTATTTTCAAATGTTAATGTACTTTATTACGAAATAAAGGAAAATCATTGTTGATTAAAACATTTGATAATATATGTGTCTGAAGCAGTTGGGTAGACAGCACATATTCGCATTAACTTAAAGTAGGTGAGAAAATAACAATTTACAGAATCTGATATTTTAGATTTTTTTCATCCGGAGGCATTTGAACTATTCAGAAAACATTGATCACATTAATGTACTTGGGCCCTTTGGCTTCCTGGCTATTAATAACCTGAATAACCGCTGTCCCACACCCTGTCAAAATTATTACTACCAAGTGGTCAAAAGTGTGAAAAGAAATAATAACCTTTGTAATTTGGCTCAAGTACAATATAAGAGGGTCCTTATCTTGCAGAATATCTGGGTCTTACTTTATTTTATTTTATTTTATTTTATTTTATTTTATTTTATTTTATTGAGTTTATGTCTGAATTTATGATGATGATGACGATGATGGTGTGCCTTTTATGAATTTTTTACTTGAATGAATATTATATTTCCTTTTTTTTTATTAGTTTTGATTTTTTTTTTTTTTTTGCTTCGTTTTTGAAAAAAAAATGAAAAATGGAAAATCATGCATATAATTCACAATTTTCAAAATTTTCTCAGCTTCTACTGTGAAATACTTGTAAGTGTTTCAAGTGTACCATTATCTAATGAGTCTAGAATGAAGAAAATTCACTGAATAGTTTAATAATTTACAAAAATAACAGTTAATGAACTTGTGTATAATTTGAATATTTTCAATCAATTTTCTGCTATACTTGTGAATGAATGAATCTGTTTATAAAGAGGACTCTTTTCAAGGGTGTAATGTGTATTCAGCTGAAGTCCATCTGCAGTAGCAATATCAGTAACTTTTGGCCTATTGATGAATCTGTTTGTTTTGAATGCTGTTAAAATATTTACAGTAGTGAAAAAAGATAGAAAGAGTATAATAGCTTATTGATTATCTTGATACAAAATAAATTTTCTTTTTGTCAAAAAAAAAAAAAAAAAAAAAATATATATATATATATATATATATATATATATATATATATATATATATAAAGAAAAAAGGCTGAAATGGGATCCGAATGGAACTAAATATTAACATATCCAAGAAGAGAAGTGTTTTTTCAAATAAAATCTCAGTGTATCAAGACTGTTTTCCCCCAATCAGTTATCCTAAAAATATGAATCAAGCTTCCTGACTTTCAAAAATGAAAAAAATGTACAGATATTCACCTGGGATGGGGGGAGGTTAAATTAGATTAATTTACTCTATCACATTCTTTGAACAATACATAAAATTCATGTCATGACGTCTTCTGCTGTCAGTGAGCCTTATGCTTACAAGCCACACTTACATCTATTCAGTCAGTCAGGAATATAACCTGCAAACGTCTTGCTACCATGGTGGGAATATTTTTTCAATTTGCGATGTTTTCATATCCTGAAAAAATCCCATCGCTACCAGACCTCTGCATGTGTGCAAACAGAAGGTCATTCTCAGTTCTGTTTCTTCAAATGCTCAATAAAAATAGTCAAATCATGAACAAATACCATTTGTTTTTCTAATTGGCCAGCACCTGCAAGGGGCCATCAGACTTTATGATATTTCTGCACCAATTGTCAAAAACTTCAAAGTCAGCAGTTATGACTTTGGTCATATTTTACCATTCAGCTTGTCAAAGCAAAGAAAGCGCTCTCAGATACACTTTTATGGAAATCAGATACTCCTGTATGCCCAAAATGAGTCTCTGGTCACTGGTTGGAGCTTTTTCCTTTTCACTATAATGGTTCGTTAAAATTTAGGAGCTTTCACCAATGAAGCAGCCAGTCATTTGTGGGCCATTAGTGGGGCTTCTGGCTATTACTGCTAACTTGATGTTTGAGATAGTACAAGATGACCAGATCAGTTGTTGAAAATGAAATGAGTTATTTTTTGCTTTCATGTTAAAATTCTCAGATCCAGCTGTTGATGTAGATGGTATGATGTTTTTTTGGGGGGGAAGGGGATGGCAGATATTTGAACAGATGAGAGGGAGGTTGAAGGAACAGCCATATGCATTTCAACCGCTTTAAACCCAAATTTTTTGATCCAGTGAAGACTAAGAAAGGACGGGTGACAAAAAATTAAATAAAATAAATAAATAAATAAATAAATAAATAAATAAGAAATTTTGTGTTCCCACATTTTGCCACTCTTTCTCCAGGTATTCCTTATGCTTACAAAATATTTCCATGTATCCTTGCACTGTTACATAGTTATAACTTCACTCTTTTTTGTTTAATAATTCCATATTTATTAAAGAAATTTTGCTCCGTTTTCTTTTTTATGTGATATATATATCTGTGTATATTTGGCACTCAGGATCAATTTCTATTTAGCTTCATCCACAAGTGTGATGGTTGCAATGGTTGTCAATGCACAATCTATAAATTGAGTCCACAGATTTGTAAGGTGTGAACAGCAAATTAATCCAAAACAGAATTTTTTACTCACCTTCTGTGACCTGTTGTAGGTGAAAAATTTCCTAAAAGTGGTACAAAATCAAGTAGTATTTAAGCTTTACTCGTTGTTATGTGGTAATATAAAAAAAGATAATAGCTACATGTATTTCTCTCTAAAAAAAGTAGCTAATTTATAAAAAAAAAAATAATGAAGAGAGTTGCAAACTGAAAGTATTCCTAAGAAAGATGAAAAATGGATTTTAAGTCACTGTACACACAGTAAGGTGACATGAGGGTTTTACAATTTCAGAATATTCAAGTTATATTTAGTAAAAAAAAAAATCATTTTTAAAGTGGCTTGGACCTTACAATACATTCTATAGCTCTAAATACATAACTAAAACTACTGTAACAATTAAAAAAATAAAAGACATAATATATTATTCATTAAAGATAGGATTTACTAAACAACTGTTAACTGCAAAATTAGCATCCCTTTGAGAATTGGCTTTTATTTTTTAAACAACTTTCTTTTTGCTTTCAGAAAAAATCTCAAGTGAAGAGCAAATTTAAGGCATCAGTGACTTCAAAACCATACCAGAAGAAAGACATTCCACAAATGAAATCTCACTCAGAGTGATGACAGTAATATGTGCATACTTATTAAAGATACAATTTTATAAAGAAGAACATACCAGAAGAAAGTTAATTAATTTCATACTACACCTGGAAGAAAAGATTGTGCAAAGAGCTAAACCAAGAGTTTTCAAAAGCAGATGCCTTTATATTTGATTGATTGTATTTTTGTAATACCGCTTAAAACTGTTTTTACTTTTACAGAATTAGTTCTCATAAGCAATTTTAAAGTTTAATGGCTGCAAGCAGCTTATCTAATGCCATGGAATGAATTTATTTATTAAAGCTTATATACAAAAGATGTTTATTTTTACTGTGAAGAATAATTTGTCAAAAGTTTTTTTTTTTTTTTTTTTTTCTGTAGCTGCCTTAAGTTTATTCATGTAAACACAATAAATAATGAAAAAAAATAAATAAATGCAGCAGAATGCAGCCATACCAAGGCCTTGGGAGGACGAAAGGATGAATCCCTACTTTTGGTTTATGGCTTCATAAGATCATCATTTGATGACTACTAATTAATACTCTTTTCACCAAATTTCACAGATATTGAAGTAGTCAAATGTTGGTCTTCACTTTATTACTCTCAGTGAACCTGCAGTTTACTAGTACATTAACATATATTGCTGTAATAAAATGGTCAAAATGTTGTCCACCCCTACCCCCACCCCCTTTTACATTTTTGAGCCAAACTCAATCTTAGTGACTTATGGTAGTTTAAAAGAAATCAGAATTTTTTTCCAGCGTTAGGTTAAGACTGACTTTTGAATTAAGTCTTTTATGAGTTGGGGTCTTGATAATTACTTGCTAACTAAATGCCTTATTTACAAACAAACTACTGACACTTGATGTGTACATAGAACTGTTACCCAAGCTTAAACCTGTGACAGAAAATAGATAGTGGCAGAGTCTTTTTATTGTGGATAGTTCTAGTTCCATGTGTCACTAATGTGGCATGTGCAGAGGAAGTCGAGCTGGGCTGACACGTAATTGCTTTGTTAGAGCCAAGTTTTTCAAAGTCAAAATTAGGTGATGATGCCACTTGGACATGCAGTAATTGAGCATTTTGACTGAAGAGTGCTTAGAAAAAGGAAAAACTCAAATGCTGGGGGGATTGACATTTCTTTATTAATTTAGCTATACTGTAGTTCACATGTCAAAGCTATGAAAAAAAAATTGGTTTGCATGTGCTCATTTTACTACTTTAGTGTGATTTTTTGGGCATTTTTTAAATTATGGCAATAATTTTATGAGAAATGTTGTTTACAGTTTTGTATTTGATGACAGAAAATAAAAAAAAAAGATTTCAAAATTTTAGCCTTTCAAATGAGAGCATATCTCTTTCAGGTTTTACTGGCATGTTTTTGTGTCATTTTATAAACCTGTGTTGTTGCATTATTGTTTTGATAAAAGACAAATGCACACAGATTAAGGTTTAGTTAAAATTTATTAAAGGAAGTTTTTGCATTTTACTGGGGTATACCCATTTTGACTTAAAAAATTCAAAACAAATTGTTAAAATGCAATTCGCCAAATGGGTGGGGGGAGGGATATATTAAATCAGATATTCAAATACAAGGGGAAAAATATTTAATAATTAATATCGTTGTTATTAAAATTCTTCACAATGTATGCGACCACGTGCAGGAAATGCCAAACAAATCCTTAATGTTGTGTCGTCACACATTCCTTATCACGTTTGCTTTGACCGAGGTCACGACCGAACAAGTGCCCATTTCCGCCTGATCCATCCGCCATTGGAAACGCTGCTAAACCTCTTATATTTTGAAAATTGCATATTAATGTAAAAAACTTCAATGCAAGGTATTAAAAATATTCGTGTTTTTCGTGCAACCATAAGATAGTTAAACAAAATTAGCACGACAAGGCGGGATTGATAAGTCATTAACGGACTATATTTCTGTGCGTAGCTGTATCCGCGCTTTCAGCTGAGTGATTAGCCGTAGGCCATCGTATTCTTTAGAGTATGCGGTGATTTGTTCATAATTCGGTGTGTTAAGTCGGATCCCAGTACTCACTCTAGCTGGGGATGGGAAAGTGATATGGGTTGTGTGAGTTCCAAGCTAGTTCCGGAACCCCCGGTTCTAGGAGAGGGAGAAATCGTGAAAACCGTCTATGCTCCTAATGATAACAACGATAGACAGGGCAAGAATGGCCGAAACAGACAATCTGGCCAGAGGGGCATCCGAGGCCAACAGAACGCTGGAAGGGATAATAACAACCAGGATGGTCCCCCAAGAGGCAAAATTGCTAAATACAAGGCGAGATTCGATCCTCGTGTCACAGCTAAGTATGACATTAAAGCTCTGATAGGCCGAGGAAGTTTCAGCCGAGTTGTACGAGTAGAACACAAAATCACTAAGCAGCCATATGCTATAAAGATGATAGATCGGGTACAGGGGAAGGAAGTATTCGAGTCCGAACTAGCCGTACTCAGAAGGGTAAAACATGACTATATCATTCAACTGATTGAGGTGTTTGAGAGCAAAGATAAAGTGTACATGGTAATGGAGCTAGCAACTGGAGGCGAGCTCTTTGACCGGATAATCTCCAAGGGTAGTTTCACAGAAAAGGATGCTAGTAAAAATCTGAAAATGGTCATGGAAGGACTGCGTTACTTACACAATCTAGGAATAACACATCGAGATTTGAAACCAGAAAACTTGCTGTACTATCACCCTGGTCATGACTCCAAAATCATGATCACAGACTTTGGTCTAAGTGCCACACGTAAAGCTGGAGAAATGTACATGAAAACAACGTGTGGAACGCCCGAATACATTGCCCCTGAAATTCTGGCACGGAAGCCATATACAAACATTGTGGACCTGTGGGCAGTTGGAGTTATCACTTATATTTTACTAAGTGGAACGATGCCTTTTGATGATGAGAATAGGACTCGGTTATATAGACAGATTCTCAAGGCCAAGTATTCATATGCAGGAGAGGTAAATGTTACATTTCTGATCTCAGTTGTTTTCAGGTTTGTAATGAAGATGAGCAGTGAAGTCCATATCCCCACCCCCTCCCATAGAAGCATAATACATAATTAGCACATCATTTTAGTATTTCATTAACAAGATTGTATGTTTTGAATGCTGTATGTTGCTAGTGTGGTTGTTACACAGTCCAGTATGTTGTAAGTGCATTGTCAAAAATTTGAAACTTTAGTACTTATGTTCTTGGGACGTCATGTCAAGTGTCCAGTCATGTCGTAGTTTTCAACAATCCTTGACCAATGCTATAGCAATCCTTTACCTGGAGGTGCCTTGTGCACTCACTTGCCTACTATCCCTTTTTCCTAGTTAAGCAAAGATTTATACCTCCCTTTTCGTGGCTTACAGTACTTTGTGATTAAAGAAGAAAAAAAAAGAAAAGAAAACCTGCACCTGGTTTGAATGTTCCATAGATAAGGTGTGTTAGGATAATGATAGCTAAACTTGGGTTTTCAAATCTGTACCAGTGCATCATTATCCTAGCTTGCGTAAGGTAATTCTATTGTCAGCTGTCTGTGAATAGTGCTTGTACAAATGCTACAGTGGCGAGGGTCTGTCCCAGGGCATGTTCTGTACACCTAGGAAAAGGTTGGGTAAACTTCCAACACAAATTTCACACTATATTTTTAGTAAAGTCCTGGTAACTGAAAGAATGCAACCTTTTCTTTCCCTTCTCAGAACTGGAGACTGAAGAATTGATGCTATCCCTTCATTCCCTTGTGATGTTTTAAAAGAGAAAATATAAAAAGAGAGGCGTCGGATTAGTCTTTTGTTGCTTCGTGCTAAGTTGTAAAAGCATGGAGAGATGAGTAACGTTTCTTTATGTGGGAAAACCTGCAATTCTGAAAGGTCACAGGTTTGCAAAGAGAGTGTGTGTTGATACTTGTATACATGTTCATCAGGGTGCAAAATGTGGCTTTCAGAGGTTGCCTTGATTGTTGGCAGGGCTGAGTCTCCATGAATTGGAAAATAAAGGCAATATAATGGCCTTTTCTTATCCTGTCTAAACAGTATGGTTTCATCAGGTCTCGGACAAAGAAAGAGGTTAGTATAAAATGGCCTCGTACGTCTTTCTTTCCATTATAGAGGTTTCAGTGAAAGCACTGACTCGTATTGTGTTGTAATAGATTTCAGCATTGTGCCCACTTACAGGGTCGTAAGAGAAATACTGGCTAATAAGTTTGCCTCTTGAATCTGAAGAAAGGAAGTCACATTGACAACATAAAGACAACAATCACCAAGCAAACTTCTCTAAAAGATTTTTCCCACTAAAGCAAATACTCCTGTTTGTCCCAGGGTCTGGGGACTGCCAAAATCAAGTTCATAGGTTAAATGGATATGAGCAACATTTAGCATTTTTCCAGTTATCTGATTATGCATTTCACCAGAGCTGGCCGTGGTTGTTTCTCTACCCATTCTGCAACTGGAAACTTGAACCCACTTCTAGTGTAAGTTTGCCAGGTTAGTGAAATAGAAATCCACAAGAATAAACTGCCCCTTGCCACAGTTAATAATAGTCAAATAACACCCTTCCTTTATTATGGCAACCTGGGCTTACTCTCATATTGTTCAAGTTGGTCACTATATTTGTATTTGGATAAGAGGAAGATTGTTTGTTTTATAAAATGGCTTTTTCCGTGCTTGTCTGAGACAAACATACCTTGAATCCCTTCACTCGAGGAGAAAATGAAGGATGGTGGTAAACTTGACCCTGAGTTTGACTACTTAGAATAGAGGGGGTTGACATTTTCTGTTTTAATAAGATTGTGTTGCTCTTGCCAGGCGCCCCCATATGCTATGTTCCCACTCCTTTGCATAGGCAACATTTACCTAGAATGGTTGAAATGTATTGAACCAAAATGGTCTACCACTATTCATGATGTTTAATTTTGAATAAATCCATACAAATATGCAGTCAAGAAGTTACCTATGGAATTAAATTTGATTAATAGCCACTTAAGATTGTTTGCTCAAACGGCTGTTTTTTAGATGCTTCTTCATAAAATCTCATTTAGTCAGGTGCAGAGAAGTCTTCCGAAGAGCAGATACAGAGTAACATTGCTTGTTCTTTTTATGTACAGACACAGATGTGTCTGTACATATTGCCATCACCTGCGTCTGTCGTCGCCGATGCCGATGCCGATGGCGATGCCGATGCCGATGCCGTCGCCGGCGCCGTGCACTTTCCTTGTAAACACGATAAGTGGAAGGCAGTTTCACTTTTTGGCTTAATATTTACAGAGCTGATGAATATTCATAAAACGCAGGTCAAGTTCGAAAATCAGCATGATCGGGCCATTTTAAGGGAAGTTATGCTGTTTTTTCACTTTTTTCAGCATATATGCAACCCTGTAAACACATTTTAAGGAAAACCTTTAGGCCTGTTGTCATGAAACTCACAGTAGTGGTCAATCTTACTAAAATGGAGGTTGAGTTCAAAAATCAGCATAATCAGGGCATTATTTTAGAAGTTATGCTGTTTTTTCACATTTCCTCAGATTCAACTCTTAGGCATGTTAACAGTCTCATTATTGAACTAATAAGATACGTAAAAGTGTTTGTTTGACATTTCCTGCATCTTTACAACATTGTTAGTTGATTATGTAAAAATGATGGTAAACTTGTTATCGTGTATTGTGTAATAAAGTGTCAAAAATGGAAATAAACTCATATCATTGCAGTTTGTCAGATTTAATCATTCACTATGTTCAGAATCTCAGAATGGAGGAAATTAGACATTTAACACTATTCTATTGATATTTTCCCCATCTCATCAATTTTCTTAGTTGATCATATAAAAATTGCAGTAAACTGTTTATTTTGTTTTATGTTAAAAAAAGTGTTAAAAATGGAAATAAACCCATGTCAGAACAGTGCTGTCTTGTTTCACATTTCCTCAGATTCAATTCTTAGGCATGTTAACAGTCTCATTATTTAACTAATAAGACATGTTTAAGTGTTTGGTTGACATTTCCTGTATCTTTACAACATTATTAGTTGATTATGTAAAACTGATGGTAAACTTGTTATCATGTATTGTGTAATAAAGTTTCAAAAATGGAAATAAACTCATATCATTGCAGTTTGTCAAATTCAATCATTAAAATTTTGCATCAGAATTGACAGTAGCCCATTTTGTGCATAATTATTTCCTGTTTTTTGTCTGTACATTTGACAGCTTTGCTGCCTTGTTTTTTTTTACGTCACTGTGTTTTGAAAACATACACCTAGAAAACCACTAATGATAAAAAAAAAATACGAGTCTGTCTTTTGTACCCTATGAATAGAAATAAAAAATGTTGAAGTTGGCAATGTGTATAAAATGTCTAATCTAGTTGCCTAGCTAAGCAGCTGTTTTAAATAATGAATCAATATGATCCAGTTGAGTTGAAGAATTGCAGTGGAATTGGAACAATAGATTTTCAATATCGCAGTCAATATAGCAAGGGAAGTTAATAGAGATTAATTTCAGTGCAGGCTATATGGGGCCTCTTAATGAGGCACTTGGTATATATCTTAAAGCAGGGTTGAAGAATATTAAAGAAGTACTATAACCAATCAGAAGTGCTACTAAACACATAGTTTGTCCTGGGTTCAATTGATTTATTTATTATTTATTAATTGTGTGTGTGTGTGTGCAAGAGAGCTTCTCTATGAAAAATAAATTCAAGTTAAACACACATTTTTGGTTTATTTAGGGAATAGGGTTTAAGACGTAGAGTTATATCTGATTGATAGTGTGCAAAGATAAAGCAGCTGTTAACCAGACCAAAAGCTTTTGCAGTATCCATCCTTTACATCAGAATATTTTGAAAATGAATTTTTAAAAATGAAATGATTCTCATTTTATAATGAAGAAATAAAGTAACACAGGATGCACAGGTATGCTGTGTTGCAAAATTGCAGCAAGATTTTCTTGATGTTAAAGCTTGGGAAGGAGCACTGTGCTGTATTTGAGGATACATGGTCCCCTATAGGGTGTAAAATTATTCTCACAATGCCCCTTTTGTAACCAGGTATTGCGAATGAGAAGCCGGGTAATGGGGATTTGAGTGTTACATTGTGTGAGAGTCAGGTTCCTTTTGATGTTCTTTGTGGAAGAAAGATTGCAATTTGATTTTAACAGAAAGAGAGTTCCGTGCTGAATTTGTAGGGACGTTTGCAAGATTAGAAACCACTTTGTTTGTCCTCTTTTGATGTTATTATCCAAGGTAGAAGTCATTTGGCACTTTGGTGACACATTCCTAACTTGGGTGACAACATCTAGACAGATGTTGACTTTCAAGTAAGTCATTGTGTTTTTTTTTTATTTGAAAATCATATGGAATGTGCATACTTGAAAGCCAAATGCAATTTTATGTGGGGTCAGCCCACTGCAGTCAGTAACTGTTACAACAGAAGGAATCAGTTTAAGTTACAAAAATATGAAAAATTTATTATCTAAGAAATAGACTGTAGGAAAATGATGGATGCACTCCTTTACCAGTAAGAGCGGAAGGACTCAATTTCCTTCATACAGTCGTTCAAGGCCGACATTAAATGACTGGAACTACCTTTCTCTGTGAGATAGATCTTTTTCAAGTTGAGCATTTTTGCCATGGTGCCTGCCTCAGACATATAAATGTCACTCTTCATTATTTTGAAACAAGGAAGATATAAACTGCTCTCACTCCTTGCTTTCAATGCAGCACCTGGAAGTGTTTCATCAACTTTCTCCTACATAGTAGACTTGGGAGAGATAATTAATTCCTTTGATCTGAACGGCTGTGGTTTGTCTCTTCTGAGCAGTGGGGAGCACAGGTAATTGACCGAGAGGAGGAGGATGATATTTTAAACATCAGTTGGTTTATATCCAGTGTGTGAAAGGAAAGAAATTAAACTTGAAATCTGCCTGTTGTTTTTACCTGCACAATAACTTTTGAAGGTGCAGTGTGAAAGACGAAATTGCACCTTATCTCTTTCATGAGGTGAGATAATAAAGGTTAGAGTAATTTGTATATTCAGTGAGGTGATTACAAGTGACAAGTATCCTCAAAGAGATAGAAATCTAGCGGTCATTTGTTGTGGTCAGTTTCGTCCATGTTATCTTTATCTGTGACAAACGTTTATCTTTCCAAGTTGCTCAGGTGAATAATTGTTTGGGGAGGGGAGAATGTTGGTACCAGTGAAAAATAAACAGCAGTTGGTAAATTAAATGATGATTAAGTCCTGCTAAATGTTACATTTAATGTTGAAAAAGATAAAATTATAATTGGATTTTTGCTAGTACTAGTAAGTATTTGAGTTTATCGTAGCATCAGTAAATTATAATGTAAACTCATTTAAGAAATATGTCCCAAGTGCAGTTACTTTCAGAATATTGGACTATTGCTTTGTGATTTGCTCTACCATTTGTCCAGCATTGAAATACTGATCTATATGCTTGATCAGATGTCCGATCAAGCATTTAGATCAGCATTTCAGTGCTTGATCAGATGTCCAATGTGAGATGGCTAGTATAGCTGTATGACATTTGCAAGTTTAAAGTGCAGATAGGTACCAGTAAACTATGTTCCTTTGGGACTATTATTCATACTTCACAAGGGTTTAAAAATCTTTCAAAACAAATTGCAAAATTTATTAGTAAGTTTGCTAAAAGTGAAGAACAGATCTGTAGAATTTTATTTGGCGAATCTTTTCACGTTCACGTCCCTCTCTTTGTGTGTGTTTGTGTACATGCGCAAGAGTGAACGTGCCTTTGTCAAACAAGATTTTGTACACATTTTTCAAGTTACACTTTCAATGAGATGAATAAACAGTGGTCAAGACTTCATTCAATAAAAAGTGAAGAGAAATATGTCGAGTGCAGCAGGGAAAAAGAATGTCAAGTAAAACAGTAGGTCAGTCATTGTGCTAGATTGGGTCACGTTCTGTGACAAGATTTTTTTTCTCCTTAGAGAAATTTTTTTTTGTGGTTTGGTTTAAGTTATTTATGAAGTGAGATTTAATGATTTGTGGCAAAGCCACTTCATAGCCATCATACAGCTTATCAAAAGAGTATCAGTAGATAAATCAGTGTTTGTCAGATTTATTATAATACATTTGTGTTGTGAGCTTTCATTTTTGGTAGAACTGGAAATGTTTTTTTGGAAGAGATATATCTGTAAGTACCATCTGTCTTATGTCAAGATTCCAGTGGTACAAAATATACCTAAAATGTAACATGATGAAGTGCACTCATTATATTCATGAGCAATATATTGCAGATATATGTAAATTAAAAAACAATTATTAGTGACGACTACTGATTTCTGCAAGTTAACATCATATCATGTAGTGCAGTACGAAAGTACAATCACCCTCAGCTTTATTGAGGGGTTATTGATTCAACAGGTAGATTAGGCAGCGGATATAGATGAACTGGGCATGTTATGCCATTGCTGTGAGCTTTATTGTGTATTGTTTGATATGTTTAAGACATGTTTAGATGGAATATTAATCTTCTTCTGTTGGTGAACAAAAGCCTTTNCAGTTGGTTTATATCCAGTGTGTGAAAGGAAAGAAATTAAACTTGAAATCTGCCTGTTGTTTTTACCTGCACAATAACTTATGAAGGTGCAGTGTGAAAGACGAAATTGCACCTTATCTCTTTCATGAGGTGAGATAATAAAGGTTAGAGTAATTTGTATATTCAGTGAGGTGATTACAAGTGACAAGTATCCTCAAAGAGATAGAAATCTAGCGGTCATTTGTTGTGGTCAGTTTCGTCCATGTTATCTTTATCTGTGACAAACGTTTATCTTTCCAAGTTGCTCAGGTGAATAATTGTTTGGGGAGGGGAGAATGTTGGTACCAGTGAAAAATAAACAGCAGTTGGTAAATTAAATGATGATTAAGTCCTGCTAAATGTTACATTTAATGTTGAAAAAGATAAAATTATAATTGGATTTTTGCTAGTACTAGTAAGTATTTGAGTTTATCGTAGCATCAGTAAATTATAATGTAAACTCATTTAAGAAATATGTCCCAAGTGCAGTTACTTTCAGAATATTGGACTATTGCTTTGTGATTTGCTCTACCATTTGTCCAGCATTGAAATACTGATCTATATGCTTGATCAGATGTCCGATCAAGCATTTAGATCAGCATTTCAGTGCTTGATCAGATGTCCAATGTGAGATGGCTAGTATAGCTGTATGACATTTGCAAGTTTAAAGTGCAGATAGGTACCAGTAAACTATGTTCCTTTGGGACTATTATTCATACTTCACAAGGGTTTAAAAATCTTTCAAAACAAATTGCAAAATTTATTAGTAAGTTTGCTAAAAGTGAAGAACAGATCTGTAGAATTTTATTTGGCGAATCTTTTCACGTTCACGTCCCTCTCTTTGTGTGTGTTTGTGTACATGCGCAAGAGTGAACGTGCCTTTGTCAAACAAGATTTTGTACACATTTTTCAAGTTACACTTTCAATGAGATGAATAAACAGTGGTCAAGACTTCATTCAATAAAAAGTGAAGAGAAATATGTCGAGTGCAGCAGGGAAAAAGAATGTCAAGTAAAACAGTAGGTCAGTCATTGTGCTAGATTGGGTCACGTTCTGTGACAAGATTTTTTTTCTCCTTAGAGAAATTTTTTTTTGTGGTTTGGTTTAAGTTATTTATGAAGTGAGATTTAATGATTTGTGGCAAAGCCACTTCATAGCCATCATACAGCTTATCAAAAGAGTATCAGTAGATAAATCAGTGTTTGTCAGATTTATTATAATACATTTGTGTTGTGAGCTTTCATTTTTGGTAGAACTGGAAATGTTTTTTTGGAAGAGATATATCTGTAAGTACCATCTGTCTTATGTCAAGATTCCAGTGGTACAAAATATACCTAAAATGTAACATGATGAAGTGCACTCATTATATTCATGAGCAATATATTGCAGATATATGTAAATTAAAAAACAATTATTAGTGACGACTACTGATTTCTGCAAGTTAACATCATATCATGTAGTGCAGTACGAAAGTACAATCACCCTCAGCTTTATTGAGGGGTTATTGATTCAACAGGTAGATTAGGCAGCGGATATAGATGAACTGGGCATGTTATGCCATTGCTGTGAGCTTTATTGTGTATTGTTTGATATGTTTAAGACATGTTTAGATGGAATATTAATCTTCTTCTGTTGGTGAACAAAAGCCTTTATGTGATGAATGGATCAGCTTAAATTGAAATTTGTTTGAAGAATGAAGACAAACGGAAATTGGGAAAGAAGACTGACACCTTGATTTGGGATTTCAGTTGGATTTAAGACACTTAAACTGAAGATTATTTTGCTTCTGTAACATTGTGAGGTGAATATATTTTGAACCTGTGATATTTCTATTCATTGAAAGAATCACAACCTCTTCCTAATATCAAATAACATTGTTAGTGGCAGTGGCACTTTTTTTTTATTTTTTTTTTTGACAAATATATGCATACATACACTAGTATTCCTTCTTAATTTACCACAGTGTGGTATTTTGATTCTTTCCTCTTTGATTGTGTGGAACTTCCTCCCTCTTTTGTCCTTCCCTCACCCTAGATGACCTGTGATTTTCTGGTTGGTCAGCAGAATAAAAAGGACAAAAGTCAGATGCCATGGGGCGGGTGAGGGGGAAGGGGGAGGTAATACTCTCAACAAGAAACGTGGGTGGAAGTTGGTCAGTCAGATGTAGCTGCTGTACACATTGTGAAAATTTGTTTTCTAAGAAAACCACACTGATGCAAGAGAAGCAGTCTCCAGTGTCAGTTTGCCAGCAGGGCATGATTTGTGTGTGTGTGTGTGTGTGTGTGTGTGTGTGTGTGTGGTGGGTGGGTGTGTGGGTGGGTGGAGGGGGAGGGGGGGGGGGGCAAATTGGGCAATTTGAGTGTGGGGAAGCAGTTGGGTTCTGTGACATGAGATAATGGAGCCATTCCAGTCAAAGGTATGATAGGTGTGGGTGTAGCACTACATGGTACGGCAGTGGAGAGTAGCGACAGTTGATATGAAAAGGGTCACATGCTTACATATTTAATTCTCACTTGAGACGAAGGAAATAAAAACTGTTCAGTTTCTTGTTGGTTCATCATGTGTGATTGATTTGTTTTGAAAAACTGGGGGTCTCTCTGCCTAGGCAATGTCAGTAATGGTGGTCAGGTCGTTGACAAAGGAGGGAAGGGAAGTGAAGGGCAGAGACAGGGAGTGTAGAATGACACAGTGACAGTATTCACCAGGTACAGGGGTTGCGTGATGTGACGGGGATTATCTCTCTTGCGCGTTGGCATGATGTGCCAAAAATACCGACCTTTATTAGACATGATAGCTGCAAGTCACGAAAACATTTCTAGAGTTGCATGTACTTCTGAAAACCACATTATGGTGAGGTGGTTAAGAAAAAAATTAGGGAATTTCTTCATATCATTATTATTGAGTGCCTGGTCTTTCAGTAAAAGAAGTGAATCTTTTTGAACAAAGTTAACAAATCCAAGCAGGTTCATTGGGTAAACTATTGCATGAGGTCCCGCGGGTATAAAAAGTTGATACAAGGTGAATGTTTAACCTGCATATCATCTTTTTCACATAGCAAGTGAATTTATTTTATTTAATGGGAAAGCAGTCTGTTCCTTTGACTTTGTATAAACTGGTCACACGCTTCTTAAGCTATTCCCTCAGCTTGTGTGCAAGCAGTCAGACTTAGCCATAGGCTTTTGTCTTGTCAAGGCTCCAACAGCACGTCAGTGATTTGATTTGAAACTGGGGCTTGGAGCTGAAATTCAATCCTACCTCTCCCCATATGAATATGATTAAGTTGGAAGGGAAAATATTGTTATTAATTTCCCCCAGCTCAGCTGGGAACACAATCAGAGCGCCTATAAATTGCCTCCTCATATGGGTCTCACATTGTTTCAGTTGATTTGTCTTCGACTACGAGGTCACGGGTTCCATAGGAAACAGCTGAATGCTCAAAGATTGTAATGCCCCTTGCATTGCTGGTGATGGCATGCGGGGATTTGTGACTGAACTCAATGTATGCCACTACATGCACATGTGCATGGCCCGCAGAGAGTAGGGGTGGAAATCTATCACTTATACGGTCCTTGGCCAGGGGTAGAAGTGTGGGAGTATTTATCGCCAGTTTAATCTTAATGCATGCATATTCACAATTCAAAGTCTGAAATATAGACAGTATGACTACCAAACTTTCAATTGGTTTGTTATTGCCAAAAGAAAATAATGAAAACCTATCCAAATCCCTTACCAAAGGGGGGGGGGGTAAAAACTAAGAGACAGTCATGTTTGCATCATGTAGTCTATCCTAAATATATTCTTAATGGCTGTTTGTTTCCTAAGAAACTCTTTGTGGGATGGAGAAAGAGGGAAAAAAATAAATAAAACTGTGAACCTTTCCCTCTCTTGATGTCTGGGATCTGCTGGCGTCCAAGATCTTCAAGCTTGGGGAGCACTACTGCTGAGTGTACTACCCCTCATTGGTAACCCTGGGAAATACACATTACCTGACTTGTGCTGTGGTTAATTGTGAACTAATCTAAATTGACTGGTTTGAACATAACTGAGACACATACTATGCTGTTGGTGCCTGGCGTAACTCATTCAGTTCAAGTTCATTGGCCTCAGCTGATGAGGACAACCTTTGCTAGTCTGTAGGTGTGAGGTGAAACATTGTCTATCAGACTGTTATCCATGGCCCTGTCCTCTTTACATAGAATACAGAGCCCCATGGATGCTAAACAATGAGAAACGGTTCTGAGCAGTCCTAGTAATTTCATGACAAATTCTCCACATTCCTGGCCTGAACTTGTGACAGTGTGGCCAGGTAGGGAGCATGGAAATGGTGCAAGTGTCCTGATAATCAGGGGGACTAAGAAAAAATGTGGGTTTTCTACTGTAACAGAGCTCGGAGAGTAGACTGCTACATGACTGGTATCAGGTAGAAGCTGTAACTTCTGATTTTCTTCTCACACTTCACTGGCTGCCAGACTCCAGTCAGTGCTCTTGGTCCTTTGTACTAATAGAGCTGCCTTCAACCTGCCAGAATTATATACTTGTAGGCAAGCAGGGTTTGGTTCAAGTTTTACTGTCATATTGCATGATGCAAATGTGTTTAATGTGGATGATTGGCGAGATGAGATTGAGTAGAACAGGGCACTTAAATGCTATTACAAACTCACTGAATAAGCTGGAATGTAATAGAACTTGTAGTAAGCATAGTCAGGATTTAGTTTGTTTTTCCTCTATAATTTTATTCTTAACATGATGTTGGGGACATGCTCTTGCATTGGGGTTGATTGGAGAAACCCTGTACTAGTATTTGTGTTTAAGCATGATCTGGATTGTTGTTTTAATTGTTTTCTCTGGATCAGCTGTGTAAGTGTTTAAGTGTATCTGTATCAGGTTTCCAGTTATACAAAATGAATTTTTCTTCCTTCTTTTTGCAAACGGGATAGGGATTTGGTTGGAACTAAAGCAGTTTATCCCACATTATTCTGATGGCTAATGTCTGAAGTTCAGTTATTATTAGCTGTGCAGGGTACAGCTGCCTTTTCTCTGCTCAGTGTCTGGCAGAATTTGGAGTCAAAGAGTTTACATGCTCCATACAGCCTGTTGGCTTAGACATTTTAGGAAAGCTGTGCAGACTCGAGAGAGGGAGGGATATATGTTTTCACTGTTTTACTCCAGTCAAAATTGACTTGAGAATGAACTAAATGTTGTAGATGGGATTGTCTGTATCCCTAAGATGACTGTGGGAATCTTTGTACCTCCCTTTTTTTTGTTCGAAATCAATTAACCATATTGTAGAGACATGGATGGAGGAAAGGTATAAACCCTGTTACAGTAAACAAATGTGTTAGTTTTTCATAAATATTGGAAATGCATTTTTGATAAAACTGAAAAGGTGCTTTGAGAAACTGGTTTCAACAGGTCCAGTATGGTTAAGTGAAGTAAGTTAAGGACATCCAATTTAGATGAATGTGCTAATGGCCCTCTCCTCCAGCCAGGAAGGTTCACTGGGTACAGGTCACTCCCTCATCCTTTAAGTCGGTACCATCCCAAGCCTTTGGTCATCTCAATCTAGTGGTCACTGTGTAAACACTAACCAATCAATCCAAGATAATCTAATCTCTGGACGAGGTCAGCTCTTTGTAGTGGACCTCTTTATCTTGGTCCAGGAATTTTACCTGTGTAATATTACATTGTGTTGACCAATTAGGTGATCAGATAAGATTAAGCAGTATTAGGTCTTTGTATTAGAGACCCCTTGTTGAACTGTTTCTCTTTGTTGGGTTGAGATTTGCATTTGTGCCGTTTTCTAGAGGGGCCATTTTGGTACACTTCAGACTGTATGCTTCCCCTATTTCTGGAGGTGGTTGTGCAGTTTTCTCGCACCCTTCATTCTTTTTACAGTTTAAAAATATTCTTAACTGGTACACATTTTATGCATGCAAATGACCAGTCACAGCTAGCCTAAATAGTAACACTAAATGTTCAGTATCTGGACTCAAATGGGACTTCACATACAATGCCCTGCACAGGAATTTGAAATCTGATGATTACATATAAATATCCAACATTTCTGGCACTTTTCATCTCTTACAAAGGATAAGAATGGCTGTATTAGAACTGTTCTTGGTAGCATGCAGATGTCCAGTCAAAAACAAATACTGTAAATATTATAATATTTGGGATCTGGTCTCACATCTGACCACATGATCATTGCACAACACAGACATTTCACAGCCTAGTCTATATTATATATGCAACATTTACAGCACTATTAATCTGTCATCAAAGCCTAAGCCATAGTAAGGTTTGGCGTATCAGACACAGACTGTTATCGAGAAACAATAGACCTGGTGATTGACTCTTTCTTGTCATTACATGCAGCCCAGATAACCCTCCAGTGACCTCTTGCTTTTATAAGTACACTGATTTCTGTCTGAATGCTGCATGATGTTATTTACAATACGGATTCATCTTTGAGTTGACCTGGAGATGTTTGTGCGAAGGAAATGTTTTTCTGCTGGATTACTTGATGGTTGGGATTAGGCATTAAAAGTCATACTACATACAGTAAATGAAGATGTGTAAATTGCAGTAGAGATGAGTAAATTCCAATTTTATAGTGTACTTCAGTACATTCATCCTTGCTATTTTAATAGCTGCTTGGAAAAAATAAGGCCAGGTCACCTTTTTTTGGAAAACATGATCAAAGTCATTACTTTCTCTTCAGCGATGCAGTGGCAGTCTTTTTTCCCTCTTTGAAATGAGTATGAACTGCTACTTCTAGTAGGAAGTTGCGTGTTGCTCAGTGCTAAACTAGTCTGCAGGACTTGTAGCCTAAGGACTTAGCTGTTTACAAGAAAAAAAGACACAAGAGAAAGCCAAAAACTTGAAAAAACCTAATCCTCCTCAATCACAATCCAAAGAGACAGTGTTCCCAGAGGACTTAAAAGGTTTACAACTTTCAAAAAGCATTAAATCAACACGTGAGAACAGTCTTCAAAGGGACCCTTGTGCAGGGACAGTGGATTGAAGTGAGGTAGGGCAATGGAGAGGGATTTTCTCACACACTGGTAATCTCCTCTTCAGCAGGTGCACACACACACACACACACACGGGCCATTCTTCCCCCGCTTTTGTCACCATGCCTGCTAAGACAACGACTGGCTTTGTTGGTATCAAAGCTTACCTGACACTTTACCTAGCCTTGATGCTTTATGTGGTTATTGACAGAGATTTGCTGAAATGGTTGCTCATCCTGATTCTTGGGCACCTGCGAGACTGTCTGTGATGGAAATGTTAGCTGTCTTTTGTGGTGATATTTTTTTAGCTGTCGGATTGGGTACATGCAAGATCTATGGACCTGAAACGAGTTCTCCCAGGAGTGATTTTGTAATTGAAATTAAATACTGAAAATCTTCTGAATCATTTGGGAGATCTCTTCGAGTGGACTAACATTAATCATGAATGTTAATCAATAAAATCACTCGTTCAAACTGATAACTGTGGAAGCCATTCAATACTTTCATAGTAGTAAAATGTAGATCAATCAGCTAGCCAGCTGTAACAGGTTTATGGGGATGCCTTAGTATCCTCATCATAGTTTATTGTTGATAGTATAAAGAGTGATGCAAATATCAATTCACTCTCCATCTGTTTCAGTATTATCGTTTCCTAATCCATAAACACCCAAAGTGTCATTCTTCTGGTTAAGAATCAATTTGTTTGCAGAAGTGTGATGGAAATATCACAATTCTTGATTTCAACTCACAACTGACAGGCTGCATTACACTGGCTTGATTGGCCTGAGCCTGGATCAAAATGGTGACTAGATTGACTATATTTGTTGGCCTGGCAGTTTTTACAATGAACCACCTCAGCATGTTCCCTACCTGTAAAATCTTGCTGCTGATGTGTAGAAACTCTGAGCATGCAAGTGTACCATTTGGATCCGTTTCTATACGAGTCAGTCTGCAGTGTGTGAACGCTACTTAAAAAGAGGAGATGGCACACCCGCCTAATCAATATGAAGAGTCAAACAGTATGTCCTGAAAAAACCTTGGCTTTGTGCAGTGATCTATGGCTGTGTATATTAGTGAGCAATAAGAGCAGTGTAAACAGTCACATTGTGGTGTGACAGGTGATGTATAATGGAAAGGAGACACCTCTCTCCTCCAGAGATAACATTGTTCTGGCTGTTTGGTTTCCTGCCTGGGATAACTCAGTGCTGGGTCTGGAACCAAGGCGCGTTTACAACCCACCAGGCCTAGAACGAAATTTGGTCTTACTAACACCACTTGATGAATAGATTATTTGTAACAAAATAGGCCATTTGGTGATGCTAGTTTGACGCGTTGAAAAGTTGAAACGGTTTTTGGCTTCCCAAATTAATGTTAACTTACTAGTACATGAAATTAAGTTTTTGTATTTACAGAAATTTACAAAAAAAAAATTCCCCTTTGAACATCTATTAAAATGAATAAAAGCAGCAGATCTGTTAATGATGCATGTTATTGAAACAGCCATCTTCTGTTTAATGAACCCCCATTTATTTTAATTTTAGGAAGTTTTTATACTAGAATTGAAACTTGCCTTTTTATACACTGAATTTTATAAAATATGCTTAGTAACATTTTTATTTGTGGTATGGAATACCTTGGATATTATATTGTGTAAATATGTCAAAAATATGGATTGAGTTTTGTTGACGTTAACCAGCCATATACCACAGATCAATAAGTTTCAGTAGAGTGAGAACTTATATGGCATCCTTCACAGAAAAGAACTGGTAGAATGAACAGTGCTGGAAGTGACCCAGACAACACAGTTTTGCCTTATTTTAAAGTGTGCAGAAAGGGACCAAAAGCAAATTGTTTCTATGGTAAATAAATAACAAAAATAGAATTGGCCACTGAGTCATCTCCCAGTACATTTCCAGAGCTGAGGGTGCCGTGGCTTGAGGTGACCTCTATGGTGATGGAGTTTTAGTGCACACAAGGTTTGCCTTCGTTCTAATCAGAAAACAAAAATAGCAAATTCTGCTTTTTGCCAACTTGAGCAGGATTTATGAGAAAAGGGAAGGAAAGGAAGGGGCTTTCAGACTTGATCAGTCTCCACAAAAGAGGAGAAACTCAATTTCAGATCGATTCTTTAAATATGAAGATTCAAATTTGTTCAGCACTTATATGTGGTAATTATTATAAATGTGTTATAGTAATCCAAGGGTAATGAGTTATAATGTGAAGTTGATTGCCTTTGGAAAAAGTCAGTAATGGCACATTTTGACAAAATTTGCAGTTTTGTAAGGTAATGGATATTTTGGTTTCTTTTTACCAAACAAGGATGCCATATGTCTGTTGGCCTTTTGATGAACAGGAAAGAAAATATGGGAAACATACTAATCATAAAGACATTGAGATGATTTTGAAGCAAGAATTTTGTAATCTCCACATCCCAATAAGAGAGGTGTATCTCAAACTGCAAGTGTACTGGCAGGCAGACATCTTTCCCTGCATGCCCCCTGTACTTGATATGAGGCAGACCTGGAGATGGTTCATGTTGCTCTGTTAGACAGCCAGACAACTCGATGCAACACTGGGGAAACTCTATACAAATATGATTTTTGGCATCCCAGTGCGGCTCGAGTTCTGTCTGGGTCCCGAAGAGAAAACACTAATTACTCCAGAAATCTGACTTTGATTATAATCAAAGCTTCCTTATTGCTTCTTAGCTGGAAGGTAAACAGAAATAAACTTTTGGCTTATTATTTTTCTCTCCAGTCACCCGTGCTGTCAAGGCTGCATATGCTTTGGAATTGTATTGATTACCTTTAGTTTACCAAAGTTGGTTTGGGGTGGTAACTTACTAACATGGCTACAGTTATAAATATGTTAGGTTTGGCATTGTGTGGAGACAAAAATAATATTTTGACTTCAGTGCATGAAGGTCACGGTCGTGGGTGAAATATGGCTTATACTCCTACACAGGGGATAAATCACCTCTGATTAGGATTTGTAAGGTGGTGTTTTGGCACTCTCTCAGGTGTTGGTTTTGGAGGTTTTTGTTATTGAATAGAAAAGAAAAAGTTTGGTTGTGCCTCTTATTGATACGTATTCTTAATAAAACAGTGTATTGTAAACATGGTCTAATTACTGGCAACTCCTTAATTTGATAAAATCTTAGTTTTTCTCTTTTGCCCTTTTTTATAACTTGAATTTTTTGTTGCCTATGGCGAGATGTGATATTGAAAACTTTCTGTTTTCACTTCATGTTAGAACTAGTTATGTTAGTCTTCTATTCCATTCAGCCTGTAGTTTGTTTTCACGGCCCCAAAGAGCACCGTGAGGCACCCAGTGCCATGGTATTAACCCCTTAGAATTAAAAAACATAAACTGTAATGGATCTCCTCAAAGACCTCGTAGGCATCTTTTATTTTTTTCAATTTGTGCAATTTGAGACACTCCAAAGAGATGCGTTTCCTAGTGAAGTCAGTGGAGACCTGGGGTTAGCTTTACAAAATAACTTTAGTCCAAAAATTTTCTTTCTTGTTATAAAACATGCACAGTATTTCATTTCATTAGACTTCCCCTGATTTGATAAAGGGGACTTGAATTTTGGCTTTAAAATTTTCTAGCTAATGTTGTTTTGTGAAAGATCCCCTTGGCCTACAAGGTGTCCTTGGTATAACACCATCCCCTTTTCCTGTTATCATGTTCTTTTGAACCCGCTTTCACCAAAGGTACCAAATTAGCAACCGGGAGGGCTAAATATAGCCTGAGGTCTTAAACAGTGCCACCCTTACGAAGTATGTGACCACAAGAGATAAGATATAGACATCTAATGGGACACTCAGAATGGATGTATGTGTGTTCAGTGTAATGTCAATATGAGGTGCTGGTGGGAAATGGCTGGCTGGGTCAGTGCACCCTCTACCAGGGTCGTAGATAATTATATGCACTTTTTTTCCACTGCATGGGGAAAGTGCCATCATTTATCTAGAGACATATCTGTAAATATCGAATGAAAAATCAATCTGTGGGCCTGGTAGAGGGAAGGGTTGGTGCATGGTAGGGCAGGTGTGCAGTGGATTACCTTGGAAGGATGGGTGGGTGGGTGGGGTAGGGGGGAATGGTGAGTGACTCTGATGGGAAGGGTCAACACGTGCTAGCAAATGCTTTTCTTTCTTCTGTGAACATCTCATCTTTGTTTTAGGTTGTGGACATACAGTAGTTGGTATTGCCTCTGTTTCTTGGTATTCAGCATCTTTTTTGCTCTTTTGCTGAAAACACTTGTTGGTTCTAGCTAGTTTTTCTCAAGAGAAGAATGATAAATAATTGCACGCAGGTTTGCTAATCGTTGTTTGGGCAATTGGGTAGAGTCCCTATCTGGTTTGTATCTAAATGTGTTGTGAAAGAAGTGAACTGGTGCAAGAAGCCTAAGAAAACTGTCTAGCTTACTGTTATGGAGATCTTTTCTCTCTGAAATGATGATTCCAACTAGCTTATGACAAATGAATAATTGAAGTGGCAAAAAAACAAGAAAATTATTTTAACTATATGTGTCACTGGATCTGTAATTGGCCACTTGCATTGGTAAACTATTGTCTTGTTAGCTAAAAAGAATGTAGACCAATGAACCTGATCGATTGCTATTTGTATTGTCAGATCAATAAGACTGGATGTTTCCCTCAACTGAGCCACTGAACTTGACACTGACCCAATTTTTTTTCTGGCAAAAGGTAGAAAAATATACTTAAACCCTACAAGTCCAGGTAACTTTTTTATTCCTACTGCAAATCAGAGGTTATATTTTTCAGTGCATACTTTTCCGTTCTCTGCCGGAGGGTTGGATTAGGAATTTGTGATGAAAACAGATTTTGAGAAAAGTTATCCTTCCCTCTTGGGGTGTCTGGTCTCCCTGTCGTTGGGTTCAAACCTCTCAGGTTGGCAGTTGAGTGTGTTTAAATAAGCTCCTGTTGTCTTTGAATTGTGGGGTTTTGTTCACAGTTCGACCCCTGCTTGGAAGGTTAGATCCTCTACCATTGTGTTCATACACTCTCGCCATTGTGTTCCATCTGCCCGGGGGAAAGTTGAATAAAGGGCTGGACAAATACCGCAGCTTTTAGCACTGTTTGCCGACAGCTTTTGGGACGGCAGAATTAAGATGCTGAAGAATTCTGTCACTTAAGTTTAGTTAAATAACTGTTGATTTTTGAACAGGTTATATATTGTCCATGTTTTTTTTTGTTTTTTTCTTTTAAAGTGATGAACAGGTCATATCATTCATGATTTTGCATTTAAAGTGATATAGGTACAAAATTTGATTGTAAATAAAACAGCTCTTTTTAAGCTTAGTGCATTATGTATGTAATATATTTGAGGTTTTCAATGTGTAGCAGGATTTGATTCTTTGTAACTGTTATCCATTTTGTCAACAGATCTTGGCTTTTCCTTTTTTACAGTAAAACGAGGATATCTTGTAGGTGTGATTATAATTTCAATGAAAAGCCCATTTCAAGATCTCTGCAACTCTTGGTTATAGTCCGTTTATGTTTCAAGTAAGATACAGGATATTAATGCTGTACATGGAAGATCATATGTGTCAGCATAAGATTAGTTTTGTTTTTGCTGGTCAATTTGTGGAAAGTCATTTACACACAGTGTGCCATAGGCTGTTGTTGTGTTCAGAAAGTTTTGTACAGCAGAAGAATAAATTTCCTTACTGTGGGGGAAGTTTAGGTAAGAATGACTCAATGATGGTTGACACACTCGGGGTGAGGAGAGTTCATCTTGAGGTGCAGATAGAACTTATGATGCACTTTTTCCCAACTGACTCACTGTAATCCTTCCTGGTGCTTGTTGGTTTAAAAGAGCACTTCTGACACTTTGATTATCGATGATATTAACACAGAGTAGGGTAGTATTTGTGATGTTACCACATTCAACCATGTAATATCAATTGAGACCGTCAAACAGGATTGCTGGCCAATTTTTCTGTTAAAGCCATAAAAAGTCAGCTCTGTTGCTTGAGTATCAAATGAGTTGATGTTAAAGTTCTCTTAAATCAGTGTTATTGGCAAAAGGGATGTGAATTGGGATGTTATTTTGTGGAGATACATATATAAGGGGGAAACACTTGTTCCTGCAAGGGGTGTTAAGCTGGCAGTAAGTTATAGCATCTACCAAGGTTTCTGCCACCTTAATGTCTCTTCACTTCCCATGTTAAATGTCTGCCTGCTGTGTTCTTGTTATGGTCAAGTTTGGCATTTTTACACCAGGAATACATATAGTTTATAAGACTGTCTTCCCAAACGATGTTGTGTGATGACATAGGTTTTTTGAGTGAGAACAGTTTCAGAGCCAGCATACAAGAAAAAGGCTGCTAATGGGAGAATTTTTTTATTAGTCATTTTGACTGTTTAGGTGGATGTCTTTCAGACTCATGGGACTAAGAATCTTATGATATTGGCCATTATTGAGATTCTCTCTCCCTCTCTCTCTCTCTCTCACTCTCTCACACACACACACACACACACACACACACACACACATATTGCGTACTATCGACCATGATTCTGTTAGCAGATGCAGGGAAATAACCACGTGCTGCAAACAGACCAGACACATGATAAAAAATTTACCATAGTGAAATTTTCCTGGGAGATCTCTCATTGATTCATCTTTTTCTATGATGCCAGTCTTTTTGACCTTTCCTTAAGTACTTAGTGACCGTATTCATAGGCCGCATTCACATTGAGTTGAGCCATGGCTCAACTCGATGTGAATGCGGCCGTAGACTATCCTGCCATCCTAGCCAGGGATGAATGAGGAAGTGAAGTGAGAAGTTGGGGGGGGTGTTACTTATGGAGAAAATATGTTGAATGTTATTTTAAAGAATGTTTTGTGAAAACACATGATATGGAACTTATCTAATACTTAAATACATTTTATACGAAAGCTTCACAGTGATAAGTTACAAATATCTGTTGTTTGGTGAATTATTTAAGCAAGTGGTACCTTCCATTGAAAAAATGTCTTCAGCCTTTTTGCACTCAAAAAGCAAACAAGTTATTGATTTGTTTGAATAAGGAATATAAGGCAAATATCATTTAATCAATGAAGACATTAAGCATTTGCACAGTTATAAAAAAAAGACCTTTACACTTCACAGCTACAATTTCCAAATAAACCCTTTTTATACAGTCTAACTGAAGCATGTGTATGTCTGGTCTGTTTGGCTTTCACCTTCTATGGAAGTCTGTGGTTTAGTCGAGGAAAAATTGATACCTTTTCATTGTCCCTACTGTATTATAAAAACAGCTGTCAGAGATGACCCTTATTTCTTTGTGCAAATGATAATAAACTATTCATACTTTCATCAACTGTTCTTTTATCACATGATATAGTGCATCATGAAAATTCTATACAAGCTGAAGAGTGTATGCCAGTTGAAGTGGACACTCGATATTGACCATATACTTGCCTTTGTAAATGTATCCTGTACTAATGTTCAAGGAAACGGACTGGACCATTAGTGGATAATGCTGTTGTGGGGATGAAAAATGATTGTACATTTGTTTTGATTCACTGTGTTACAACAATTTGGGGGGGGGGGGGAAACAGGAAAAGAGGCTTTTAATCATTGATTTTAGTTAATTTGTGTGAAATTTCTGAACTATTAAAAAATTACAATTCATTGCACCAATATCAGTAATATCAGACCAAAGTCCCATACAGTTTGGCATTTAAAGTGAAAGGGCACGTTTTAAAATGTCACATGAATAAAATGAATCTTTAATGAAAGTCTGGGGTTCTCCTATTACATTATTAATCTGTCATAAACCTAAGATTAGACCACTTGAAGTGATGCATTCAAAGACAACAGCTGTGGTAAATAGGTGTGATTTTAATTTGCTTCAAATTACCCCACCTTCATGGAGAAATTCACAGCTATTTGCTCAGGCATTTGATATCTGTATCAGCTGTAATCAAAAATTTTCAAAACTACACTGAGAAAAGGCATCATTTTCAGTGCCTATATGTCAAAGTGAAGCCCAAATTACACCTTTAAATGTCAGGTGAACCACAGTAAAATTACCATGGCGGCTCAGAAATTGAAATTGCACTTATTTACTGAGGTAAGGTCTCAGTCTGATTGAGGGGGAGGGGCCCTGGGGACCATAATCACAGCCCATTTTCTCAGCGTGAACTCTAGGATAGAGCGTCTCTACGGGATTAGTTGAACTGAAATTTGAGGTCCCCTCACTGTAAGCCTTACTGGTACAAACTTACATCTCACTGACTAAATAGATGTGACAAAAGTGGTTTGAAGAAATGGTTTGATTATAGAATAAGCAAACAGTATTCGAAAATAACAACTTGGGGGTGTCTGTATCTCCTCTATATTTTCACAATCATATTCCAGGGAAAATATCTCTTGATCCTTATCAAATGTTTTCATTGGACTTAATGTTAGGTTTGAGGTTCATGTTTAACTTTTTGAAAAGTAAGACAATTCTTAAGAAGTGAAGCAGAAGGAAGGGCTGGCCTTTCCAGCTCATTGGGAAAGCAAAGGACCAAGAGGCAATAACTATGGCCATACAATCATATTATTCCTTAATTATCCCAGCTCCTGCTTTTGAAGGGGTCTAGGGTATCCGTAATTCAATATCCTTGTGGGTTTTTTTTTTTTTTTTTTTTTTTTTTTTATATGT